>JAJSPL020000035.1:0-410036 GCA_021272945.2 Cytospora paraplurivora
TAAAAGATTATAATATCTATAATAAAAGTAAGGCTAATAGATTAATATAACCTATATAGAGAACTCTAACTATTACTAGTAGCTAAACGACTATAGTTATCTATTAGTATAGATTTTATTATTAAACTTCTGAAATCTAAGGAACTAATAATAGAAGTACTATATAATAGTATCCTAGTTATTATAGATAGACTTATAAAGTATACTTACTTCTTACTATATAAAGAAGCTTCTAATATAGAAGAACTTATATAATATTCCTATATAATATTATAAGCTAGTATAGAATACTAGACGAACTTATTATAGATAGAGAAATAATATTTACTTTTAAATTTTAGTAAGTAATACTAAAGTAACTTAGAATCAAATAAAAAATATCTATAGTATACTACTTATAAATAGATAGTCAAATAGAATAACTTAACTAGATTATCGAATAATATATTAGGAGTTATACTAATTATAAATAGAATAATTAAGTAGAACTACTCCTACTAGTATAATTCGCTTATAATAGTATAGATATATTAATAATAGAAGTATTACTATTTTATACTAACTTTAGATATAACCCTAAGGTATATAAAGAACTTATTATAAGATAAGAAAATATCGAAGTAAGTAAAAGAATAGATAAAATCTATTAGATATAGAAGTAAATATAAGAAGAATTATATTCGTCTATAAACGAATAACGAACTACTATAACTAGCGAAGGTTAAAGGGACTAACCTTTAAGAGGGGAGATAAAGTCTATTTACTATATAAAAATATTTCGATAAAACGACTTAGTGAAAACTTAACTTTAAGAAACTTAGAGTATTCTAGATTATAGAAAAACTCTCTAATATTAGTTATAAACTCGAATTACCTCTAGGAATAAAGATTCACCTAGTTTTTTATATTTCACTTCTCAAACTAGTATAGCTAGTATAAGATTAGATAAAGACATTAAGCTAGATTATAACGAATAAGAATATAAAGTTAAGAAAATTCTTAACTCACGATAATATAGTAATACTACTAAATATCTGATCAAGTAGAAAAGATATAGTAATAAAGAAATATATAGGAACTAGAAGAAAACCTTAGTAATATAAGACTTGAAATCTAGTAGTATAAATAATAATACCTATTATATATTAGCCTATAAAGATATAATACTTAGGTCTAGACTAAATTCACTTATATCTATATCTACTCTACTCTAGTTAATTTTACTAACTAGATCTTAATTACTCCTACTAATAAGAGAATTAGGATAAGGATTCTTACTAGTAACTTCAGTTACTATATATAATACTTCTTTAGCCTCTATATAATCTAATTCTTCTATATTATCTAGACTATAATAAATAGCTTATACTATCTTTATAGACTATATCTTTTTCTACTTATATAAACGAAGGAGTTTTTCCTTAAGGACTTCGATCTTATCCTTAAGCTTTAGTACTTAGAAGAAATCTTATATATTTTAGAAGGATAAGGCCTAAGTATATTGCAACGAGAAGCCCTTTAATATATATACTCTATATAGTACGATGAATCAGTAGGAGATACTTAGTAAATAGATAAACTATACGCCTTATAGTTAGAATAAGAAGGCATTTCTATATAAGCTATTAGAATAGAAGATAATAGAGTATTCCTATCTTGAGTAGGTTTAGGAAGAAAAGAAGGTTTAGAGATATATAAACCTTTAACTCTAGACGATATAATGAATTAAGAAGGCTTAAGTATATAAAGAAGGTTAGGAGGTACTTATAAGAATAATCGAGATCTTTAGAGCGAAGATTATTAGAGGAGGAAGATAATATTATAACCTATAGTCAAGGTACTAGGGATCATATAAAGGAAATAGAAGAAAGGAACTAATATATAGTATAGTATATAAGATATAATATAGGACCTACTAGGTTATATAATAGGATTAGTCAGTAAGACTAAATATATTAAATAGAATATATTCGATATATTCGGAATATAGCAAATAAGTTATATTTGATATATATATCGATGAAGAGCTAGATATATAAATAGGATATTCCCTTAGTAGTAGATAGATATTTCTTAGCTCTTTAGCGATCAATCTAAGTATTAATCTTACTATTGATAAGAGTAATCTCTAATTGACTATAGCAACTATATTATATAGAATACTTTGAACTTCTTTATTAATATAGACCCTAGCTATAGTAGAAAGTACTCTTTAGTTAACTTCTACTATAATTAGTATACTTAAATATATAAGGAAGGTTAGGAGATACTTATAGAAATAATCGAGATCTTTAGGGCGAAGATTATTAGAGGAGAAAAAATAATATTATAACCTATAGTTAAGGTACTAGGGATTATATAAAGGAAATAGAAGAAAAGAACTAATATATAGTATAGTATATAGAAAGTAATATAAGACCTACTAGATTATATAATATAGATTAATTAATAAGACTAGATATATTAGATTACTAATATATCTAAATGATCTATCGATAAAGAGCTAGATATATAAATAGAATATTCCCTTAGTAGTAGATAGATATCTCTTAGCTCTTTAGTAATTAATCTAAGTATTAATCTTACTATTAATAGGAGTAATCTCTAATTGACTATAGCGACTATATTATATAAAATACCTTGAACTTCTTTATTGATATAGACCCTAGCTATAGTAGAAAGTACTCTTTAGTTAACTCCTACTATAATTAGTATAAAATACAATAGTTAAGTATATATTACTTCTTATAGTTATAGTATATTTCTGCTAAAGGCGCTATTAGTATCTCATAGCTATATTAATACTAATATTGCAATAGGTTGATGTTAAAGGGTAAGCACTAGTAGGCACCTAATAAGAAGGTATTTAGTTGATAAGGTTAGCTAAGTACTAAGTTTTTTATTGATAGCAATAGTTAGGTATAGTATAAATCGATAATCAATTCTTCTCTTATCTACTATCAAGAGCTACCTAAGTACTATATATATATAATATAGTCTACTAGTGAAAGTATAGTGAAAGTATAGTGAATTTACTATGCTTTCACTATACTTTCACTATAGATTCTCTAGTGAATTAATAGGGAATTCACTATGCTTTTACTATACTTTCACTGTAACCTTATAGTATAGGTATAGATAGCTTGCTCAGTACCTATAGGGTATATCAAGTACCCTAGGATATAAGAAGGCCTATATCTATATAGGCAGTAATTATCAGTACATTTATAATAAATATATAGCTAATAGGAGGATATTTTAGTAATAATAGTAGCTAGGCAAGATATATTAGGTTATTCCTAAGTAACTTTATAGTTGCTGAGTTCATAGTATATCTATAGTATCTATTAATAGGTTTAATAGGTAATAGTCCCTTCCTCGGAATAATATATATATAAGCATGAGTAGTATATATATAGAGCAGAAGAAATTCATAGTCTATTATAGACTAATAAGGTTTATAACTCTATAAAGTTAGTGATACTATACTAATATAGCTAGACTATAAAATAAGGATAATAACGAGGCAGGGGTATAGTAATTACTACTGAGTAATCTAATACAAATAACGATGAGATACTTCCTTAATATACTATCAGGGAGACTAATAGAATAATATACTTAACTACTTCTTAGTACCTATAATCTATAGATATATAGTACCTATAAGAGCAGTTCCTCTATAAAACAAACTATAATCGTACTCTAATATAGTCTAAAGACTAAAACCTAATAAGTAATAACTATAATATAGCTAAGGGCAAACAATAATATAAGCGATAGTACTAGTAGGCATAGTATATTCTATATATATTCTAGGCTCTCTGAAATACTATAATAAGTAAACGCGATAGCGAAGATAGAGTAAAGCTGACTAGCAAGGTATAGTATATAATAGGATAGGAATAGCTATATAGCTTAATATATACTAGTATTATTAAGTAACTCTTTTATCCTAGTAAAATACTAGGTAGCTATATAAAGCTAGGGATAATAATATAAACGACGAATAGAGCACTAAATAGGTAGCAAACGATATAAGCGAAAGTATAGTAAATAGTAGGGAGATAGTAGGTAGATTATACTCTACGCTTAGTATAGGGCAAGGTCCTCATCTAATATATTAAGGCTAGTACTAAATATATCCTCTACTTATTATTTAGTTACTTATAATATAAGGTCGATAAGCTCATCGAAGGTTAAAGCGAATACCTTGATAATACTATACTCGATAATATATATATATATAGCGATAATATAGGTTTAGAGTTAGAGGACTAAGTTTTAGTAAAGTTTACTATAGTACTACTATTCCTATATAGTAATAGTAGCTCCTTCATCTATAATATATAGTCTATTCGGGTTCTCTAAATTATAGTAGTAGATAGGGGTAATAAGACTAAAGTCTCGCTTCAGATATATATAGTAATATATGATAAATATAATAGGGGTAGCCTATATACCTAATATAGTGATCTACTCCTAGATCTAGCTAGCGATATTACTATAGTATATAGCTAAGTCTACTAGTAGAAGATATATAAATTACTTTCTATCGCTAATCAAGGTAAGTAGAATAGAGTATTAACTAACGACGATATAGCGAATAATAGAGATATCTTATCCCTTAGCTAGAGTATCTATAGTAGGATAGCTAAGGATGAGTTTAGCTATATTATCGTAGTAGAAGATAGAAGACTAGTATATAGCTAGTATATAGTAGAATATAGTAGTCTTATAATCAGTAGGCTTATTAGTAGGATCAGCCTTATTAGATATAGATATTATATACTTATACTTAGTACTATGAGTGCTTCTAAGTCTAAATAAGTTTCTAGACTTATATATAGGTTTATCTTTATTATTAGATAGTATATTGATAGCTTAGTATAGTGAATTACTAGAATATTCTTCCTAGATATAGCGTATGAAATTATCTAGCTAGTTACTAGCTAGTATAGATGCTTTTCTACTAACTACTGCTTAAGTATGCTCTACTAACTAAAGTATAAGCTCTATATATTCCTTAGTATTTATAGCCTAAAGCTATAGTTTCTCCTTATTAGAAGCAATTATAGCCTTTACTATGAAAGCGATAGTCGTAGTACTATCCTTTAATAGCTAGGCATCTAGCTTAGTAATCTCTATATTATAATTATACTACTTATTAGTAATATTCTTGCCCTTATAACCTCATAGGGTACGTTCGATAGTAGCCTTAGGTACAAAGCATCTACTTATTCTATAGAGCTAATTAGTAGTATACTTCTTATATACGATAGACTCTACTATATAGTTAGTATATATATAGCTAAGAGTACTAAGCAAGGCAGATAAGCTAGTATTAAATATAATAGGTAAATAGATAGCTTCGTTAAGGGAGTCTTAATAACTATTAGTAGGCTTATATTCCTCGTCTAAAGTACTCTAGTTAGTATCTAATATTAGTAAGTTATTCTTAAGCTTATCTATAGTTCTACTATTATACTAGGTTCTAGAGTAGAGGTCCTATCTATAGTATACTAGGCTATCTTAGTTTATCTAGTATAGGATAGAGTATTTTATAGTAAATTCCTCAGCTATAGCTTATATAATCTTATACCTCTATAGATAGCTAGGAAAATACTCTAAAGGAGTATAAATATTATATTCTATATCCTATATATATAAGTCTATATAATCTTCGTAGATTATATAATAGCGAAAGTAGTCTTAGTCGCCTAGCTAATCGATAAGGAATTTATTGAAGCGTTTATCTATAGTAGTAAGCTTCTGATTTACTATATTCTTACTACTAAATAAATATATCACCTAGTAGTAGCTATCTAAGGTAAGCTTACTATAGTAAAGTAGCTAGTAGACTAGATTATAGTATTCTATAGTCTTACTTATATAGGGGTATAGCTGATTATCCTATTTTATTAGGTATAAGTAAAAGTAGAAGTCTAATATACTAGGTATACTTACTAGAGTAGTTTATATATTCAAGGGATAAATTTATATATAAGAGTAGGTAGTAATCTTACTATATATATATATAGTACTTATACTATATATCTTGATTAGCTAGGTAACTTTATATAAATTATATATAAATATATTTATAGTCTCTTATTTGATATATATATATGAAATATAAATAGTAAGTATAATATAGTTAGTAGGATAAGATAACGATATATAATAGGATAAATAATAAACGACTAGGGAATTCAATAGGAGTAGGATAAGTAGTAAGATTAGTAATATTTAATTTTAGGTATTATTATCCTAGTTACTACTATAGTAATACATCTTACTAAAATAATAGAATATTAGATAAATTTCATAGAACTTTTATATATCCTTTATTCAAGGCTTTATCTACCTTTATTTCTATATAATAGAGGTACTAAACTATACGAAAGTACTATACTTTTATTATAGATTTACCTTATTATCCTTATTAAATATCTCATTCTAAGGTTTAATAGCCTAATACTTACTATAGCTACTACTCTATTATGAGCTCCTAGAGGATAGCTTCATCGCTTAAGCTTAGCTTATAGTTTAGCCTTAGACTAAGCTACTAGTAGGCGCTCTATCCTACGAGGCAATAGCTTATCTAGAAGATCCCTAAGCTCTAGTAGATATAGTTATATACTATATTAGTTTACTAACTACTACTATAGTACCTCTATCTTCATATGCTTAGCCTTGAATTCCTAGATCATTTTATTAGTACTAAGAGTATACTCTAGTATCTAGATATTGAAATAACTTAGGTAATCTAGCTACTTAACTAGATATTCGACTCTTAGCTAGCCTTAGCTATACTTCTATTCCTATTAGGCGATAATTCTTTATAGCTTATAGTACTAGAATACCTTAGTATATTTAGTATTATCTTCTACTTTGACTAGTTTAACTAATATAAGATCTCACTTATATAAGTTAGACTATAGAGTAGGGGCTAGTATCAAATAAATAATAGAAATCATAGGATATATATTTATATATAGTACTAACTTAAGCTTATATACTAGTCGCTCGACTTTCTTCAAGATCTAAAAGGGCCTTATCTACTATTATAAATACTTTCGTACTAGATTCCTAGGCAATATATATCTTAAACCTAGTTCGATAAAGACTTAATTATTAGGCGAGAAGTAGATTTACTAGTACTTCTTATTATACTAAAATTTTATAGATATCTAGGCCTTAGCGATCATAAGTTATACTTCCTCCTAAAAGATATTTCAAGCTAGTTTTAGAATACCTTTACTTAGCTAGCTAATTCCTACTAGATTAAATCTATAAAGGAGCTAGTTTATAGAATATTTAATAGCTTTATTATATATATTATTTAAATTAAATTATAATATAGGAATCAGATTAGTCTATTCTATATTTAGATAGGTAGTTACGAATATACGAATAGTAAGCTCTATAGTCTTATTCTTACTTTTAGACTACTTATCTATTTATAGGTACTAAGCTATAGAGAAGAGAAGCTTAGTATATAATCCTATCTAGAGACTAGTCTAGAATTCAGATATAAACTTAGAGTCTCGATTAGAGATAATCTACTTTAGGAGACCCTAGTTAGATAAATAAAATATATAAAGTAAGATTATAGACTAGTCTTAAGTAGTATAAACTATATTTCCTAGTATAATTATAATAGCTTTACTATATTTATCTATTATAGAAAGGAAGGCATTAAAAAATAATATATATAGTAAATACTATAGTATATCTATAGATAGTATATCTAGAAGAGTAGTAATAAAATCTATAGTAATAGAATAGAATAAGATCAGTAATATTATAATAAGCTATATTTCCCCTAAGGGCTATTAATTTCTAGATCAGTTTACTAAGTAGATAAAGCAGTTTTTAATATACTCGATAACCTATCGTTAGTAATTTTTAATAATAAAACGATTAATAAAGTTATACTAGACGTAGTCTTTGCTAAAGTAATACTACTAGTTATAAGCCTTAGTGATAACTTCATCTACTATCTTTAATAGGATATATAGCTACTACTTTCTAGAGTACTCTTTTAAGTATAGGAGTCTATTGCTATCGAGTTCGAATAGTACCTTAGCTTCTAAGTATTCGCTCTTTAGTTACTAAATAATATTAGTCTATCCTTAGTATTCGATATATCCCTCTAGTAGATACTCCTTATATTTAGTATCAATATAAATTTCTAATATAGTATATAACGTAGTATCTTCCTAGAGTTTAGCTAGTATACCCTTATCTTCTACTAGCTTCTATATAGTAGGTAGTTATAAGATAGCGTCTATAAGGATATTAGTAGTTCTAGGAATATAGTAAATATCAAGGCTAAACTAACTTAGGTATTCTAATATAAAAATAAGCTTTATATTTATCTTTATCTTATCTACTATATCTAAGGAAGTTTACCTTATAATTCTAATAGTAGCTATATAGTTAGTCAGGATATATACTAGCTACTTATAGTTAGACCTGATAATAGTATATAGCTTATAGACTAGCTAGATGAAATAGGCTACTTCGAGTTCAGTAGGCTAGTACTTCTATTTAGTAGTATTAATAGTCTTACTCAAGTATTAAATAAACTAGATTAGAGTATATAGTACTAGGGACTTCCTATCCTATTTAAACTTATCAATGAGCTAGAATATAATTCTAGAGAACTCGACCTCCTTAGATATATCGAGCTAGATAAATAGTACTTTATCTAGGTCCTAGTAGAATAGAGTATTCTCGCTTATTAGTATAGACTTTAGATCATTGAAAGCTTAGAGTTCCTATAGTATTAGGTCGAAGGATTCCCTATATATATAGTTTTTCTAAGTATTACCTTTAGGAAGTCTACTATCTTCGCGACCTTTCACTAGTATCTAGGTTTTTCGCTATTATAATAGATCGATATATATACTATATTATAGTACTAAGTAGCGTAAATATCTAGTAAGACTAATAAATTTTTCTAACTACTATAGTATATATAGGAATTCTAGCTAGGTAATAGTCTTTATATAGTTAGGAGTATTATATATATTTAACCTATCGACCTTGAACCCGAGAAATTCTACTAATAGATATCTGATAAAGGACTTCTTTACTAATAGAGAGATATTCTTCTTAGTAAATAGTTAGAATAACTACTAGAGGTACTATAAATATTCTTTAGTAGTATTAGAAAAAACGATAATATTATCGATAAATACTATAGTAAAGTACTTTAGTAGCTATAGTATATAATCTATATACTATTAGATATATATAGGTAAGTTCCTAAAACCTATAGAAGCTACTTTTAGTTTCTCCTAACTATAGTAACTAACTAAGGTAAACTATTTATAGTAAAGGGGATAGACTTAGAATTAGTAAAAGAAGAAGCTTATATCGACTACTATGAAGAAGGATTTTCTATAGATGTTTTTTAATATATCAGACTATAAAGGTAATAGGTAGGTATCTAGTACTATTACTTTATTGAGTAACTAAAGATCGACGACTATTCGTCCTTTTCGTTTACTATCTATAGTTCGCTATATAATGAAAATAGGTATACTAAATAGGGTAGATTAAGTTACTTATTTAGTATAGTCTTAGTAATAAAAGCTATCTATAACTTCATCGATGATCTTATAGTCCTCCTTACTAGAGTAGTAAGGATATTAGAAGATCTTTTGATTTTACTACCCTTTTATAAATAGTACCTTTATTTATTCTTCCTCTAATACCTTAATATTTAATATATTATAAAATATATAGATATATTTTTTAACTAGATACTCTATATAGGATATAAAGTTATCTAAGTATTTATATATATGAACTTTATTAAATAGCTTTACTTTAAGCAAGTTCTTAGTCTTTCTAATACTAAGCTTACTATCAGTATAGAGATAATTATATAAATTAAGACTAGATTCATCTAATAGTAGTTCTATAGATAGGTAGTTAGTAGATTTACTATCTATTTTCGAAGAAGATCTAGCCCTATTATTAAGGGTATTCAATAAGTTAGAAGGGTTAAATTCAGTAGATAAGTTAATAGTTATATAATTATACTATAAGTTAATATAATAAAAAGGCAAATAATTATTATCTAGTAATAACTAGATAGCTATCTTCTATCTAAGGGGGATATATACTCAATATTAGCTAGTTCTAGTATACTTAAACGCGAGTTATAAATAATTTTCAAAGGAGAGAATAATTAGTTTATAGCTATTATACTATTAGTATTATAGCTTACTAAATAATTAGCTTAGCCTTCCTACTCTAGCCTAAATAGGAAGGCGATACTTTTCCTAGTATAGAATATATAGCTAGAACTAACTAGTAACTTTATAGGGGAATAACGATATTAGCTATTGCTTTCATAGAGTATTTCTAAGTTTATACTTTAGCAAATATAAAGGCTTATACTATAGCTCTATTGAAACATCTAAACGAGATTAAGGCTACTAAATTAAGGATATTAACTTAATAGGGAACTATAAATTCTTAACTAACGAATAGTCTAGTATCGAGTCTATCTAATATCTAAGTACTTACTTGTATAGATATAATGATAAGTATACCTTTAGTTATAGCCTAATAAAAGATATTAAACTCTATTTAATCGAGAGCTTGAGTATATCTAACGCTATAAAGGCTAGCTCTAGCCTTCTAGTTTACTTTAGTATTTAAAATTAGCTTTAAGATATCTTATAATATAGTATAGTATAATACTCTTATATTATAATAGGTAGTAAAGGTTAGTCTAGTAGTTAACCTATAGGCAATAGTTTTAGTATATATATACTTATACTCCTTAAATAGTAAAATATAAATAGTTTTCTCTAGAGTTATAATAAGACCTTCTTATATAGGATTAGCTTTATACCTATATATCCCTTAATACTTATCTAGGTACTAATAGTACTTATCTATAGATCTATAAGTATAATTATATCCTAGGTATTTAAGGTTTTCAGGGGTAATTAGGAGTTTATCGATATATAGCTCTTCATTGAATCGAGGTATAATTTCTAATGCTTCGTCTAAAGTATAAAACTCAATATCTTCGATGAGTTTATATTCCTCGTTATCGAAGTAGTTCTCTTCAGAGATAAGCTCTCCTTCGTCGAGCTAGCTATTACCTATCTCTTCGGGCTTATCACTGAAGTCCTTAGCTATTAGGTTATTAATATTTAACTAGACGAAGTCTTCACTGACTAGGTAATATCCTTCATCAGCTAGCTTATCTTCGTAGCTAATATTATACTATAGGTTTCTATCATCGATATTAAACTAATTCGAGGTCTTATCTAGAGTATTACCCTAGTTATTCTATCGAATAAATCGATAGAATAACTATAGGTATAGTCATCTATTACCCTTTCTAAAATACTATAGGCGATATTCCTAATCTATAGTATTAGTTAGGAGATATTACTATAGCTAGGTAGTAATAGTAGGAATATTTTATCTCTACTAGGTATACTAGTATACCTCGATAACTTTATACTACTTTTATAGTAATATAGCTTAGAATTCTGCCTCTAATATAAAACCTAGTCGGTTTAGCTTATTAAAAGTAGGGTATTAATATCCGATAGTAGGCCTTATACTGAAGTTATAGTTATTCGCTATATTTCCTCTGATATATTAGGTTAGTATAAATCGTAGCTATTAGAATATGCTTTCTAGTAGAATAACGCGAATTAGCTATATAGATAGTATTATACTATATCGTTATTCTAACGATAGAACTATATAGATAGTAGAGCAACTAAAAAAGTCCTTTTCTACTATATACTAGTTTTCTTATATCTACTTAAGTCTAGCTTCGAAATCGCAGGAGTTAGTACTATTCTTTAGGCGAATAAAATACTTCGTAACTATAGCTTTATTAATACGATCCTATATATTTTAGGCTATAAATGAGCTAAATTATTCAGCTAGTAATATAAAGCAATAGATATACTAGGTAAATTAGAGAATATTCTTATTTTCTACTATATCCTACTATATATAATATAGACTATTGAGAACTTCTTCAGTAGTATTATATAGAATACTAAAGTTACTAATTAAATAATATTACTACTTCTTTTATATACCTAGTTAAGTAGTTATATTATCCCTTTCTAACTAGGATAGTATAGTCTAAAACTATAAGTAAGTACTACTAGCTAAGTAGACTAGTAGGTTCTAATAGAGTATTTATTAGTAAGCTTATATACTAGTAATATAAATATTATACTAGTCGATAAAGGTATAAGAGTCTTTCTAGATAATAACTTTATTATTAGTATATAATACTTCTAGTAGCGCCTTAAGATTATTCTAATCATTATATAGTTCAAAGCGACTAATAGTTATATCCTTGAATTCTTTATTTAGGATAATTTTAAGCAAATAGTCGAGGGGATTAGTTAATATCTAGTGCTTATAGCTATATACTTAGTATAGTAGGTCCCCTAGAGGATGCCTTAGAGGTCCTCCTAGGTTATATCATCTGCGAACGAAATCATCATTAGATCTATCGTCGAGATTATTATTAGGATCTCCTCCTCCTCTAGCTCTAGTTATATATAGTAGATCTAGCTCTAGAGTATATAAATATAAGGGTCTAAGGTAGTCGTCTAATAGGCTATTATATATCTCCTTATAAGGGGGTTAATACTAGTATTAATTAGGAGCCTATTAATATTCAGGGGAATCTTCTATAGTATTCTACTATAGAAATAAGTTAGAGCTATAAGTATAAATCCTATAGGCTTCGATAGACTATAGTATTATATTAAGCGTATTATAATAGTACTCCTCTTTAGTAGAACCCTATAGGTTAGTCTATAATTATATAATCACTAGGTAACTAAAGACCTTAGTTTATAGTATTATAGGCGCTAGTCGATAGGGTAGGTCTACTATTAATTAGCTCAATAAAGGATTATATATTCTTACTATAAGTAGTAATAAGGGGGCTAGTAGAATAGCTTACTAATCACTAATAATATTCTCTATAGAAGATTATCCTTAGGGGTTTTCTAGGTTCCCCTTATACTTAGGAAGTATAGTTATTCCTACTATCTTATCTATTTCGACTTTATCTTACTTTATATACTCTAGTAATACCTCTTTAGTAATAGATAGGAGCTATATAGACGAATATAACGAGGGGCTATATCTGAGGTAACTTAGGCTAAGTATATAGTAAATACCTATTTTATAGGTAGTAAGACTAATATTTTTCACTAACTCCTAAGCTATAGATATAAGAGTATTAGAGAACTATATTTTTCTGACTATAATATTTAGCTCTAGTAGCAAGGCTTTATAGTTAATAGGTAGAACTACTTTAGTAAGCTTATATAGTCTATAATTGATTTCAAAGTCCCTAGTAAACTCTAGATTAAGGGCTATCTATTTTTAACTAGCTTCAGTATATATATTTACTCCTCCTTAATATACTAGCTATTACTTAGGTATATAGATAGAGAAAGTATTTAGTATCTATTTATAGGCCTACTAATAGAGGAGTTCCTTATCGCCTCCTATATAATAGATTTACAAATAGTATTTCTATAAGGTCTACTAGGATCTAAATAGCTAGGCGTATTCAACTACTTTAATAAATATATTAGTGAATATACTAGTAAACTTAGATCTATATTTATTATAGGCTCTCTTTAGTCGTTGAATAATATCGATATCCTATATTAGCTAGAAATCTAGTAGTTTTAGTAGAAATATCGCTAGGAACTAGTCGTCTAGATCAGTAGGAGAGGTTATTATATCGAACGAATAGTAAAACACTATAGAATTATATTGAATTAAA
This sequence comes from Cytospora paraplurivora, assembly GCA_021272945.2. Taxonomy (NCBI): domain Eukaryota; kingdom Fungi; phylum Ascomycota; class Sordariomycetes; order Diaporthales; family Cytosporaceae; genus Cytospora; species Cytospora paraplurivora. The sequence continues at coordinate 13,820 of JAJSPL020000035.1, forward strand.
TAATCTTTAGTTATCAAAGTTACTAGCCTATTAGTAGTTAAGGTCAACTACTTGATAGCTATCAAGGTTAATAACCTAATCAGTAAATAATATTCACTATGATCTCAATAAGCAAAGTATATAATAGGGCATACTAGTTATAGCTACTATTTGATAGCAATAGTTAGGTATAGTATAAATCGATGATCAATTCTTCTCCTATCTACTATCAGGAGCTACCTAGGTACTATATATATATAATATAGTCTACTAGTGAAAGTATAGTAAAAGTATAGTGAATTTACTATGCTTTCACTATACTTTCACTATAGATTATCCTAGTGAATTAATAGGGAATTCACTATGCTTTTACTATACTTTTACTGTAACCCTATAGTATAGGTATAGATAGCTTGCCTAGCACCTATAGGGTGTATCATTTATTAGGCTAATTAGATAGGTTTATAGTAGTAGAAGCTAGTTTATCTAATATATAGTATATAGAGAAAATATAAATATCTATAATCGTAGTATAAATATCTATTCTTATAATATATACTATTTAATAGCTCTTACTTAAGTATATTTAATTTAGCTTTAATAAAGTAAATTAGATATATACTTATAAGTATATATCTAGTTTTATCCTAGGTACTAGTTTTTTTTATTAGTTATTATAGACTAATAGAGCCTAGTAGTTATTATAGACTAAAAGGCCTATGTGCTCCCCTTGCTCCCCCTGTTGTTATAGTATAACAACATATAGACTAGAGAGTAGGTCTATCTTCATAGCTAATTCAACATTCAACTATTATAATGTAACAAGGGAGTAAAAGGTCGAGAATCTCACATACTGACAGTGTCACAACAGGGCTCCCTGCAGGGTGGTTTGCCAGTTGGTGCTAACTCCCAGGTGCCGACTTCAGCTCTCCCCCTCTGACCCGGCCCCGGGAGTTTGAACCCACGAATCTTGCCTGGCTTGCCAGACTGTGTTCCCAGGGTTTTCAATACTGATCCAGCTTCACCTTGACCATCATCCCGTCAACCGGCTTACCAGTAATCTGTATCGTCTGCATAAAGAGGTTAGAACTGGGTACCGCTTCTCAGTTGTTGAGGTCTTTGTACTTACAGAATACAACTCAGACTTGACCTTGAATCGACCTTTAGCATCGATCGTTGGCTGACCTTTGGGATCTAAGTCAAGCTCCCCTAGACCAACTTTGATGAAATTATAGCGGCGCGCAAGCATGGCAATGATCACACGTGCCTCTATATGAGCTAGCTCCTGACTAATACAATTCCTTGGGCCTCTCTCGAATGGCCTCCAGGCACTTGCTGGGTAACTTGCACCGTCAGGTTGCAGCCATCGCTCTGGCACGAAGTCGTCCGCGGTGTCCCCAAATACGGCTGGATCTCGATGAATGATGTTATGGTTGAGATAAACCCAGTTGCCGTCAACGTTGTAGTTGCCCTGCGGTGTGGAAATCACGAAACCCATACCAGGCTTGCTTTCCCGGATAGACCCAGCCGGGGGATATAGCCTTAGAACTTCCTTGATAACGGCAGAGATGTAGATCATGCGGTGGATGAGCTCATCGCTATCTGGGGCGAGGAGCTGCTCCCGGATGGTGCTAGGGTCACGTGCTGCGCCTTGTCCGAAAAGTCTGTCCAGCTCGTCGTGGACGGCTTTCAGAGCATATGGTGTTCGAGATAGCTCATACATACTCCAGATAATAGTAGTACTGGTAGTGTCATGACCGGCAAAGAGAAATGTTTTCAGCTGATCGTAGGTTTCCTCTATAACTTCGGGTGTAAGTTCTTCAATGTTCTGAAGACTGAGGGTCAAGATGCTTCGGGACTTGTTGCTAGGCACTGTTCTGATGGCACTAGGTTTCATCTCATCAAAACTACGACGAACAATACGTCGCAGGCGCTGTGAGATCTAGTTGCCGAGGCGACGCTGTCTCAGATGGACGAGGGGCATCAGCTACCAAGGTAGTTGAAGCTTATCGTCAGTATACGCTGTTCGAGCGTCAGTAGTCAATCCGGTAATATACTGAGAAAGCTACGCACTCTTGATCAACTCCTTGAACATCTTTATGAGTTCGCCTTGGAGCGAAGGATCCACGTTTTGAGCCCTTACGTCCTCTCCTATGGTTACGGCGCCAATGATCTCGAAAGTCAAGTTCGTTGTGTGCTGATCGAGTGGGAATACCTTGCCCGTGCTGACGAAATTGTCGATGATGTCCAAGTAAACAGTGGCCTTCTCGATGATAACGGGTAAGAGGGTCATGAGGTGCTGAGGTACGAACCCTGGATTGAACCTCTTGCGGACTGGCTTCCACTGCTCGTTCTTAGGGCGCATCAATGATTAGTGACGGTGAACATAGGATCTTTAAGGCAGGTAGTTAAATGGCCCTACCTGTTTTAGCAAGATTGAATGAGGTCCGATCAAGTCGATGATGCGATCCACTGATAGCGACTTCGGAGCACTATATGGAAAGTCCTTCGAAGCTCGTGATACCTGCTCAGCAATTTCATGACTAGCAATTATAACCATAGGAGGGACAACAGGCCAGTTGTCGACCAACATGATCGGTGGCTTTCCAAGGGCTTCATGCATCTCGGCAAAGATAGCGTCTATCTTCTTATGAATTTAGCGTAGCTCTTGTGACTGGTTTAATATACTAGGAAAGACTCGCCTGGGTGACGATCCACGATACCTCGCTTCGTAAACTCATCGAAGAGCTTGAGATGGCCCTAGAGGAGAGAAGAAGGAAGTTGAGGGATGTGGGCATTCTGCTTGAAACGCCTGTAATGGAGCTTAGTGTATAGGTAAGTCCCCGCGACGAGCAGTGATGTGATGGCGAACGCCAGAGTTGTTGTTGTTGAGAGGTGAGCTATATCGAATGGTTTATCACGTATAATGAAGGAATAGAAATACTTTGCTCGCAAACAGCCAGATAATTTATTTAAGAACACTCTACTAGCTTGAACAGGATCGCGAAAGTAATGAGGCGAAAGTAATGAGAAAAATCACTAATCATGTCGATTGGATTTGATACGTCGCTATTGTCTCGTAGACGCAAAGAACTGTTGGGTCAGGGGTTGGCAGCTGCGCTGCGCCCAATTGCGAAAACATGCCCGGATAGGAACGGACTTTCTGCAGGTTACAGATAGGATAACGTTTTTACTAACGTCTGTGATGATTACGAGGTTACTCGCGACCCACATTAGCCTGACAACTATTATCACCGCGTTTTCCCTTTCTCTCGTCTATACGCTCTTGCTCTAGATCTTGCGAGACTCGAGGCTGTTTGAAAGAAGGTTGACCGCAAACTGTATTCCAGCACTAACGTATCTGCTTGAGTATATTATATTATTTCTCTGTAGGCTCCACGGGTTACCTCGGGATGATAGGGATAGCAGACATGCTCTGTGCATCCTTGTCCTATACAGGTAAGAACCCCTTGACGAACTTCACAATCTGGCCTGCCAACAATGCAGGCTGAGTCACGAATGGCATGTGGCCCGTCTTGAAGTCGACCACATCCCACCTGACCTTCGTCTTCTCGAGCCACGCGTCTTGCACGAATAAGGGGTTGCAGGTGTCGTCCAGCGTGCGAACGTACACCCTTCTCTCATCAAATGCCTTATCTGCCCAAGCCGGTGCGGTTGCCTTTGTCTCAAACGCCAGGTATGCATGGGGCTGCATCTGGCTTTCTAGCTCATCGGCGAGAACACGGTCGACGTCGTTGTAAAGGACGTCCGTCGCTGGCTCAATGAGGGCAAGGCCCTTGGATGGCTAGTGTGCATGCATCAGTGGTGTATCTTATATTTGTTCGTCCAACGGTGAGTAGAAAATTCGTACCTTGTCAATCTTGATGAATGGGGGGTATGCCCCGCCAATTGCGTCGAGTAGAGCCTCACTTTCCAGTGTGATATTGCCCGCGACGTAGATCAAGCCAACGATACCACTGGTTTTTCCCTGGGCCTGACGGGTCGGTTTGTCGAGATCCTTCGCCGCCCCTCCAGCTACAACACCGCCGTATGAGTGCGCAATGATGACGACGTCAACTCCCTGCTCAAGGAGAGGGATGAGGACGCCCTCACGAAGTGAGGCAATGTCCTGTGGAGCGGTCGCTGTAGTTGGATCCGGGGGGTTGCAGCTTGGGTATGGTCCTGGATGGGTGGAGAATCCGGCTTCCTTTAGGTATGGGATTAGTTTGTTATATCCGGCCGGAGTACCAAATGCACCCGGAACAAGGACAATCACTGGGGAAGACATGCTGATGGACGGGCACGATATTGGGGATCAGAGGCAACTGCTGCAGAGGCCTTTGGCATAAACCAATAAGAATGATACTGGAGGGAAGAAGGAGAGAAATACAATATTTATCATTCTCCCCTACCCCAGCCTTTGAAGTGTGATAGCATCGTTGACAGTATCACCAGGTCGCTTCTCGTCCTCTATCTACATAGGTATGGAGTGGGGCTCTCAATCGTGAGCAAGGTTGAGTCGGTGTTGTGATTATTCACGTTGCGGCACCCAACAGTTTCAAATAGGGTCCACTCCTGCAGTTAATCGAGGCATCTAAATCAGCCAGTTCCACCAACATGCAGAAGTGTTCATGACCTGTCTGATGGCTGCATATGTGCTGGAGCCTTTGAAGCGTTGGTCCATGCAGATCAGGCTATATAACTTGCATCATTGTAAGCAGTGATGTCGTTTCACTTAAGTAATTGGAGCAAATATCCGGCCGTAGGATGAAACCCAGTGGATGAACTCGTGCCCGGCGACGGCGTACCAATCTTCCACATAATCTTGGACATCCACCGACATTCGGTCCACAGTGCTAGCGTGTTGCTCTTCAAGACGTTACAGCCCGAATTGACGAAGCTGATACAACTACCTGCACCCCTTTGCCCACCAATACCGAAGAAAACTAGGTCTTTTCCATCACACATGCAGTCACGCCGGCATAAGTGGACATCGAGACAGCTCTCGCCGAGTATAATGACAAGAAACTTGTATCTGGACCGGAGGACACACAGAGATTCAATATAGCCCTATAGAACCTATGTTGACTTCGAGGTATCATGTAAAGCTGGACCAGCATTGATCAAGTGATGGTCTTCGGAGATATACTAACGTAATCATTTCAGTGCGGCCAACCTGCCTCTCTTAGGCAACCAACTGCATCCTGAGATAGGGCTGGAGTTGCACTGATATCGCGCTGATGGTTAACAGCGTTGATCAAAACGTGGGACCCGGTGGCACAGGTGTGTAGGACGAGGCTATGGGCCGTTGCCACATCCAGGTCTCAGCCAAGTGCAGTAGCCTGCATGAAGGCTGCGAGTATGCAACTTGTTTCATTGGCAAATGGCATATTGGGCTATACATTGTGACACCTTGCCTGCAAGCTGTATAAGGCCCACTGCGTGCCGAAAACGAGACTCGTAACTTATTCAGAGACATGGGTCGCTGGAAGAGGCCGGGTTCCACGGATTGCCGATCACAAAATAAGACATGAGGCTCCGTCGCGGGTGCTAGCCTGGCAGCGACGCCATAGGGCAGTCCGTATCTCGACAGCAGGTACACAGCGAAGCACCTCGCACATAGATACCTTCAAAGGGTAATTAGGTGTCAATGATTTATTTCTCAACCTCATGTCGGATAAGAAAAACTGCTAGGAGGGTGGCCTATAGAGTGGTGTCCGCTAGTGAAAAAAGTACATTCATCATTGACGTTTGAGACGCCAGAGGTGTATGCCATTAGATTATATAAAACCTTCTGCACACTCACGCCGCGTGCCTGAAGCGCCCACGGAGGGGCTAGGAGATGCGCTAATGTAAGGGATACTTAAGTGCTTGATAACTTTACCTACCTAGGTACCTAGGTATATATGTAGCAAGCGATAAAGCTCGTATATAACCTACTCTCCTCTTCCTTAAAAGCTTGGAGGGTTGTGCCAAACAAACATTTGAAGCCATTGCACCACCATCTCTCGAGACTACATCGATCCGAGATACTGAGAAGGCAGGAGTCATTACAGAAGTCTGCATGTTGAATACTCTTCTATAAGCGGTCAATATGATCATGTCAAAAAGCCCTAGAAAACACATCTTACTAGGCGGGGCACGTATGCCCTCCTCATCAAGTCCTAACACACTGCGACTCGCTATAAGGAACTCCTCCGCTAACGAGGACTCGGCCCGAACGGCGCTGATTATCTTTGGAGTATTCCTAGCTGCCGGCCTCATTTTCACATGTTACCTTTGTTTCTTTTCCGGACGGAAATCAGAGCGGCCAGCAACCGTAACCGCAACATCCTGTCTTCGTGGTCCCCCTGGTCCCCGCGGTCATCGTGGTCCTTCGGGTAGGCCCGGTAGGGACGGTAGGGATGGAAGGGATGGCATGGATGGTAGGAACGGCATGGATGGTAGGAACGGCATGGATGGTAGGAACGGCATGGATGGAAGAGACGGGAGGGATGGAAGAGACGGGAGGGATGGAAAGGATGGCGAGCGAGGCCCATGTGGGCCAGCGGGCAAACCTGGGTCAGTTGGCATGCAAGGACCAGAAGGTAAACCTGGACCAGAGGGTAAACCTGGACCAGATGGTAAACCTGGACCACCAGGCATACAGGGACCAGAAGGCCTACAAGGGCCAGCGGGTATGCCTATGGGGTTGGGCAGAGGCCCACACAATATCATAACGATACAGTCTACTGGATCGACCTAGACTCTTACCTGTGTTGTCTAAGTTGCCAAGGGGCTGGGTTTAGATCGACATAATATGATGATAATACAGTCCACTCCGTCAAGTTAGATAATGCACTGGTAAATATGCAGATCACTAGTCGCTAGCATCTCAACGAATTGGAACAGCTTATCTTGGAAGAAATACAGCTTACGATCATAAGGGAATGCGTTTAGATACCTCTCAATCCACACATGTGCAACTACTATCAGCTGGCTGCTGTCGAATTCGATCTTCGCCCTAGGGTATCCAGTCGGCTAATCGAAATTCATAGTTGTTAGTTGATAGCTCTTCAACACGATAGTTTGGGAATCTAGTTATTATTTGTAGCTTAGTGTCTACCTATATGCAAAATTGGAGTGTGTGAGGTGCTCGTCTGCTCAAAATGTCTCTTATAATAAAGACCTCTGGGTCAGAAGGCTGCCTTCTACTGGATATATGCACAATCCCCTGCATCTTCAGATTTGTTCTATATCGTATCTTCTAAGGCCTGATACATAATAAAACCATGTTTACTGTGGAATGACCGTAGTGAAAAGGGCGATCAGGCCCACGGCGAAGGGAAAGGGAATGCCGTTGAACGGCCTAGTCAGGCAAGGCGGTGAAGGGGCTCTGGCAAACGGCCTTTCTGCCTACGCCCTGCCAGGCCTATAACTGGCCTTCAACCTGACTGTAGATAGCTTCACTTCTTTCCTTCCTTTGGAACTAGACCTTTTGAATTCATTTGACGATTCAGTTCTCATTCGTACGTTCGTACACCCGGCCTAACCAACATTTACTATATAAACCAGCCTTAGCAAAATTGGATCAGCATAAGCCTTTGCACTTTTGAAGTTACAAATAAGTTTAATGTGTACCCGCTTGTATATGTTGTTGTTCATGTTGCTACGAAATACCATGTACCGCACACGGTCTTTCAACGACTGACTCTATACTAAAGCTACCAGGAGCCTAGGGTTACTTAGCTCATGCTCCTCATATTCTCTTGAGTCTGTATCTGTTAGAATTGGATACTTCTCTTGATCTCCTCACTTCGTAATGCCCCTAAATGACTGGGTAGAGCCTTCCTCGGGATAAGTATTAACGACTGTAGTCCAAGCAATAACCGATAATATAGCTTGTTTGTATGGCCTGTACGGATCACGCATCGCTCGTATTCACGAGATGGCGTTGGTTGACTCCAGTATTAGCTTACAAATCTAACAGCCTAGTGCAACAGATTGCTTGCAATGAGCAAGGGATACCTCTGAGATTTCTCAAGCAAAGCTATGCCCTTTAGCAGCCATATCATAGGGTCATATCTGGGAAACTTCTGTCGTTATGAAAGAGCATGCACTGTATTGGCGATGGCATCTGTAAAGATTCGCTGTTCTTGAAACGATCTAGCCAGTTGATAGGAGACGACGAGCTTTCGTCAGAGTTTGCGTTAAGAGAAGTACGATAGAAGCAGAAGCTTATATTAGAGCTGTTGAACATAGGCACTATACGCTAACAATGCAATCTAGTCCCCTGAGGTAATATAAGGGAAGATGCCTCCACGTTTGTTAATTACCCTAGAGCTGGAACAGCGGGGGTGCTACAGCATTGTGTAATCACATCTTTCAGTATAACTTGCTACTTAGCTACTGCTAATGATGAATATAATCTATAGAATAAACTAGTATAAATAATCGATAACCTAGCTACCTAGCTACTGCCCCCTACTGATCAGGAACATATTCAAGTACCTCAGTGGGTAGCTCTTTGTGCTAGCTCAAGGAGCTGTCTAAAGAAAATTTAGTTGCCAGTGATAGATTATTCTATTTGCCTACCTGCCTTATTCTACGCAGAATAGTAGAGATGTACTCAAGTAGATAATTATAGACTATACTAGCCTTGGAGGATTAGTGTTTGGGACGTTCTATTATTAACCTAATCCTACTACTAATTACTAATTAGCTATAGAAGCTGTTGAAGTTGCGTGTGTTCCTCAGTCTGCTAACGAAGTTAGTCGAATCACTATCAAATTCTCTTTTTCATAGTGACAGTACCTTTATATCAGACCCTCTAATAAGGACTCTCAGCTTCTATTTTAAGCTCTGTAGAGACTAAAGGACTCCGAAGGGCTGATCGGGTAGCAACTTCACCTAGAGGACCAGCACTCAACATCTTAAAGACGGAGATCTCACCCTAAAGTGTATGAAACACGTGATTCTTTATCTCAACAGCCTTGAGTAAGTCCACTGGATCAATATCAGTCGCTATAATATCCTTGTGCTGAGACTAACTTGATTCTTACTTATATCTAACTGAAAATATAGAGGCTTCTGAGGCCTAGTTTGAAAGATTGATGATCATAATTATCGGCTTCATCGTCAATAATCAGCAAGATCTGTCCGAAAGGGGCCATCCATAAGGGGACGTCTTTCCTGGCCACAAAGCTAGCGCTATAAGTGACAAGGGTGTTAACTCCCATCCCACCTGTCAGACCTCGAAGGCATGCTGACAGATCTCCAGCTCGGGAATCAATGATGTCAGCACTTTTGAGACCATACTTGGCCACAAGGAATGAGCAATCAGACTCCCCCGACACAGTCGTGACAGTGACCAAGACTCTAGCGCCATCATGGCTGGCAGCTGGAATAACAGCTTGGCCGAGACAAATTGCTCCAATTTTAGAAAGAATAGTCTCACCTGGAGCAAGTCGGACCATGTTGATCAGCATATAGGACAATACTAGGTCCAGCCAAACAGCGGCGGCAGGTGAAGCCAATCCATCGAGCTTTAATGAGGGAGGAGCAGAGAGTAGTGCCGTCGGACATGTGTTTGGATGATGCCTCTTTTGCCGTTCGCTATTGTGATGACTCGATGCCCTGGTCTCAATTCTGTGACTCAAGAACCGACGCGGTTTACAATTCCACTGGCATGCTCACTAAGCCTGCGAATAGTAGATCCTGCTAGCCTGGAGGAGGGAATTGCATCGAAATACTGCTGGGGTAGATTCCTACCTCTTCTGCTTCAGGAGGCAGAAGAACATCGCTGTCTGGCTTCCAAACGAGCCCTTGGAGCCAGCCTTCACCCGTGTGAAGTATCAATGGCACAGTTGAGGACAACGGAGACAGGATTGTGTGTCCTTTCCCGCTTCGTAGAGATAACTCTTAATCCATACGATTCACTGGCACGCATCGAGGAATTAGCAGCTCATTGTCTCGAGCGCAAAACTCGCCCGGGCGGCATCCTTCCTCTCACCGTCCTGTATAAATGCTGTCAAGAGCGCAGTCAGGATCAATGATACTGCATCAGCTGATGGATGAGTGGTAATTGATAGCAGAATATCGAGATGGCTTAATGCCGAGGCCGGCATTTCGTTGCGAAGTACACGGAAAAGACCAGTAACAGCGGCTGCGTCCAAGCCAGCTCGCTCCCCTCTATAAAGGGCAGACGGCATCTAGACCCCTTGTATGACCCACAGGATATGACTTGTATCGCTGATCATGTTTGTAAAACAGGAGAACTGTTCAGCGGTCCAGTTAGCTACAAAGCCGGGATCTGCAAGATCCAGTAGAGATAACACTGGAGCGATTCGTTGAAAATCGTTCAGCATACTCGCATACTCCTCTATATGACGTTCCTCACAGTCTACGACACGTATCCTGAGCAGCTTCTAGATCTCTTTCGATAACAGGAACAAATCAGCGTTGTCAGCTGCCACGGGCAGGACTATGACCACACCTGAACTTCTGAGGGCTTGGTTGATTGTATGTTATTTTGTGCCTGTAACTGTGAGTGTTCCGTTCTAGAGATGCATCTGACGCCTTGAAAGGGATGACTAGTTCGTGCTCATAGATTCGTTGTCAACCTCGTTCAATGGAGCTATCTCTGGAAACGTGGGATGTCAGGATCAGGAGACGTCCGAAAGGTGACAACTCGAGAAGACTATTTATGGAAAGCGAGTCCGAACCCGCCGTCTGGCCCGTGAGGACAATATCAAACATTTGACCAACCACAGACAATGGAAGACCCGACTGGGAATCCCAAGGCTGGTATTGAATCAGTGCCTTGGTGCGAACATTCTCGTAAAGAAGTAGTTCGACAGCTTCTTGCCACCTGTGGAGGCCGTCTTTAACGTCAACAACCACGTTCTGCGCAATGCTTCGATATATATGTCCGCCCGAGAGCCAGGATAGTAATTCATCGACGATTTGCTGTGCGTCAAGCTTGCTGCCTTCCACAAGTATACGTAGTCCTGCCATTTTGTGGCATTCGAGGCGGAGCCAATCTCTCAGACCACTTACACCGGGAACGGCATAGGGTGTATTCGAGGCTGGGGATACTTCCACATCAACTTTTGTGAGAAATGCCTCAGGGTCGATGTCCCATCTCAATTGAGTGGACCTGCGATCGTGTTCACAGGCCTCCAAGCCCTCCAGAGGACTGGTGGTCAACCTCCTTCAGCAACAAGCCATCAATGATAACACTTTGTTCTTTCCATGTCTCGTCTGAGACGATCATGTTACCATTCAAATGGCTTGGATTGTTCGTGTTGTTTCGCGTGCCACAGCCGTGGGACTTTGAACCTGCGCCGCTCAGAAGTTGGGCAGCAATAAAGACCCGCTCGAGACGGTACGGAACCGCTGGAATTTTTATGGCTGTACCTGGTTCCTTGGAGATAGCCCCTACCATCAGGAGGAATAGAGGATCGAGCGTCGTTGGATGGACGAGGTGTGGATATTGAAGCCGCTGGGTATGTCGCTGGCTGTGTCGAAATGCGCTGATACGGCATATGTGTGGTCAGCGTCATATTGTATATTATAGCGAGAAGTATTCAAGTACAAGTTGTTACTTACCACGCTTGCATAGCAGCCTGATCCATCTATTGCAGCTGTGATTGAGGCCAGGTTGCGGAAGCTGTCACCCCACTTCATGCTAGTTCGCCGAAGCTCGTTGTAGAGTTTAGGTATACCGACCTTTGTGGAGGTTCGTGACTTGATATCTGCGAGCATTTCAAGTCGGGCCTTCCAATCAAGGAGAATGGAGTCTTCGTCGAGTAGACCAGCAATGCTATCTAGAACGATGTAGAACGAGCCAACGTAGTTCTCGATCCATGGCTTGTCCGAAACGGTTGAGGCGAATTTGTACACCCTCGGCCTATCCTCCCTCCCCTGAGGAACTCTGATTCTCAGAAGCGTTTCAACCGCGCCGTCCACCGGAATCGAGTGGACGTCAACGAGCTCAATTCCAAGAAGACCAATATCCTGTTGTCGGCAGAGCTCGTGAGCAGCTTCAATGACGCTGACAAGCATGCCGACACCAGGATATATCATGACCCCGGGGATACTATGGTCCTTGATCCAGGGCCTTACCCGGGCCCTAAGGAAGTTCCTCCACCTTTGCTCGAAAAGGTTCTGGTGGTCGAGCGGTAGGCCAAGCAGGTCAGTTCGAGGAGAGATTTGAAGCCTTTCCAGCCGCGAGCTCCGGGGCTCGTACCGGTATAGCTTATCACGAGCCCAAGGGTATGGTGGGAGGTTTGGGGCCACCTGTTACGATTGTTGATTGCAGTTGTGAGCATTGACATTGTCGAGTAAAAGAGGATTCCCAGCGCCCAGAGCATACCTGCCGCTTGTGTAACTCAGCTTACAGCATCCTCGTGATGTTGTAGCATGGACACAGGGGATGTCGTGGGACAGGTTCGGCTGTACGCTTTCCATAATGTGGGTGAGAGGGTCTCGGAGGGCTGAGTGCTATTGGTTAGTTAGCATGAAGGTCATCTCTTCATATTGGAACCCAAGTCTTTGGCTCACCGGACCAAACTCGACAACGGAATTCCTTGTGAGGCACGATCCGACGGTTTGCCTTGGCTGAGTAGGTAAGGAGCATTGGAGTCGATTCGCTGCTAGAGCGAAAAGACCGGGCTGACACATGTTCTTGACCCAGTACTCTGTGTTAATCTCGCTATAAGAGATCAGCTGTCCTTTTACCGACGAGAAAACGAGAGTTTCAGTTTCTACAGGCGACGAAAGGCCAGCAGCCTTGGAGGAAGTAGAATATGCATCTGCTTTGTCTTGCATATGGTGCGAATGGTAGGCAGTAGACACTAGCAACTTTCGTGCAAAGACACCATTGCCAGTTAACTTTGCTTCTAGCTGAGATATGACATCTGCATAACCAGAGAGAGTCACGCTTTTGGGACTGTTGATACAAGCGACGACCACCCGCCCTTGAGCTATGACCTTCCTCCTGAGATGCCCGCGGCAAGCATTGCTCCTTGTCGTGCGCAATCTTCCAAAAGCTGCAGAGACAGAATGCCTCTCAAGTAAGAGATCTTCATCCTATCTTCCTGGCAAATGATTCCTGCGGCGTAGAAGGAAGCTTGGTTGAGATGACGGTAAGCGAAATGTCAGATAGGATATTCTGCAACGCTTATCCCCCGATCGAGCACCAATTACTGGAAACAAGGGCAGCATTTCCTTGCCCTTACCGGACCATTGAGCTCCTTGCCCGGTAAAGGCCCAGGCAATAAATACCATCGAGTTCAAACATACGAGAAACCTATTTGACGCCCTCTCAAAGCTGATTGTGAAGATCAGACAAGGTATCTGCCACGGAAAATGCTCTGTGGTCAAATATGGAACAACGTTGTCCGAGTGTATAAGCGACGTTTTGGGCGCGGTCACGGCTGGAAGCTGTATGTTGTTAATACCCTTTTACCAGTCGACTCAGGGCCGGCTTCCCTCGTGCGCTTGATACCAAAAGCCGCTTCCTGCGCAAATATGTGCCCTCGTCTCCGGCGTCGCTGGTATGATCGGTGTCGACCTCAGGTAAGATCGATGTCGAGTGCGCTGCCTTGATGCCGTGGTCGGTAAGATAATGGTATGCATCGTCAAGGATGATATATGCATTGGCACCACCATAGCTAAAGTAATTAAGTGAGGCACGCCGCTGCCCTGTAGCCGGGCAAGGAACCACACCCGATAGCAACGCGAGATCATGTTCAGCAAGTTTGATGTCAGGATTGAGCTGCTCGACTCCAGACGTGGGTAGTATGCAACCCTTTTCCTGGGATAAGACGGCTCGGAAGACAGCAGCCAGTCCTGCACAGCCTTCGGTGTGCCCCACGCTTGGTTTGATACTCCCAATATAGACGGGAGGCTCACTAGGCTTAACAATCGTCGTAAAGGTTGCAGCAATTACTGCAATTTCGATAGGATCCATAACTGCGGTACCAGTCCCGTATACTTCGACGTACTGCGGGTTACGGAAAGACAGACCAGCTTGCTTATAGGCGGTACGAATCAAGTCCGCTTGTGCGTCTCTGCTGGGTATGGTAACGCTTGGGATCTGCCCGTCGGCGTTGACTGCAGACGCGCGGATGATAGCCCGGATAACATCACCCTCCCGCACTGCATCGGACAACCTCTTCACTACGAGCGATCTAAATCCCCCACCACGGCCGTATCCATTGGCACGAGCGTCAAAGCTGTGTCAAGTGCCCTCTTTCGCAAGCATCTGCATGGCAGTGAGCTGCGCGGAGGGTTTCGGGTGCAGTATAAGATTGACGCCTCCCATAAAGTTTGCGTTGGTCTCTCGTAAACGGAGTGACTAGCAAGGCAGATGGAGAGCGTAGAGGCTGGACAAATAGGCCGTATCGATCGTCAGACTAGGTCCGTGAAGGTCGAAGAACCAGGATACTCGGTTCGCCGTTATGGCCTTACTAGACCCCGAAGCTGATCTATGGAGCTGGTCGGATATATCATGTGTAGAGAGGATTTCGTGGTCGTTGCTCATGCAACCCACATATGCTCCTGTTATGGTCCCAGCTAGCTTGTGCATAGGCATTCCGGCTGTTTCAGGAATTAGCAATCTCGGATGCCCACATTTATAGGGTCTGCACACGTGCAAAGAAAGTGCTTTCAACGGGCCTAACCGCGGAACCGCGATAGCAAAGATTTACCATTTTTAAAGGCCTCGTAAGCCACCTCGAGCAGCAGGCGTTTCTGAGGGTCCAACCCCGAGGCCTCCTTTGGCGCGACGGAGAACAATACGGCATCAAATGCTGAGATATCCTGGCTTAAAAAAGCTCCAGATTTGGCAGCAAGCTGGAATAATATATAAGTTAGAAAGTATTCATAGTACCATCGCTAGAAAAGATACGAGGTTAATCGTAGATTGAATATACCGAACCCTTCCGATCTTGGTCTGGGTGATGCCAGACGTCGGCATTCCCTCTGTCCGGTGTTACCTCTCCGTAACCGGTCCTGGAGTTCCTCATTAAGCCCTAAGTCCATCTAGCGAAGTGGCTTCGCCAGATAGGCGATATGCCGTTCCAACGATCGCAATGGGTTCGTCTATGCTGTTCGTAAAGTCCGTGGTGGTAGTCTTGATTGGTACATCAACGTAAAGAGATGTGGACTCGTGGGCGTTGATTACTTTCCAGATCCTAGAAATGGTTATATCTTTGATGCTCCCGCCTCGATTCTCCTTCGAGTGCCAACCACTTAGTTTGGAATCTCCTATAAACACTAGGGGGCAGACTTACGTGAGCTCGGGATCCTGTGCCGGATACTGGGTCGGATCGAGCGCTTTGCATTTAGATGCAAGTGCGCAATAGTCCATGCGGGTAACATATGGATACAAGCCGCCCGAAGAAGAAACCGGCCGACCTTTCCGCCGTCACCAAGATGATGACGGTCGAAAAAAAATTTTATATAGTGTGCTATTACTTGTTACAGTAGTCCGGTCCAAATTTCACGTAGCTTGTCACTATATAAGTCATATTATCTTAGTTGCGTATCTAACATTGAAATAGATGATATAGGATAGTTACTCGTCTAAAGGAAATCTACGCTATATTCGAGGTTAGCTGGCTTCTTTTTTGGGCAGCCTTGGAATTGTTAATGAGAAAGGGACAATTGTCGTATACCCGGGCAGGAGAGTCTAAGCGAGGTGTGCGTTATATTAGGTGGCTCCAACGAGGGATTGATGTTCCTAGGGGCTGAAATCGCATATATTAGACCTTGTTCCGAATTCAAATTGATGTGTTACAGTTGTTGAGTGTTGAGTCACTAAGTAAACATTGAAGGGCTGTGAGGTTTTGTTGGGGGCTTGACCGGCAAATAATTCCGTCGGGTTGATTTAGGTCTCCGACGGGCTTCACACATCCCGAGGCATCTGTGCCTAGTATGAGGCGGTGTGCAGGGGAACGCCAACTGCATATGATGGAGCAAGTATCAAGACTTGTGAGAGGTATCTTTATCTAACGCAGATCTTATACCTGCGCATGTGTTACAGTTCCGTGCAGATCCTTTGTGCTGCGATCGTTATGTGTGCCTGAGGAATCCCAACTGATCGGCTTCTTCCTATAAATACCTACGATTGGAAGATACTGACCTCCACGACTTCCAAGCATTTCGGTTTCACAACAAAAGATACTAACTTGAGACTGAATCAGGCATAACTAATATGATGTCGCAGCGCGAGTACTACTATCTCGGCCGTAATACTGGTGCATCAGTACGGTAGGCAATAATCAAAGGTCCCGAAATGACAACAGACTAATATAAGACACGAAGACTTCACCTTCAACACTACTTGTGGAAGCAACAGTTGGGCTACCTGCTTCATCCGCAAATTCGTGTCGACAAGGATGCGGAGATCAACGTCCTCGATGTCGCGTGTGGCACAGGGTGCGTAATAGCATTGAAACGTCTGGGTTTTCTCGCCTTTTTGCTTAGACTTTTGTAACTTAAGTTGACTTACGGGTGTCTGCGCAGGATTTGGCTCATCGACCTTGCGAAGGAAATGCCCAATGCCACTCTGGATGGATTGGACATTTCCAGCGCTCAATTTCCCCATCGAAACTGGCTCCCATCAAAGGTAACTCTCAGAGAGCTCGACGCATTCGGGGATATTCCACCTGATCTCGTTGGAAATTACGATGTAGTTCATATTGGCCTGATTGTCGCGGCAATCCGTAGCCAGAAGGAACTCTCGAACTTGATTGACAGACTTCTTGCATTCCTCAGTAAGATTCACATAACTGGCATCGTTCAGATACCTTGCGGCTGTCTTGGTTTTGCTGATATATAACACAGAGCCTGGAGGCTATTTACAATGGAATGAAGCAAATCCAAATGATCTTACCCAAACAGCCGCAGCGCCAGAGGTCGCTCGATCCAACGTCGAAACGCTGTTCAAGAGAATTCGCGATACTCTCGAAGCTAGAAGTGGTTTCGATGCAGCCTGGGTACGTGATCTAGGCTCGATACTTGGATCCCATGCAGATGTCGAGGCAGTCGTGGCGGATGAGTTTCATACAGTAGCAGATGAGCTAGCGACGCCTGCCAGCTTTATGTCGCTGTCCACCGCACAGGAGATCGTTAGCAAGTTTCCACCAAAGATTGTCGAAGATTTAGACCTTCTTGAACTGTTTGATAAGGCTGGGGTGGAGATTCAGGGGGGGATGAGTGTTCGTCTGAACCAAGTCGTAGTAGTTGCACAAAAGCAACGGTAAAGCAGTGTTGCCGGCATCCGGAAAACCTTTGGAACCCGGCGAATATTGACTTGATTGTGTCGACCTCAGGGCCTGTGGACGGAGACTGATTAATGTACCCAGTGGAGTATATCGAACTGGATCCTCACGTACTCAAAAATGACATGCTTGCCTCCCCGAGAGGTTAAATCAACGAAGCTTGAGGAATTTCTAGTCGAGGTTGGCTGACCCCCACCAGTTGACTAGCCCCACCGTCACCTGTATATAGCTTCGAGGTTGAAGGCCTACAGCTACGATGGAAACCTTCTTCCTTCCTCTTTAGCCAAAGTGTTCACAAATATACTGGAACTGCAGCTTTGCCTCTCCCGTTCCTTCGTATCGTGACAGAAGGCGTATCACTTCTATAGGAGAGAAGGTTATGACTTTCACATAAGTGTCTCTAAAACTAAAGGGTTTGTCTTGTTACTACTATCCTAGGGTAGACTTGCAATATCAGAACTTTATTGCCGGCGTCATATTTATTTAATATGATGCTTCTTTTGTGTCAGAAATGAAGGAGGAGGTATTAACTTTGAATCCATCATCCGCAGAAGGGGCACCGTAACTCCGGGGGCACTACTACTAAAGTGTAACATGACAACAAGAATGTTCAATCATTCTTAGATGGATTCCTTAGCATTGAAGCGAGTATGTAAAGATCCATTATATACGCGGGATAAGTCGATTGGTATGGGTAATATTCTAGAATCAGACAGTAGCCCTCAGGCTTGCTCTTTTATAACAAGCAGGGCAGCGCATACATAGTACAACAGTAGGAGAGAGCCAAATATCCTCGGTCACCCTGGGGGAAGCGCTTGGTACTAATGTAATGTAGCGAGGCTTTCACCTGGGCATTACTCATTATGCCAGCGTTCCGAGCGCTGTGCCGTAGGCCGGCCTCACATTGCCGTCACGGCCATAAGGGACTTAAATGCTGCTAAGTCCGACCTCACCTGCGCTCTCACCCTCACCACCACCATCACTCGAAAACATAAAAGCAGCGACAACAATACCTATGTAACAGCAGAATTGTCAAACATATTACCACAGCCAATCTCACCTATACTTACCATCGAATCGTTATCACAGATCTCCAAGCAAGTCAGTATCAGCATGTCATCCTCTGCTGTATCCTGGGCTCTCCCTGCCACTCTCTCGCCTCCTCTCACCGGGCGCGAGGCAGTAAAAGATGCCCTGTACCGTTGCGTACTCGCCTTTGACACCGGCGATGTTGATCTCCTGGCCTCTGCGTTCACCACCGACGCCAAGTTCAAGCTCAACGACTTTGTCATGGACGGTCTCGATGCGATCATCTCCAACAGCTTCGACCGCATTTCCAAGCTCGACACCACCCACTTCATCACCAACACTCGTGTCAACCTCAACGACGATGGTAATACCGCATCTATGACCGCATCTGCCCTTTCCCAGCATTACCGCCCTGGCACTGGCCACACCGAGACGGGCGATGCCCCACGCCTCCTGGCCGGAGCCCTATATAGGTTGGACCTGGTGAAGGATGAGGACTCGGGCTTATGGAAGATCAAAGTCTGGGATATGAAGTCCATCTGGCAGGAGGGTAGCAGTGCCGTCCTGTTCTCATGAATAATCTCAGGTTAAATCATGTTATATCTTGGCTAGGTCACTCGGAGGAAACACTCCCAGAACGGACTCCAAGAATAGCTTGGCTTTCTGTTACCGCAAGGGCGAGAGGAAGTCGCTCAGCCAAAGAGTTTATATGTATTTGGGCTAGAGCGTGCAGATAGATTGCAAACCGTACCAAGAAACAGCACGGTAACATTATGCCCCACACGCTGTAGTTGACTCCTACCAATTTCATATCACACTATAAGTATACCATCCACGGTGACCTACATCTTCCTTCCTCGGCGGTCCCTTCACGGTCCTTTGGTCTCTTTCACGGCGAGCTCCTACAACCCTCGTTTCATATTTACAGCACATGATACACTTGTCTGTCCCAGCAGTTGCCAGGACCATCAGCGTTCTGAGAGCTTGATTTAGCACTCGACTCTTGGTATCGTCAGCTTCATCCCATGAACTTCCACGGACCTTCACGTCCACAGCCTCCAAACCCCCGAAATCAGCTCACTCTATCCTCTCACTGACATCTGATGTCTGGAAAATATCGATCACGATATTACCCTACGTCCTAGGCCTAGAGAGGCCGCGGAAGCACGACGATACCAGACACCTCAAATAGCAGCAATTTGACGACGAAGTCATTAACCATAATATTGATGCAGGTGTATCCGATCGTACTAGGCTCAGAGGATGTTGCATTCAAATCGTGTCGGCTCCAGGCTGGAGCCTCTCCCTCGCGCTTGGAGAATCTGCCCGCCGAGCTGAGGTGTCACCTCCTCTACAGTATGCCAGACCTGCCAACACTGCGCTTGCTTATCTGTGTCTCTACAGTACTGCACGTGCAGTATCGATATCATCGCAATATTATCCTTCGCGCGTGTTTGGACCAGGAGCTGGATGGCTTCCTGATTAATACCTCCGCTAATCTACTCGCTCGGGTGCGCGAGCTGGGGTCCGCAGGTGCCACGGACGGACTAGATGATCACTGGCATTCTCGTTACATACCGAGGCTGGCTCCCAGGCTCAAGTTCATATCCAGATATGAACTGGGTTGATTCTGGCTGCGATCGATGGCTGGAGGTATATTATATATCCGTTGCTCGGCCCTTGGCTTGCATACTGTATACCCAACGGGTACTCGCGAATCTTAGGAAGTAACCCTCATCATCAGCGGCCTAGGACGTAGCAGTAAAAACACCAGTATTACATTGTGATAGCAACAAAAGATAAAGCGGGAGTGAACAGATACGTCTATTCCGGCTCTCTCCCAGTACGAGACCGACCATTATCTCGTCGGTCTGACCAAAATCAAACACTATGGTGCATTCCACCATTATGAGATTAGTTAGATCTTCTGCCTTTTCGACCCTTGGGAGTCCGAGGAATGTAACGACTTGTTTCTCACGCACATATACGAAGATAACTTTGACAAGTCGCACGGGATCTTCAATCCAAGAAAACTAGGTAAAGACAGGATAATAGAATCTACAACCCAGAGCGCTGGTTCAATTTCGACATGGGGCATGTTGGTAAGCATGACTACATGTACCCACCCGGATTTCAAGTCCTATGCTAGCAAGAAGTCAATCTTATGATATAATCCAGACTGTAATCAATTACATGGGATGGCACCAACTCATGAGGATTGAAGCTGACGGCGCGGCTGTCGACAACCAACGACCATAATTAACTCGTTACCAAAACAGAGCGGTGTCTCACTCATAATTACTGCCTTGCTACGCCCATGAGGGCGGCTGTCATGCCGGTGGCTCAGAATGAGAATCGGGAGATGTCGACTGTGTTCCCGAATATCAGGTACGAAGCTGAGCAACGACGAATTCCGATGGTTGTTCTTGGTGACGGTATCCCGCCTGACAGGCCGCAACTCGCGTGGTTCTCTTGTGTGGTGGCAAGTATGCTAACACCTATAGAGAGTATGTGCCCGAGTCCCCGAAGCCCTATCACTTGTCATTCAAGCAGTCCTTACGCCTGGGGGGGGGGGGGTGGGCATGTTCCAACCGTTGGATAAGCGGCAGTGCGCCCGCATCCGCATGCTGTGAGCTGGAATGCGTCCCGCCCTAGTTAATACGGTGATCTCGAGGGCGTCATCATGGAGGGGAAGAGTTGGTCTAGTTTTGTTGTGGTCGCAGCATAATCATCGTCCACATGAAGAAGAGACCGTTTTGTGTTTTTAGAACTAAATCAGAAAGCATCCGGACAGCTATATACCGATGCCGACGGCCTGAAGGGCTATCATACCCTCAGACCAAAGGGGTCAGGGGCTAGGTAGCATGACCCTGGCCACTCTATCACCGTCGACATGTTTACAAGTGAGTAATTTTGTAGTCGCCCTCATATCTGCCGCCGAAAGTAATAGCGTAATCCTGATGGATCCAGACATCACTGCCATTTTTGAGATAGAAGTTGAATTCCCCCTTAACGACGAACAGGTTCACGTTGACACCGAAACCGTCCTTCAGGTTCCCAGAGAATAAGCCAATATAGGTACCAGCAATGATACCAATGAAACTGGCATCAAAGGTGTCACTATCAACGTATCCGCGGAACTGGAGAATATTAGCTTTCAGTGTTCCCCCCGAAACTCACGGCTTTGACTTACTGTGCAGGGCCCATAAGTGAAATCAATGATGTGATGGTTTTCCTCGTCATCTTCTTGAGGGAGGTCGTCAGGAAGAAGGACCTGTTCAACCGACCAGATTGTAGAGCCTTCATCCTCAGGCGCAGTAAGGTTTACGATAGATCCTGTTTTCTATCAATCAGCCTATATAACAAGGACTTCAATGGGTCTCCAAGACAGACTCACCAGTGATTTGGGTACTGTCTGACATCTTTCAAGCTGGTTGGTTGGAAGATGGGTATATGAGCGTTTTGCTGTGACTCGAGACAAGCTTGATGTTGGGCAGAGTTAATAAATAGTGGACAACAAATCCTTTGCTGGGTTATATTGGGGATTGCGGATACAGCAACCTTCCGTTCATTTCTGCTTGGATCTTTACGGCTTCATATACACGACGTCTTTCCAGGGGAATCTCCCACGGCAATCCTGTTACCACGCTACTACTGCATGGAGACGTCGATGGCTTTCAGCTCCCCCGCTTGGTTCTTATCTTGACGCAATTCTAGTGGAGTCGTTAGAAGACTGTATATGCATGCTCCTGCGAGTCGGCGTCATGCTCTGTAATTATACGAGTATTAACAATAGTAAGGCTGTGTATCTTAAATACCTGGCCAATTGAGGACTCATGTGGGAGGTAAGGGTGAACTTTCTAGCCGCTAAGATCATTGACCTGGTTGCCTCTCCTGGAAGATCGACTTGTACTAAGACAGACTTTGGAGGATCATCACTTGCGCCATTTGTTGCAACTCACATAGAATAAGGTCTCATTGGACTATTTCCGACGGCACTTATGGATGTAATGTGCTAGTACATACGGTCGAGTGGCTGAGTGGGTGCTATAACGAGGGATCTGAATCGTGAGGGCATTTCGAGGGAGGCTGGTTCGAGCGGAAGAAGTAGTTCCCGAGGTCATAGTGGGTCCATCGTGGAGGAGGTTGCAAAGAGTCTGCACATGTGGTCTATGTACACAGTAATGAGTATAACAATCTTGGAAGTGCTTGAAGCTAAGAGGCCCACAACTACTATCTATTCGATCATCTGGTTCAGCCTTGTCTTTCCTTCATTTACGGGCTGGGTTGCCCCCCTACCCCTTGTTTTTTTTTCTTTTCTTCTACTTTTTGTTCCCGCTGCTTTGCAACAAGAGGCTGATCATCAGACCCGGGCTATCGGGTTGGCTCCGCAATGGATCACACTATGGCCGGAGACAGAGTGATGGGTGAAAAGTCGTCATGATAGCGAGATCAATCTATCATTGTAGGGAAGCCATTATGAGTTGTTACATATATACTTGAAGCTGTGATGTTTTAGGGCCAAGAATAAAGCAGGCCAGGCTTAATGGCTGATGTAGCAAGATATACAATCTTCAGGTAAAGTATATAGATTGCCCCTCCTATGTAGTACAAATTCGACCACTACTCGCAATAACATAGAGTAGACCCGCTACTCTGCTCCTCTCCGCCCCTCTATAACCCCCCCCCCCCGGCTTTATCAACCCCTCCCCCTCGACGAATACCTTAAAGCCTTCCCGCCCACCGTGGCACTTACTCTCCTTTACCATCCCAGACTCAAACAATAAAATCTACCGCGCGTTTCTTGGGCGGGTTTACGATCTCAAGTTCCGAATAGTTCTTCAACACATCCTGGCACCCCAAGCCGGCCGTTGGATGTTCCTCACATGGTGCGTGGAAACCCAGCTGAGTTTTTTTGCTAGGCCTGCCATAGACGGTCATTTTGGATCCCTTTGGTAATTCCCCCCCAGGGTTACCCGCCTTGCCGCTTGGAATCCACCCCTGCTGTGCGGCAATAGCAATAGCATTCAGCTCGCCGCAGTTATAGAAGCTACGGTGCTTCTCTTTCGAGGTGAATGTCTCACACGTCTGAACGCTCTGCCCTTTATCCTTGGTAGTGATAGTCGAGGCTATGATAGTCCCGTGGTCAGGGACAAAAAGCGCGACGACGATGGCAGGCCCTTTTACGCCAGTGGGGTGTTGGGGAATCTTGATATTCGGGCCTTTAGCTGTCGGCGTGTCACTGTTTTGTAGCCGGTTTCCGCCCCGTCCTAATTGTCTTATCAATTGGGAGGCACTTTGGGGGGTGGGGGGCGTAAGAAAGTTAGCAAGGGAGTGATACGTACCTGCAACTCCTTATTGGTTATAGTCTTTGCCTTGGAGGCGTCAACTTCCTGGAACCAGTAGCCACCGCGAAAAGATTCAGTGGCTTTTTCGTCCGGTACAGTCTGAACTTCGACGTTTGAGCCGAGGGTGGCGAACACGCCCAGAGTGGAGAGGAGGAGGAGTAGGATTGTTGACGGATAGAGCATCATGTTCTCGGCAAGAGATCAAGAGTAGGAGGTTTTGATGCAATATGCTTGATTATATATGTATAGGCGCCAGGCCTGAATTTTGGGGAACTTCAGAAAGGTAGTGACCTAATAGGAGAGCGCTTGCTTCCTCATAGAATCGGGACTATGGTGGTGTTGATGATAGTAGTAGGAGGATATGAGGATGGTCGTCACTGGCGAACTTATACCCAGAACGCTCGCCAGAGGATATAGTAGATATTACCTCTTTTAGCTGTAACACTTCTTACGATATCCCGGCAACGAGACAAGTCACAATGGGTGTGGAATCGCGATCGCATGTTTTGCGTTTGGCCGCTCGCCTGTCTCAATGAACTTTCATGTGTCAGCCTCACTGGTCGCACCCCTGGAAACTTGAGTGCACGTTGGATGCCCTGCCAGATAGCGCAGGACATGATGGGTAAGGAGGCGGGCCTCGAGGGTCTGCCAGGCTTCGTCCGCAGGTTTCAATATCGGCCGCTCTATGTTGGGCGGTTACATGCACCTCCGCTATCGATCTTCATGGAACGCTGTATGACGGAAAGAGGCGGAGACAGCACTAGGCGAACGAACGTTTCGGGGCTTTGAGGTGTCTCTCCGTATCATGTCAGCGCAGTTGGTTCAGTGTTGTCCTTCTTCCGAGATCGGGTCCGGGTGTATTCTTACTATTATTGGTTCGGCTTTCCGACAAGAGACCGGTTGGTTGAGAGACCCGGGCTACCGGGTTGGGCCTGCGGCACACGGACCCGGAGGTGGTGGTGGTATAAATTCAGTGTAGAACCAACTGGCCGCCGTGGAGCCGTGGGCCGGCGGCGATGTACATAGCCCCTCCGATGGCCAGCGTGTGGCTACGTATCTACTGTACGAACAAAGTTGGGCCCGGAGGGAGCTGAGACATGTTGGTTGGGGCTGGGCAGTGCAAATCTGCAAATGCGCCCCATTCACCTGCCACTTGGTTTCTATCAACAGAACCATGCTATTGTTAGGCTTAGGCTTTCTACCCTGGGTAGCTTTCGTGCCTTTCAAGTATAAAGACTGGCAAATTAGGACATTGCTGAACAACACTTCGAACTCACCTGTGGACCAAGCATCTTCTGCAAGCGTTTCTCAACCCCAACTAGTAAACCCTAAGCACTATCAGAGCCGCGCCCGATCGGCCACTAATTGAAAAGATACGCCACCTCCACGCCTATCTCCCTTGTTCAGCTCTTTCTTCGTTCGTTCTTCTTCCTTCTTTCGAGATCTGGTCTCAGCGAAGATGCCATTCTATACGCGCCCGGAGACCCCGCCACCCGGTCCTACCCTGCTCAGCATCCGCGACGATGACCTCGCCCATTCCCTTAGCGTTCTGCGCACCAAGCCCACTGCAGAGCTATCGGCTATTCGCAACGTACGTATCAACTTCACCGAGGCGAATCTCCTGAAGTGGCAGGGGACCTATTGGCCTGGTGTATGGGATGCCTTCGACGAGGAGATGTTGGAGGGACCGGAGCGGATGAGCCCGATCCTCAAAACGTCAACGCTCGTCGACAATCCCCCGAGCCAAGCTTTCCGCGCTATACTGCGCTGGATAGCCGAGAACTTTGACCTCGGAAATCTGACACTGTATATCAATGCCAGCGATGCATCGTGGACATTGTTCGCCAATTGCGGCGCAGCAGCGTACAGTCCCCAGGACGAGGTCGATTCTGATTGGAGGTTCATATATGACTGGTATCTGGACCTCGGAAGGGCGCTTGCCGAGTTGTTTGAGGGCGGCGGGGGGCTACTTGAGTTGCAGGTTTCAACGTCAATTTGGGATGGGATGGGCGCATGGCTGGTAGGGCAGGTCACCGGAAGGAAAATGGTCATTTCGGAATATATGCCGCAGTTTCAAGATCCCGGAATGCAGCTGCTATCCGGGAAGGGGTTCGATGAGGATGGCAAGGGGCGTGGTGAGGATGGGAAAGGGGGCCATGAAGATGGGGCGGAAGTAAAGGCCGACTGAGGAAGGGACAACTTTGTCTTGAGCGGATCCTCACCTGGAGATGAAGTCTGACATCCGCAAAACCACTTGGGAAGCTGTCAGCCTGTAGGCGGCGGCTTACTACACATGGCCACCCTTTTCTATCTGCTTGAAGGGAGAAGGTCTGGATGCCATCCTGTGCTCTCTTTACCTCAACGGGATTGGAACGCGGCTTGCGGTCGCTGAACCAGGAAATGGTAGTCACGTAGGGAATGCAAAGATGGGGTACACCTGTAATTCTCCGAGATTACCAAACGTCCGAAGCATCCCGGATCTATCAGAAAGCAACCATCTCAGATGATATCCTAGTCCTGGTTTGAAAGGGGTTGAGCAAGTTCTCAGTTGACGCATCGGTCCCACCCCGAACCCCCAGCCCCCTCCCGACCCTCACTCAACTACCTGTGACTGCTATGTGTCACGCTCCGTCAAGCCAGGCATTTGAGACCTTTGCGCGAGCCATTGACCGGCACTCAGAGATGAAGGCAGAGACTGATGTACCATTCAATCTGCTAACGCGTTGGGATCATCGCTGGCACGAGGGACAAGAGAGGCTTAGGCTTTGTCGAGCATCTTGTGTATCTTGTTACCCTGTGCCAGACGCGATAAAGTGCCTGTTCAGGTCGGCCTGGTTCCCGAATGGACAAAAATTTCGATACAGCAGCAACAGCTACGACTGTGGTAACATCTTCAGGCTTGGTAATTTCCTCGTGAAACGACCCCGATTCTGGATCTTGTCGCAGGAGTTGTTAGCCTGCACCGTCCCTTGCGACTTGACCCGGCGATCATGGCCACTATCTACCAAGTGCTATGGTCTCCACTCGACCAGCTCTCGGCATGGATTGTTGTATGTCGTCTTGTGTTCCATCGTTGGATCAACCATGGGTAGTGTCGCATTTCTTTCTCAGCACGTAACCATAGTACGGAAAGGTGCCCTTGTCGCTCTCGAGGGTTTGCATCTCCAGCTCCCAGAGGCTATCAGCAGGGTTCAGCAGCGGCTGTATGAAGTGTGGAGGTCGGAAGGTGATATATAGGAATGCCCCGTCGTCCTTGAGCACCCGATGGACCTCCCTCATGTATTTGCTCGTGTTGTCTCTGACCTCATCCGGGGGGTTCCAGCCGCTGCCATAGATCATGGCGTCCAACGTGCCCTTGTCGAAAGCCACATTGACAGAGCCGTCCGTCAAGTGGTCCAAGTTCCGCACATCTGCCTGTTTCCACTCGATCCCAGGTATAGCGGAGTGGCGTTCGGACATCAGCTCGACAACGACAGGGGAGAAGTCGACGCATAGCTGTCGAGTGTAGCCACGGGTAGCGAGTTCGGCAGGGATGATCTGTGCCAAAGAGTGTCAGTCAGAGGGGCCCAGGCATGCAGAGATAGATTCGACCTTGGAGGGTCCCTAGAGCAAGAAGAAGCAACAACAACGTACACTGTCTCCGGACCCAAGATGCAGGACCAGAGGCTCGCCTAGAGGGGCAAAGGCTTCGAAGAGGCTGGGCCTCAGAAAAGGTTCGAGGTCGTCATAGGAGCGGAACCACTCGTGGCCGTCTCCCCGGCATATCGGCCGTCCCAGTAATCCGGGCTACTGAGAGCTCGGTCTTCTTCTATCGTCATCGGTGCAGGAGTTCTTGGACTGAGATACGGAAAGATGGGGCCAAACAGAGCGATATTGAAAATGTTGACGGTTGGAGGTGAGGTTTGTGAGCTTAGTAATCAAAACCAAAGACAAGAAGATTTCGGTGCCGGTTCGGCACAAAGCCGCCGAGGTTGGTCTGCACCAGAGGTTCCCCTCACCTCACCTGGGCATCCTGGGGCAGGTCAGGTTTCCCAGGTAGATATTCTATTCTAACACGCTATGTAAATCTGGGGCAGGTTCTGGCTTGTCGATCTGCTTACCTTCGATATGGCTGCTAAAAATGGCTGCGAGGCGCCCCCGGGCTGCAGGCGACATCCCCACAAGCAGGTGCCCCTGAGGACTCCTCACTCAACATGCGCCAACCAGTTCCCATGTGCTGCCAAAGGGGCAACCATGCCAGATACCGTACTTGATTCCATATCTATGGACTTCAGGGTGTTCAGATTTACTGGATTATGGCCCCTTTAGCCCACGGTGCAATGTTTGCTATCTTTCCGTGCGACAGTCCTGACACTGAGCCTAAATATATCAACCGTATCTGACGCTCTCTCCATCTTCCCTAAACCAGTCGTCCGACCTCAGGCTCTCTTCAGGAGACGCGTAATTGATGATCACACTCTTCGTCGTCGTATACGCGTGGTATGCATCGATGCCGTTCTCACTCCCGACCCCACTGGCACTCTTCGCTCCGCCCCATGGGCTGCTTGGGTCATTGCGGTGGTGCGTGTTCACCCAAACTATGCCCGCATCGATCTGCTCCGACACACGGTATGCCTGTGACAGACTTTGCGTCCAGACAGCAGCTCCCAGGCCAAAGTCACTGTCGTTTGCCAAGGAAATCGCCTCCTCCTCTGTGTCAAATCCAACGACAACCACCACGGGTCCGAACGCTTCCTCCCTCCACAGCTTGGTCTCCAGGATACTCTTGCCAACCTTCGATCTCAGCACCGTCGGCGCAAAGAAATAACCCTTCGCAAAGTCCGTACCATCCAGCTTACTCTTTCCCTGAAGTCTGAACCCCCCAAAAACTGGTATCGCGTCACCACTGCTCACAGCCTGATCGACCAACGTCTGGACGTTGCTCAACTGCCTTGCAGATACCAGTGGGCCTATTGTTGACTCGGGATGTGTAGGAGCTCCCATCCTCAGGGTAATGCTCTCTGCCTTGGCTACCAGCTTCTCCAGCACAGTGTCCATAACGGAATTTTCGACGATGATCCTGGTGGCAGCAACACAGGTCTGTCCACTTGCGATAAAAGCGCCGAATGCAATGCCATTGACTGCCACATTGATCTCGGCCTCCTTGAAGACGACGAGGGGTGCCTTGCCCCCAAGCTCGGCGGTGAACTTGGCAAGGTTCGCCCCAACAACGCTTCCAATGGCTTGACCGGCCGCAGTGCCTCCTGTTATATCGACCTTCTTCACGAGAGGGTGACTGCACAGAGCTGCTCCAGTAGTGGCCCCATATCCAGGCAACACGTTGAAGACACCGTCCGGCACGCCCGCCTCCGCCAAGATCTCACCCAGCCTGAGCGTTGTCAGCGGCGTGAGCTCGCTGGGCTTCACGATGACCGAATTACCCGCCGCAAGCGCCGGGGCGATCTTCTTCACCGCAATGAGAAGGGGGTGATTGAAAGGTGTGATTTGCACCACCACACCTAATGGTACCCGATCCACCCAATTATGCAGCTTGCCTTGTGTTGGTAGCACCGAGCGCTCCTCCGTCCGCAGAAGCGCGGCGTAGTACTGGAACTATCGGACGAGTGAGGGAACCTGAGCGTTCATTTCTCGCACTGCACGACCGGTCTGCTGCACCTCAAGACGGATAAGCGCTAGCATGTGGGCAGTGAGAAGGCTGGCGGCTTTCTCCAGAATGTCCGCGCGGGTATGTCGGGGCAAACGCGACCAGACGCCGGCTTTGTATGCATCATGGGCGAGCTGCACGGTGTGGTTTACATCTTCGATAGAGGCGGAGTGGCAGTAGGTAAAGACTGAACCCGTGGATGGATCTTCGATCGGGATGCTGGCAACCCGTCAGATTGCATATGTACGTGAGTGCCCACGAGGCACGCTCACTCACATGTCACCACCTCCAGGTTGAGACTTCCCGGCAATCCAGAGCTGGGCCGCCGTCGTTATCACTGCTTCTGCGGTAGTCATATTCAGGCGGTCAAACTTGCAACAATGAACAACTGCGAGGTATCGTCGTTTCAGGGTATATTTGGGATGAGTTTGGGGGCTACGATCTTGCCATCGTTAGGAGCGGCCTTCAAGCAGAGAAAGTAAGGCCAGGGCAAGTTGACACCTACGAAGACGGAGCAGGATCCGATAGGCAATTGCCAACACCGCAGCCGCTTATCGCCGGCTTTCTATTATTGGTGTCAACAATCATACCCAAATTTCCCTTCGACAGTCATCAACACGAAATCAATATTACCAGGGAGCCTCCCACTGATTGATTTGTCAGTCAGCTGAATTCGTTCGCCACCTACCCATGCAGGCAGGACCAACGCGCTGCGCTCTATTCATAACTCCCCTGTCGACTGGTTTTCATGTGCAAATACAGCGTTGCGTAAGAAGAGGTCAAACGCGGTCCCAATGCAGCTGCTCAGAAGGATCCTAAGCTTGACGACATCAGGCGTCAACCTGCGAGGAGTGGTGGGCCACCAAGCTCGCTATTGGAAGACTATGGCTGGTATTGTCTATCTCCGTGCTCTCGGAATGTTCGGATTGTATCTTCTGACTGCTGACCGCATATCAGACAGGGCTGCCTGGATTGAGTCTACAGCTAGCGGTTTCTTGTGGCCCAATACTACAATGTTCCTCGAGCTTCGTGGTGAACTGTATACATAAGTGTACCAGATTTACGGATATCATGGCATACGCCTGCGTGTCAAAATACTCACCCTGGGGCATCTAGGGGCAGATCGTGCACGTGTAATATTTCTCGGAATACGGCATCATTACTGATTCGGAACTCTGTCATATAATTATCTCTTTCATTTGCTATGCGCTTTTGGTCCCTGTATTTTCGGGTCTTCTATACTACCCAGGGCCATGTTTGCTGCGACGTTCTGTAGCCAAAGATCAACATCTTCTATACAAAGAGTTCAGTGGTGCTCTAATTTCAGTGTTGATTATGTATATTTCTCCGCTATGCCTTGTCTACACCATATTGACTCCCCTTCTCTGCCTTATTGTGCTGTATCATGTCCTGACTGCAATATACAACATCACACTCCACCCGCTCTCCAAAATCCCAGGGTCCAAATTGGCTGGGATGACTCGGCTATACCAGACCTACTGGTGCTATCGGAATGGACGGAGTGTCTACTATCGCAAAGTACAACAGATGCACGAAAAGTTTGGCCCCATTGTCCGAGTCAACCCTAACGAGGTGTCGCTTCGTGACCCTGAGGATTTTGAAAGGTGTACACTATCCGTTCGAGATATACGAAGGACCCTTTGTTCTATCGGACGATGGGTGTCTTGAAGGGGATGTTCGGCAAGACGGATAACGAAACACATCGGAGCTTGAGGCAACCTTGGGCTGGCTACTTTTCCAAGAGCTCTATCGTGATCGTGGAGGGAACAATACAAGAAAAGGTCGATCTTCTCTGCAAAAGGGCCATGGAAGATCTGCAAAATACAGGCCGTATACCAATTCAGGGCCTGCTACATGCCCTGATGATCGATATCGTCTCCGCGTACACACTACCGGATTGCATGAACATGTTGGCACAAAGACCGTACGCAACCGAATACGCGTCAAATCTTCTCAATCAGGCTGGATTCATCTGGGTGATGATGATCAGCGACTGGACATACCATGTTGTCCAGGCCATACTGGCTCTGTATAGCAGGGTTTTCAACTCGAGAAGCGAGTTTGATAAACTATTGCAGGTCCGTCGCCGACTCCCTCCTCGGTACATCTGCGCATCTGCACCGATACTGGTAACTGACTACATTCGTGAGGATAGAAATGTACACTTGCCGTCGACGAATGTCTGAGCGATGCAAGTCAAACACAGATAACGGAGAAAGAAGACACTAGTCCTGGCTCTGGCTCTTTGTTAGAGTCCATGATAAGAGATGTTGCCCGCGGCGAGGCCAATGCCACTCACATCAAACGAGATATTCTCATTGAGGAGATTTACAGTTTCAATCTGGCCGCGGCGTTCAACTTCGGCACGGGAATTTCGATCACTTTATATCATATTCTGTCCAATAAGCAAATTCTCCAAAGATTGCGATCTGAAATCCTTGAGGCGTTTCCAGATATGGAGGATGACATGAAGTCCTCTGCCATCAGAAGGCTACCCTATCTAGTAAGTTGCGAGCAACAATAACAAGACACCAGTTGCATGCTTACACCAATTTCAGACAGCTTGTCTGCAAGAGGGGAACCGCCTTGGCTATGGTCCCATCGGTAGATTGCCAAGGGTGGTCCCCAAAGGAGGAGAGACGTTTCAGGAATACTATGTGCCAGCTGGGGTAGGTGACGGAATATACATATGTTGCTTTTGGACCCCCGGTTTCGAATAAGACATTAACAAGGCGTTCTGGGATTCATAGTACACCGTCGGGACGTGGAGCTATGTCCAACACCACATTCCAGAGATCTGGGGCGATGATCACGATAGTTACAATCCGGATCGATGGCTGGAACCGGAACGTGCGCGGTTCATGAGCAGGTACCTCGTGACGTTTGGCAAAGACCATCGCAACTGCATTGGGAAAGAGTAAATCATACCCTGAATATGGTTATCAACTATGTACTAAGCTCACAATCGTATAGGCTTGCGCTGACTACTATGTACGTCTGCCTGGCCAATATAATACGACGGTTCCCGGACCTGGAAGTCGAAGGCAACTACCCAGCAGATGCTTTGAATGACAACTTCGCAACAGTCATCCCACGGAATGCACAACTTCTGACGCTTCGTCAAGTCATGGCGATTTCCTCATCTGCATCGTGAGATTGGTGAGATTCGGTCGGGTCGTCGGTGATATCACATCCCATGGTTACTGAGGCCTCTATTTATTATAAAGAGCATAGCAATTGGGATTGAGAACCTTGCGACGAGTAATTTTCTGGACAGCTTATTAACGGAATAGATTATATGCAATGTTTTATAATGTGGATATTCAGGATAGATCAAACAATCAACTTTCATGACGTCGTTGTGTCTTTCGCGAGGGTTGGGGGGGCCTGAGATTGCCCACATATGCAAGCGATCGCTCAATCATGCTTCTTCAAGCGACTCGTGCGAGCATGGTAGGGAGATTTGAATTTCCAACTACTTCACTCCCAACATTAGAACCTGATGAATGGAGAGAGATGTTCATTATTGCTTCGTTGACCGGAGCATATGCCACCGAGTATTCCCCCTTCACCCGAGGAGCAAGGTTATCCTATCCCGGCCAGCTCACACCTTTGGTGCATCTGCAGGAGGCTCTTTATCACTACTTGGCATGTCCACACTCTAACTCTGGGCGATCAAACCGACGTTGTTCGGATTACTAAAAGGAGTATCCCCGCCAGGTTGAGGGCCAGTGACGCAGTAGGTTAATATCCAGGATGATGACAATCTAGAGAACGGAGGCCCTCACCTTGGCATGTGCGGGGGATCACCATGCAGAGGTGTCGTTCATGTTGCCAATCGTGACGTTTTTGCAGGTGGTTACACCCTCGGGGCCACCAACCAGCCCGTGGAGCACGCCAACACAACACCAGCTGACTTAACACAACTGTATCAGAATATGGGGTAGCCCCACCCCCGTATTCTTGCATTGTGGGGAAAATGCGGAGGAAGTGTGCACCTGCACATCTCCAACATGTGTTATCTTGGCGGGGACAAACCCAAAGTAAATGCTCGGGGGGGGGGGCACGGGGGGTCACCACGGAGGCCTGTCAACCTGTCTCGGCCCGTCAAGCGCGGCGTAGCGCCCTCGGGATAGTGCGACACTTCCAAGTACTTAAAGCACGAGAGGGTATCAAGACTGTTCTCTCCTAGGCTCCAGCAGACCTCAGATATCTCTGATATCATCCTTTCCCTCTGCCAATCTGTCCCATCGCCTACCTCCAACATGAGTCCATCTGTTTTGACCGAGCCTGCGGTCCCAGCACCATCCAGCCAACGTTGCGAACCGGGATCTGTCAATGTTCCCGTCGCCAAATGGCCCAAATCAGCGGTTGACGGCCCTGTGGACATCCTTGGTACCGCGAACAAGCTTGTATATACCTTCAATTCCTATCTTGCCAAGGCCTCGTCAAGGGAAGCTGCCGAAGGTGTGGCGTCACTCTTCCTCGATGGTGACTGCTACTGGCGGGACCATCTTGCGCTTGCGTGGGACCTGAGAACGTTGAAGGGCAAGGGCGAAATTGCTTCGTTCTTGCAAGGCAACTCGAACCTCACACATGTCTCGCTCGATACGTCGTCTGAGTGGCGGAAGCCCAGGTTCGCATCTTTCAACATCGAGCAGACCTCCAGAGGAATTCTACTCTATATCTCTATATCAACCAGAGTGGGGACAGGACATGGAGTGGCTCGTCTGGTCGAAGATGGCAAGGGCAGCTGGAAGATCTGGACCTTCTTCACAACCTTAGAAGAGCTCAGGGGGTTTGAGGAACCCATCGGTCCACGACGAACTACTGGTGCGCACCATGGAGCCCACAAAGGCCGGAAGAACTGGACGGACAGGAGAAATGAAGAAGTGAGCTTTGTGGACCATGAACCAGACGTCCTGATAATCGGTAAGTCCCATCGCGATCCTAAACCATTTTCAAGTGCAGGCACATACTGACTGAAACTCTACTTTAGGGGCTGGCCAATCTGGCTTGGCTGCTCACGCCCGCTTGAAAATGTTGGGCGTGCCGACGCTGATCGTTGACTCTAACGAGCGCATTGGTGACAATTGGCGAAAGAGGTACCACCAACTTGTGCTGCACGATCCGGTCTGGTACGACC
The DNA here is from genome assembly GCA_021272945.2 of Cytospora paraplurivora. Lineage (NCBI taxonomy): Eukaryota > Fungi > Ascomycota > Sordariomycetes > Diaporthales > Cytosporaceae > Cytospora > Cytospora paraplurivora. The sequence continues at coordinate 48,257 of JAJSPL020000035.1, forward strand.
ATCTTCCATACCTTCCGTTTCCCGACTGGTGGCCTGTCTTTACCCCCAAAGACAAACTTGCCGACTTCTTCGAGTCCTACGCCAAACTTCTCGAGCTAAATGTCTGGATGAGTACGGCTTTAGAATCAGCATCATGGGACGCCGCTGGGAAGCAGTGGGCTGTGACTGTAAAGCGCACGCTGCCCGACGGCAATACCGAGACGCGTACTGTTCATCCAAAGAATGTCATCCAGGCCACAGGGCACTCAGGCAAGGCCAACGTACCAGAGATCAAGGGGTGGGACTCATTCGAGGGACTCATCTGCCACTCTTCCCAGTTCCCGGGCGCAAAACCCAACAGCCAGGGGAAGAAAGCCATCGTCGTTGGTGCGTGTAACTCGAGCCATGACATTTGCCAGGACTATTATGAAAATGGCTACGAGATCACAATGGTTCAACGTTCATCCACCTGCGTCGTGTCCAGCGAGACAATTTGCAAGGTTAATTTCGCCGGGCAGTATGAAGAGGGTGGTCCCCCAACTGAAGATGCGGATCTGTTAGCCTGGAGTACACCAGCCGAGGTTCTCAAGGCGGTGCATTATGAGAATACAAAGGTGCAACAGAAAAGGGACAAGGCGACAATCGATGGCCTTACAAAGGCTGGCTTCAAGATTGACAAGGGGCCGGACGACTGTGGACTATATATCAAATACATCCAGCGTGGAGGAGGCTACTATATCGACGTTGGCGCCTCACAACTAATCATCGACGGGAAGATCAAGGTGAAGCAAGGGCAGGAGGTGACCGAGGTCCTGCCACATGGACTCAGGTTCGCAGATGGGACAGAGCTGGAAGCGGACGAGATCATATTCGCGACTGGATATCAGAACATGCGAACCCAAGCGCGGGCTATATTCGGGGACGAGGTGGCTGACGAGTTGGGCGATGTCTGGGGGCTTGATGAAAACGGAGAAATCAGAACTCTATGGAGGAGTTCTGGGCACCCAGGCTTTTGGTTCCACGGGGGCAATCTTTCTGTTGGTCGATACTACTCGAGGATTCTTGCGCTGCAGATCAAGGCACAGCTCGAAGGTCTGGCCTAGGGGTCGATGTACGGCTTCCTGTGGTCCCACGGTGTGGTACCGACTTTCACATGTCTTATTAAAGCATCATGGCTTCAAGGATGCAGTGAGACTAATCGAATGTGTCAATGTTAGGACGTTTGCAGTGGCAACCATATTGTCTGTCTATACCCGTTGCAGGTTGATATTTGCGGTGCACCAGAAACCCATACTCCAGCTTGTTTGTCCTCAACGTCTCACCCGTTCATCTGACCGTTTTGTTACCTAAGCTTATCCATGGGGTCCAGACAATCCGGCATGAAGGTCTTCACACAGTAGAAAGATCTCACCTCCTGGTTAAATGCACATAACAGGCCGTGCCATACAGATCATGAGCGAGGTTAAGAGGCCCCAAGGCCATATTCCTACACGCATATGGAGGCTACCATGACGGTCTTGGTGAGAGTTTGATTCTAAATGCTGATCGCTCTCTATGAGCTCTTAAGTTGCTGATTGAGTGTTGCTCTCGGAGGCTTGAGAAGGGAGATATCTCGTAGTACCGGACTACCCTTAACTACGCGGCTTTCACAGCGCACCGGAACTGGCATGACAATACGCCACTATACATCATTGAAGGAGCTTGAATTTACTACTGTGCTACCTGTTCCCGCACTACATAGTAATTACTTCGATGAGACCCTTGCAAATCGAACTGTACCGTCCGCTACTGCGAAGTTCTGCAGCATAGCTACCATGATAGGATGCATCCCTTTTTCACCAGCCGCGCTCGCCCACTCAGCTAGATCCATTTCTTGCACCCTTTCTTGAGTCTCCTTGTCTGTTTTGATCCAGTCACTCATCCCTGTCAATTGCATTTCCACTTCTCCGACGTGATGCAATACCTGGAACTGGGTTTGTTCCCCATCGGAGATCTCAAGCAGCAACTGTTGCATAACATCCTCCACAACTTTCCCTACGGGAACGAGGTCCCACGTGCCGCTCATGCGCCCATCCGGAATGATGGGCAAAACGTTGCCAAGTAACCTTGCATAGTGACGGAGGTTTTGCAACAATTCCAGACTGCTTCCGTTGCTGTTCGTGGTGGGCGATATTACCGGTTGATCTCGCAGGTCGGACAAGTTGGACAGACGGCCATCCCATGCATCCGGCGTAATAAAACTTGGACGATGGATTGTAATCTGCCATCTCGGATGTTGAACACTCAACCGCTCGAGGAACACCTCACTAGCCCACTTGGATGCCGCATACCCGCCCCCTGTCGACTGTGCTTGCCTGCCGTTGCCCAGTGATGAACATGGGTTTATGGGCTTGTACGCGGCGACCGACACAGGACGGAAGATGAAGTCCTCGGACTGACTCTTGTTTTGGTACCCATCAATGACAGCAGCCGGGATAGTTCCGACCCCGATGCTCGATATATAGTGTATGGGAACCATACGTCCGGTGTGAGCACTCATGGCTGCTATCTCCTTAGTTGACTGTACATTCGCTGAACGCAGTGATGCATATGTCTTGAGATATGACATGTCCGCGGCACAATGTATAACTGCGTCGGATGAGCTGAACAATTCATTGGCATCTGTGTCTGACAGACCAAGGCGTGGTTTGGTCAAGTCGCCTTTATAGAGGGTGACGCGATCCATGGATGCGAGGTGAGGGTGTTTCAGAGGTTCCCGTACGGCGATACAGTGGATGTGTTTGATGAAGGGGTTGTCGACCATGGCATTTAGCAGAGCATTGCCCAAGAGACCAGTAGCACCTGTCAGAATGACAGTTTTTGCAGCAATTTCGGGGTCCCTAAATGATGAAATGTTCAGCCGCGTCTCAACTCTTAGCACCGAGTCTAGAAGTTCTGTCTCTTTGTCCCAATCGATGCTCTCAGGTTTCTGGCCAGGCACTTGATTTCCATGGTCGATCCAGCGTGCCATGCCATCCAAGGTACTTTGTTCGAACATGCGAATAAGGGGCATATCGACACCGAAGACCTCTCGAATTTGTGAGCGTAGACGGAGGAGAAGAATGGATGAGCCTCCCACATGGAAGAAATCGGTCACAGGTGTGATTTTCCGACCGCCGATGTAAGCCGATAAAACGTCAAGCCAAACATCCTGCAAGCGTATTTCGGTTGTGGTCATGATATCATGCTCGTGACTCGACCCATCTTGGTCAACATCCTCTGTAGGAGACTTCTCAGGAGCATGGCTGAACTGTGGAAGAGGCAGCAAGCCCAATGCTTTGCGGTCCAACTTGGCAGACGTAGTTAGTGGCAAGCTGGGTACGACAAGGAGTCCTGCTGGGCACATGTACTGGGGCAACCTGTCGCTAAGGCGCCGCTGGATAGTAGAGATCTCTAGCTCGATATCGTCTGGGCTTTGCAGCTGCTTCTGCCAGGCTTCATTGATAACAACATGGGCAACCAGAAAGCCGGATGTCCCATCCGCTGCTTCGCGCAAAGAGACCGCTGCTTCTTGGAAGATGCCGCTAGCGCAGTCCACAATCGCGTGCTCGACCTCCCCGAGGTCGATACGAAGACCTCTCAGCTTGACCTGGGTGTCACCAGCCATACGTCCCTCAACAAGAAGCGCACCATCAGATCGCCATCGGCCCAAGTCTCCCGTGCGATGCAACATAGTCCAGCCATGTTTTCGGTCTTCTTCGCTCGCGAACACATCCGGCACGAAACGCTCCACCGTCAATTCAGGTTGGTTCACGTAACCTCGGGCAACACTAGGTCCACCGATATAGATTTCTCCTTGAATGCCTGCCGGTACCGGCCGTAGCCTTTCGTCAAGAACGTAGACTGAGTAGTTAGGGTGCGGCCGGCCTGCGGCAGGAGGTCCCTCAGATTCAAATGCAGTATCATCGCCAGATGAGAAAGACTGAAGCGGGATGCACATGCTCGTGGCAGTAATGGTCGTCTCAGTAGGCCCGTAAAGATTCCACAAAGCGAACGCTGGGCTATTGCGTAAGGCAAATTGCCAAACCAGTGACTCCGGCATGGGTTCACCTATTGCAATGGCAGTCCTCCACATAGAGCAGCTAGCCAGCTCCTCTTTTCCATAGTGCAGCCAACTAGCGTACTCTGACGGCGTGGCACAAGTGAAGGTGATCCCATGACGTGAAATCAACTCGCTAATGGCACGTCCATCCCCCCGCTGTTGCCTGGGTACCAGATGGAGGCTGCCCCCTAGACAAAGGGCTGAAATTATTTGGCAGAAAGATAGGTCGAATGTTGGGGTTGTCTGCTGTAGTACCTTTTCTATGCCGAGTCCATAGAGTTGTGCAATTGGCTCGGCCCAGTTCAGTAGACCGCGATGCGTCACGAGAATACCTTTCGGTGTCCCAGAGGACCCGCTCGTATATAGGATAGCAGCCAGTCCATCGACACTTGCGGTATTAGGAACAGTTTTGCTTGGCGGGAATGTTTCTGAAACATCAATTACCTTCATTTGCGGTCTCAAGTCGTCCAACATGTACTTGGTTCGATGGTCCACGAGGATAACGCTGGGCCGGGAGTCCTGGACCACGGATGCGAGACGAGGAGTGGGCATGCTCGGCTCAAGAGGGACGTAGATGCCTCCCACGCGGAGTATTCCAAGGAAAGAACATATTCCGCCGGCTGAGGGTTCTTGCAACACAGCAACTGGTGAGCCAAAACCAACACCGGCTCCCTTCAGCGCGGCTGCAATTTGATTCGTTTGTTCGCACATTTGTTTATATGTGTACTTGACATTTCCACAATGTAGCGCAATCTCATCGTTTCTTCGCTGCGTAACTTCATCGATCTTGTGTAGTATGGTGCCGGACCAAGTCGTTGGCCACGTCGGACCTATAGGGGAGGGCCTTAGCAACATACCAGTTACCACGAAACAATCTGTGTCCGTTACCAGATAGATAGGTTCTGAATAACTTACCTCGACTAAATCTCATGGCTCCTTGAAGCTCTGATGGCTCGAACATATTTGCTTCATCTAGACACAAACTCGGATTCTTGGAGAATGTATTGACCAGGCGTCCGAAGCTCTTTGCCAGTATCCGAGCATCATCCCACCCATAGAGATCTTTGCGTAAGAGTAGATTGAGCTCAGCATCGCCTTTGACGCTGTCGACGATATCAAGACTAACATCATACGACAATCTTGCAATGTCAGACACGAGCGGGTAAGCTTTGCTGCCATCAGGCAAGCTCGTAGGCTGCTTCAGATCTTGCCTGTAGTTGATGAAGCATTGAAACAAAGAAGGACTGTTCCCCAGGCGAGGAATGGGCAGCCTTTTTGAGTATCCAGTTAGCTAAATCGAAAGGCAAATGGGGATAAAATAGGAAAGAAACAATTTTTGGATGAAGGAAGCACGTACTCATTCATCAGAGCCCCATACGGCAGCCTTGAATTCGCCAAAGCAGAACGAGTCTTGTTCCTGGCTTCTTGCAGGAGCTGCACAAAGGGGATCGACGTATTTGCATGTAACCGAACCGGAAGTAAGTTGACGAAGGGCCCAATACACTTCGTCATTTCATGCTCAACTCTATTGGAGTCACTAACTCCGATTGTGACGTCCCGGGCTTCATTCTCACCGGCTGGAGAGTAACGTAATAGTAGTACCCGGAGAATACTGAGATAGAATATGAATGGTGTGACGCCATGCGCGCGGCAAACAGCCTGAACATGAGACTTGGTGTCCAGTTCAATAGACAAGCTAGCCTTCACATTCTCGTACGAAGTCTGGCTCGGCCTGGAGGTAGCTCGAGATAGATTCAGAATTGGCAGAGGCGGTGGTGGCATAGTGAACTCATCAACCCAGAACCGCAACTCATCAGCAAAACCACCTGACGCGAATATGGCCCTTTGCCTCTCCGAGAATTCAACGAATTGTGGTGCCTTGCGGTCGAGGAATTGGCCGGGTTGGGTGTATTGAAGCAGCATCTCTTCGAAGAATATCTGGACAGACGTAGCATCCATTACCAACGGGTGCAATCCCATGACAACGAAGTGTTCCGTCGAGGACAGAGATAGAAGCAGGACACGCAGCGTCTCTCCTCGTGCTATGTCGAAAACATAAGTCTCGCGCAGCATGCTTGCGATCATAAAAACCTCATTCTTGTCCTGTATTTCTTTCACTTCGAGGCCAAGTCTGCTGCTCTCCATAATTCCCTGCCTGGGCTCACCAGTTTCTTCGAAGAAACAAGTCCTGAGAGATTCGTGTCGCTGACCAACAAAACGTATTGCTGAATCTAGCTCATGGGCACTTATCTTCCCAGAGATTCGAGTCCAACCGACGTGATTGAGGGTGGTTTTATCAGGAAGATATTTCCAGACAAACCAGAACATCTCCTGGCTGAAGGACAGCTTGAATGACCTGAGGACAGTTGGATATGGTGCAGCGTTGTCAAGGTCCGTTCGTGTATCTATCGAGGCATCGGCATTCGTGGACTGGGAACTCTTTGGACGGGCCCCAATATGCTCGGGTTGTTGCCTGGCGTCTAGGGGTTTGCTGCTATCGCCAGCCGTCTCAACCTCCATGGAAGAGGACATGTTCGCTGTCTCTTCCACATTAACGTTGAGACTGCACTTCGGAACCAGCTCCGGCGGAATACTATCAGTTACGATAGTTGTCAAATCGCCGATGGAAATTCCGCTGAGAATTCTAAGAACGGGAACGTTAACTTCAAAGGTGTTGACCAGCCAACCTCGAAGTTCGACAGCCATTAGCGAGTCAATTCCCATCTGATCAAGCCGGGCTTTGGCTGCAGACTTTGCATCCATCTTGGTGGGATCCATTTGGAACAGGTTGCAGATCCTGGGCAACAGAGCTTCTTGTACAATCTCGACCACTTCCTCCCGGCTTCCAGCATTACCTAGTCGCGTCTTGATAGGGATCTTCGACCGCAAGCCCTCGGAACCATTTCGAAAATTCTCCGGGACCTTGACAAGGTGGTTCATCAGGGGTTCGAACTGCCACATAGGCTGGTCAGGTTCGTCCTGGCTGACTCTTCGAACTCCCGCCATGACTTCGAGAGTGCAGTCAGGGGAATCCTCAGGCCGACTAGCTAGGATCGCCTCGGCGAACATTTGATGGACATCGGTCTCCGACATGGGGATGAGAGCGGCCGACCGCATCTTGGCCTTGGTGAATACATCATCCCCTAGCTGAGTTGCATAGCCAACGCCACGGACAGGGCCGATATGCATCACGGACGCGGCCAGTCCCTGACGACGTCGCTTTTCTGCTAGACTTGCCATGAACATGTTTGCAGCCGAGTAGTTTGCCTGGCCAGGTCGTCCAATTATTCCAATGACCGAGGAAAAGAAGACGAAAAAGTCCAGGGTGTCTTCTTGAAAAATGTCGTTGAGGTGTACGCTTCCCTCCACCTTTGGTCTAGTCACTTCAAGAAAATCATCAAGGGTCATATCCTGAAAAGAAGTATCTTTCAGGACCACTGCAAATGATTAAGAGATTAGCCGTGCGCTGAGACAGTTGAAGGAAAGGTTCAACATACTTGCTCCTTGAACAACGCCCACGATGGGTGGCATGCTCGAGCATATATCGTCATACAGGCGCACAATATCTTGCCTCGAGGTCACATCGCTATATTGGCACCGAGTTAATCCAAGACTACACGTTGACGTTTATGAGATGGTGAAGACAAACCAGGAACTGATCTTGATCATGGCTCCCATTGCAGTCATTTCCTCAATCCAGGTCCGGTCAACGTTTGGCTTTCGGCTAGAGACTACAATGTGTCTGGCACCATGTCGAATTATCCATTCACAGAGGGAGAGGCCGAGAGTACCGGTGAGGCCGACAAGCCAGTACGTCTTGTCAGGAGGGAAGGCGACTAGGGAATCCGCGGGTTCCAAATTGACAGGAATTCTCGAGGATACTGTCCAGTCCACGGTTGAATCGGGTGCAGCGTAGGCCTTGGGGTCTGTCAGGAAATGGAGGTTGATTGGACGCTCATATGAGAACTCATTTGAGAGATCAAATTCAGATAGATGGCGCAGAGATTGCGTGAGTGCGGTTTTCAGTGTCCGGCTTATCTCAGCGGCGCGGGACAGCGACGGGTGCCAGGCTTGGGTTCCAAGCAGAGAGTCGAGATCATACTTTCGGCATATGCTCGGTAACAGCTTGTTAATGGAATAACCAGTTTCTTTAGCCTGGTTCTGATCATTGGTTGCCATATTGACGAATGCGGAAATTCTGCCGCTGAGAAGGGGGAGTATAATACGTTCGGGAGCCATGGAAGGCAGCATGATCCATTGTGAGTTCCCATGAGGCAACCTACCCCTGTCAATCGCCACCTCCATGGCACTGAACACGACATGAATCCCAAAGGAACGAGCATACTTTGCCAATACCCCGGCAAAGGCACTTTCTGGCTGATGGATCCAGACTCGATCGCCGCGACCCAGGCCATCCAGTATAGTCTGAGCCAGTATATGGTGGGAAGCGTGGGACAGCAACTTTGCTTCATCGCCATCCTGTATCTCGACTGGGATCTGGATTCGGCTCCAAGGACGTACATACGATGATAGGGTTGTCGACAAAACAACAACCTGTTTACCGCTAGATTCGTACCGTCCCAGTACGAGGAACAAGGAGCCGTACTCAGTGATGCGCACAGCAGATAGAAGAGAATGCGTGACTCGCACTGTCCCACGTATGTCTGTAGTTTTGCGGCCGATGGTCCTTGTCTCATATATCAGTTCGTAGCTCGGATCTGTACTCGAGGGTCTCAGTTGGAGTCTCTCGGAGTATGGAGTTGCCGACGCCAATATTTTGCGCTGCCCCGAGTTGTATCGGTCATTCAATGTTTTACTGAGCTTGAGGCGAGGGATCATAGCCCGACCACGCCCGTCTACCAATATCTCTGTCTCCGGCGTAACCTTGAGGTGACCTTGGCGCAGCCACAACAGTGAGGCCTTGAAGCGTAGAAGAGACTCCGCAATAGGAGAAGCTTCGATGTCGGTCTTGTCCTCGAAATCCAAGATGTGGTAATCAAGACCCGGGACGTCGCGAACGACCGAACGCATTAGTCCGACAAGCATGTTTGCGTGTGGACTGCCAGCAAGTCGACCTGCTGTCACCCAAACAAATAGTCCGATCGACAAAAGTGTCGTTTTCAAGCTGTCCCACTCCGAATGGTCGAGACACTGGAGAGCGGACTGGTCGAGACCGTCAAGACCAACTACAGTTGTCTTTGGTGAAGTTGGGATCTGGGAGAGGTCGTGCCATGACTTCACACTTGTGATATTGTTGCAATATGGAGCAAGGAGATTCTGGATTTGAACCCCTAATTCAGCTGTTCTCGCGTCTTTACCATCAAGAATGATGAGATCGTTGACAAGTAGCTCACTCGCGAATATCGATGATCGAGGATCCGAGAGAGGATTCCGGAGAAAACTAATTCTCTCATCCACGGCTTGAGAGGCGAAGACGAGGTGCATTACCCCAGTTTCCTCAGCCAACGAGGTCGTTGTGTCCAGACCAGAGAACCCTGTCTTCCGGAGAAGACTATCAGCAACAAAAGTAGCAGGACAGTCATTTGGCTCTATTCGGTCTAGTGCCACAAGATAACCCCCAGGTCTCAGAAGGTATCTATAATTCTGCAATTCCTGTTCGCTAAGACTCGGACGGGCGAAGCTGGAGGAAACAACTAGATCGTAGGCACCCTTTTCGAACTCCTGCTCGTCCGCATCTTGCACAGGGTCAAATTTCCTGAGAAGAAGTCTATCCCCGTAGGTATCGGCGAACGGCTTGACCTCGTTAAGGAGATTCGATGAAGGTGCAGTCAAGGTGTATGTCGAGAAGCTCGTGTCTATCTCTTCCAGTGTGACCGCAACTGTGGCGACCTCGCTGGTCTCAACGTGGAAGATATGCATGTGAGGATAGCGATGCACTATTTGCTTGATGATACTTACCAGACAGATGATGAGATCTGACTGGCTATCAACAATCCCGTTCGGGTCTGCCGACGGATTGCCCTCCTCCTGATACTTGGTTCCATTAGTGGACGTGCTATTTTGGTTCGGCCCGCCTACCGAGCCCACTAAACGGGCCTCTGGCTGAGCAACATCCCAAGATACGGTGAAGAATGTCTCCTTGTCGTCGTTCTTATTGCTCCTGGAGAAGGGGACGCATTTGAGTCCTTGAACTTGTACCATGGCATTGGCCGGAGAGGTGCTCGGGTAGATATCGATATCTCCCATCATTTCAGTGATCTCTCGTGGATGGACTGCATCAAATGGTAACGATGCACCCACGTTGAGCTCTCTCATACAGAGATGAGGTACAATTCTAACCACCTGAATGGTCTTTGGGACGTGCAGAGTCCGAATGGTGCCGTCTCCAGGTGATGCGAAGGCAATGGACAGTGCCTGAAAAGCCGCATCGAGTACAGCTGGATGTATCAGCAGCTTGGTTGCTTCAATATCGTGAATGACGCCTCTTACAGCGCCGTGCTTCCTCTCTAGCATATCGAGAGCTTCGAAAGGGCCGGTGTACTGGTATTCAACCTCGCGTGCAAACTTATAGAACTCCTTGTCGAAAAGTTTGATGAGATTTCCTGGGCGAGAACCCCGAGGCGGCAGGATATGGTCTGAATGGCCATCCAGATGAATCTTGACGGATCCACTAACAATAAGCTCGAGTGGCTGCGCTCCCTTGCTCTCAGAGGCACTGCATTTGAAGTTCCCACTGACACTCTTTTCAGTCCGTACAACATCTGTCAAGAAAAAGACGACTTCCACACTTGTCTCTTCACTAGCAAAAGATAACGCCTTGATGATGTCGACGTCAATCACTTCGATGAGTGTGGGAAGACTGCCTGGGCAGATGTCAAGGGCGGCTTCGATAGCCATGACTATAAAACCAGCGGCCGGCATCACGATCTGATTCTGCAACTGATGACCCAGCATCCAGGGGATTTCCTTGGGCTTCAGAAAATGCCGCCAGCCAACGTCTTGCTCCGTGCTGTTGGGCGTCCGGTGGCCGAGCAACTCATGCATGGGAGTTCGTTGACGCATTGTTCTGGCGTATCTCGACTCATGCCAATATTCGGAGTCGTGATTCCAAGAGTAGCTGGGTATCCCCTTTAGTAGCCTAACGTTCCTATTACCGGAAAGGTAAGTGTCGTAGGCGCGCAGGTTTATGGACGCGCTGCCGATGCGGCTCAAGATGTATCCAAGACCCTCGGACATTGACTCGATGGCCGACGTACCGCGAACGAATAGGCTAGTATATGGGATACTCTGCTCTGATAGCGTCTGCAACACGGGGCCCTTGAGCGTTGGATGGGGGCCGATTTCCAGAGCTATGTCGAAAGGTCCGTTGCTAACCCACGCTTCCTGTACGGCTTGCATGAGAAGCACAGGCTGTTCCATATTGCGAGCCCAGTACGGACCCTTCAACATATCGCGTTCAGCCATGAAAGGAATGTTAACCCCCCCATAGACGGTCGAAAACCACGCGCACCGGGCTGGGCCGGGAGTAACATCTATGTTTAGCGTCTTCATCGATTTGAGGTACGGCTCCGAGCAAGGCTTCACGTGATGTGAATGATACGCTTTATCGACCTTGAGCACTCTCACGAATTTTCGCTCGTCCTTCAAGACCACCTCGAGTTCTTCGACCGCGTCACGATCACCAGACAGTGTCACACTCTGTGGGGAGTTCTGGGCTGCAACGTATACGCGACCTGCGAAATCAGGGTCGTCACAGAGTTCTTGGACATCTTCCGCCGACGTTCCGACTGCCATCATGGATCCTAATTGACTATCGGGCCCAAGCGCGAGACTCGAATATAGACCCCGATAATAGGCAATGCAAATAGCAGCTTCGCTTGAGATTAACCCCGCTGCAAAGGCGGCTGCTATTTCCCCGGACGAATGTCCTACTACTGCAGAAAATGCAACACCTGCAACTCGAAGCAGTTCGACCTGTAGAATCTGGACTGCCGTACACAACGGCTGTGAGAAAGCAGCTTCGTTGATCCGCGATGAGGAAGCGGGCTTCAACAGTTCCTCTTTGAGCGACCAAGCCGGTCGGTCACCAGGAGGAAGTCGACTGAGCCTGCCTTCCAAACTCTCCAGAATATTCCTCGCGGCTGCTGATTTGGTAATTAACTCCGTTCCCATGGTGGCCCATTGGGCACCTTGTCCGGTGAACACTCCAAGAATCTTGGCGTTGGGCTTGGCCTGAGGTCGCGTTCCGATAGAATTTGTATCAGTTGCAATAGAATCGCCGATCATCGTCTCCAACTTCGCGCAGAGGTCATCGTGGCTGGAGGCTGATATCGCACTCATCACTTGCAACGAAGATCTGCGATCGGAGAGTGTATATGAGAGGTCCCTGAGATTGATCATGGGCCCATTGGCTCGTGCGTATGTTGCAAAATCAGTGAGATACCGGGCAAGAGATTTCTCCGAAGCTGCTGAGAAGACGAATGGCGTGAAGACGGTCGTTCCGTTGCCGGGTAAGTCTTTGGCACAGTAGCTCTCTAGAATGGCATGTGCATTCGTACCTCCAAAGCCGAAACTATCTGCTGTCAGCCCCAAGTTCCAAACTATTCGAGTTGTCAACGGTGTTACCTGTTTACGCTGGCTCGTCGAGGACTTCCCACTGTAACATCTGGCCAGGCACTCGCTGTCTTGAGTATCTTCATGTTGTGGTAAAATGGTTGGATGCGAGGATTCAAGTGGTCCAGTAGGAGGTTCGGGGGAATGACGCTTTTCTGTAAAGCCAAAGATGCCTTGAGTACACCTGCAAGCCCAGCAGCGCCTTCGCTGTGGCCGATGACGGTTTTGGCACCTCCCACAAAGAGCTGATCCCGACCTATATTAGATACACTGCCTTCGGTGGGAAAGAAAGCTCTGTAGATAGCTTCGGCCTCTTGTGCATCACCAGCCTGGGCTAGAACTTATTAACATCCGATGTTTTTGCCTTCTTTTCACTTCTAGACTTTGGATCTCTGGAAGAATACCCTAGGGTATTTATGCCATGAAGAGGTTTCACTTACTGTAAACAGGTCAGTCTCTGCTTCAATACAACAGTGTTCTGTCAAACTGATCTTTATATTGTAATTGGGTTCCTAAACAACGTACCTGCCAGTTCCATGACACTCGAAATACTGCGGACGATCAGCAGGGTTGGACAATGGATCCAAGCCTGCCTGGGTGTAGCAGTCTCGAATCAGCTGAGTCTGAGCCTCTGCACTGGGCCTAAGCGGGATCGGTCAGACAATGGCCGGAGATGTGCTTCTGTGATATTGACTTACATGGTTATACCTGAAGTCTTTCCATCCTGATTCAGAGCCGTGTGGCGGATGATACATTCGATGTCATCGCCATCGGCCTCCGCCGCACTCAGAGTCTTCAAGACCACAGCAGCAACACCTTCGCCGCGAGCATAGCCATCTGCGCCAGCATCCCACATTCGAGATTTGCCATTGGGGGACAGCATTCGCAACGAGCTCTCAGCAATAAAGCATTGAGGGTCCAAAAGCAAATTGGATCCTGTAGCGATAGCAACACGGGAGTACCCAGATCTCAATTGCTGGACAGCGAGGTGTAGAGCAACCAGACTCGAGCTACATGCGGTGTCTAGTGTCATTGATGGACCGTGCCAGTCAAAAAAGTAAGAAATGCGGTTAGAAAGCATAGCTCTGGACACGCCGGTAGCTTGATAAGTACCAAGGGTGTCCGGATCACGACCCATGAGCTGTGCGTAATCATCAGTCATTTGTCCTATCACTTGTTAGACATGCTGTTCAGTGATGGGAAGTCACAAGAACTGACCAGCATAAACCGCCGTATCCGAACCTCGTAGACCTTCGAGAGTTTGGCCCGCGGACTCCAAGGCCTCGTACACAGTCTCGAGCAGCAGACGAGTCTGTGGGTCTAGCACATTGGCTTCAAGAGGGGAGATCCCGAAGAAGCCTGCATCAAAAGACCGGTATCCTCCTTCGCCTGTCAGCAGATAAGCATGCTTAACGTTTGAGTGGCCGGATATCTGGCCATTCTCGTTATAAAAGCCTTCGACATTGAAGCGATCAATCTTCTGGGCAACATCGCGGGGGTTCTCGATCAGCTCCCAGAGTCTTGACGGTGTGTTTGCATCAGATGGAAAACGACAGCCACTGCCAATAACAGCGATCTCCTCATGAGTTGAAGCCATCATTGGTGCTCAATTGACGGGACTTTGGTATGCCTTTGACCTGATGGGGGCTTGTGAAGGGATGGAGTCTCACAGAACACACTGTGGCATTTATTACAGCTATGTTTTGTGACACTGGTTATTGAAAGACGGTCCTGATTGTCGCAACAATATTGCTCACAGTGAGGATATTCCGGGGAAACTCTGGACTTATCCACGGAACAACCACATAAGAGTATCCCAGCCCCATCAAATAAGAAGAGCACGGAGAGTACTAGATCGTTTCGTGCGGCACAGCAAGAATACCAGAGACGAAACCAGACCTTCCAATATCATGACATCGCCACCCTGGAGCAGCCTACATGTTGCCGATGTACCGAGGTGGCCACAGAGTCTCCTGTCATACAGTATAAACCATGGGTACTGAATTACAATACTTTGAGTACTCCTCAAAACTCTGCACTGTGCTTATAGTGCCCCCAATGCTTCACTGGAACAGGTATGTACCCTGACGACCTGAACCATCAATCACGGCTCAGATAATTGACTCAGAATCCACTTTTACGTCCTGCTCTTGATCTATTCGGTTCTTATCTCCTTTCCTTTCCTCCTTTGAGAAGTCGCAGTGTACAGCCGCACTCGTCAACACGGGTGGAATTGCGTTCCTGTCATATCGGTGAATGAAATACCTCAGACTAGCGCAGGTGGTCCGGACGGGAATAGGGCCCGCCGTTGCGCTTTGCAGCATGAGGAGCACACGATGTGATGGCCGGCACCTAGGACGGCCCAGCCAAGAGTATGTGAATTGAAGTACAGGTACCTGACAAGGGAGTTAAGAAAAGAACGCTTGGATCCCAGTATGTAACATTGTTTCCCAGGGTGTTTTGATGCGCTTGCAAGTACATAGGTAAGCAATAGATCATGCAGATGAGTATGATCAGGTCTAACACTAAGCTCGGAAAGGCATGTGCCTAAATTCTGCGACCGTTCCAATGGTCTTTGCAGCACAGCCAGCAGGTGGTCGGTTTTGATCTTCGTCACATGTGGATCCATTTGAATGAGTGCTCACCTACATATTACCTATTCACACACTTCACGATGTACTAGGTACCTTGCAAATATGCAGGCCCAAAGTGCCCACTCTTGAGCGTAATGCAACAGAACAGATTTCCCCTCGTTGATTTACATAGTACAATAGGCAGACGATAGTTGGGGGCGTTTTCCCAGAGAAGTCCGCCTGCATATGTGCACATGTAGGTTGGTAGCAGTATGTTGAAAGTCTCCTGATTCCAGAAGTCCGCGCCGCAGATTCCAACACACCATCAATGATTCTTCCAAGACTTGAGGCCGAGTGAGGTCTTAGGCAGGTGGCTTACTCCCTTCCCATGCCACGTTTCCCTTCATCTCACTCTTCTGCATTCCAGAAGGACCATCTCCTCTCATCTTCTCCGTTTTGCCTCTTCACAAGGTCTCTTCCATTTCAATTTCTTTGGCCGTCAGAAAGCCCTACTTCCCCACTCTGCTATATCGAACAAAACCATCAAACCAAACGGCGGGCAGTCCACGTCCACCAACCAGTAAGATATATTCACAATGGCACTGGCTGTCTTCAACAATACGGCGGAGGGTGCCTTCTTCATCATCATGGCAGTATTCGCAGCCATCAGCGCTGGGGCTTTGACCCTGCGCTTTTACGCTGCGAAAGTAATTCAGAGACCGCTATCACTGGAGGATTGGCTCGCTCTGTGTGCAGAGGTGATGTATCTTGGTTCATGCGCAATTACTTGGGTTGGTAAGTTTACTGTGGCCCATGATTACCATCGATCCAGGCTATTGTCACGCCCTGCTTCTTGCTAGTGCAATCAAGCACCCACGTGTGCGGTCCATATCGAAGTTTGGAGGACTGACAACACCAGATCTTGTTGCGGCACAAGGAAACAGTCCCGCATCTTTGGATCCGACCTCAGCGCAATACAGGCACATCGCACTGGTAGATAAGGCCCATTATCACGTCACTCCTTGTTTTGACTTCCTCTGATGCGGGATAATCACACAGATCACATATATCGCAGACTGCTTCTACCCCTTACAGCAAGGTTTCGCCAAGCTGAGCATTGCAGCGCTATATTATCGGATATTCAGTGTGAAACGTGCATATGCTCTCTGGACTGTGGCCCTGGCAGTTCTGCAGATCATTGTGTCTATATTGATGTTACTCCTCCAATGTTTCGAGTGTAGTAAGCCATCACCTATCATCTTTCTTCCACCAGTTCACCTTTGCGATTATTCCGAGCAAAGACGTTCAGCAATGGTTGACGTATATGTGTATTATAGCTCCCGTTGAAAAATATTGGCGACCCGAAATGACCGGAACATGTATCAATAGGTCCTACATCCTGCTTGGAACCGAGCTTCCCAACAGTCTGGTCGATTTTGCCTTGGGAATCTTAGCCATGATCATGATCCGATCGGTCAATATCACGACGAAGTCGAGATGGAGGTTGAGAGTCCTTTTCGGGCTAGGTGCTTTGTAAGCCGGTCTCCCACCTCGTCCTTAGCCTTTAGACTGACCGAAACAGAGCCGGCGTTCTCGGAGTAGTGAAGATTGGAGAGGCTTACGACCCAGACCAAACCTGTAAGTCAATATCGAAATAATGTGGTTCAAGGATGAATGTGCGTACTGACGTGACGTTGTTAGTTGCCTACCAAATCCTCGGTGTGTGGGCGAATGTGCAGATGGCAATACTCATTATCTGCTGCTGCGCTCCCGTTTACAACCCGCTACTTCCTGACACAGGTTTCTGGTCCAGGCTCAAATCTAAGTTCAACATCTACTTAAACTCGAAGGGTTCACGTTCACGGCTCAACCGATCAGTGGGTGCAAGAAAGGGCTCGGGTGAAACCGTGATCATGTCAGGAGGTCGTACACCCAAGCCGTGGTTTGATGTAAACGTCGAGGGCGCATCAAGGGATCACGAATGGATAGAATTTCCGTCCCAGGTGGCGCCAGACACGCATGGCACATCGAACAGCCAATCAGTCTTCGAGCTTGCGGCCGTAAGTGCTGACGGATCTGTTCATATGGTTTGATGGGAACATGGGAGAATACGGTTCAAATGGTGCTATGTGATAGAATCCTTTGAAGTTTGATTTTTGTAATCAAGTCCAGTTTCTGATATCACTGAAGTTGTGGAATGAGTAAAGGCATAGGGACAAACGGCCTAGTCAGGCCAGGCGGTGAAGGGGTCTGGCAAACGGCCGTTCCGGCTTACGGCCCTGCTAGACCTATAACTTCCCATCTGACCTGGCTGTTGATCACTTCACTTCTTTCCTTCCTTTAGAACTAGACCTTTCGAATTCATTTGACGATTCAGTTCTCATTCGTACGTTCGTACACCCGGCCTAACCAACAGAAGTCTTGGTAGCTGAATGATTGGGTGGCACTTGCATCGTTAAATAAACGCCCCGTGTCAACTTCAACACCTGAAAAATGAGACCTGCACCCTGAGAAGGCCAACCTGACTACCTAGGTACCTGGGCAGGTACCTAGGTACTCAGGTACATATGTGCTTAGAGCCATTGCAATGGGTGCGGCGCGAGTGCGGGTACCAACCCCAGAAGTTGCATGTATGCGTGCCTCGGAATCTTCAACATCTGGCCACGGAGTAGTCCAGTTCCCCGTGATGATACGTACGTCCAGCTTTGGTGGCTTCCTTGACGGGTTTGTGTACTCATGTACCCACCGTTCACATTCGTGTAAAATCGAAGTGATCTGTCGCTAAATAATGCCAGCTTACCCACATCTTGGGTCTTCTCAGCTCCCGAGGTCTTCATCTTCCAACATCTTGGCCCTCCCTTACACACTCGGAACTCCACAAACGGTTCTCCATCGAGATACGATCAATCAAAGCAGTTAAAACGGTGCCCCTCCTTCTCGGCTGGCCCATTCGTTACCTGCAAGTTTACTCCTTTCTCTAAATTTCTTTGTCATACACCTTTTTCTCACCCGATTGACCAATTTCTGGCTTATTGATTACGAACTCAAGCCTTCCTACGCGATGACATTCCCTTCGAATACGCTGTCCGATACCACGACAATCCTCACGATTGTCTTTGCAAGTGTATGTTATGTTATGCATTATCTTCTGCATTGATTCCGTCTCCTCTCTTCTCTGCTACTTCTTCCTTCCTATTGTTTTTATTGGCACTGCTGTTTTGACCATCAAGCGGTACACAGATCTCACTCTATGCCGCTGCACGATGCACCTACTTGTTGCGTTTTCACCCGCTGTCGAGGTTTCCTGGCCCAAAATTAGCTGCCGTATCGAACGTTTGGTATGCATACCATTGGTGAGTAACACTTTCGCGAGACAAGTTGTTCCATGTTCCTAACTGTGAATCCAGGCTGTCAGGTCGATACCCCTGGGCCATGGAAAAGGTCCTCAACGAGTATGGTGAGTGATACGTTGGCTATTCAAGAGACCCTACCTTCCCTTATACTTATACTCTAGTCATCCTCTAGGCAACGTCGTGCGCATTGCGCCCAATGAGCTTGTCTTCGTCACTCCCAAGGCTTTCCACGACATATACACATCCCATGAGAAGATGCACGAAACCTTTGTCAAGACGGACTTTCACGACTCTATCGAGGATGGCGGAATTCTTTGGGAACAAGACCCAGTCAAGCACCGCCGGACCTTGAAGCAATTGGCCCCAGCGTTCAGCACCAGGTCCCTCAGGAAACTGGAACCCACCATACACAAATATGTCAACCTCTTCGTGGAGAAGATGAAGTCGAATGGCGGTTCTGCCGCTGGAGTGAATATCGTGGATTGGACGAATTGGTTGGCAATGAACACCTCAGCCGACCTGGCCTTCTGCATGGACACAGAGGAGCTCAAAAACGAAAAGCCCGGGCTCTTCCTGCGAGTGCTTATTGGCTTCAACAAATTCTTCACCGTAATGCAAGTCTTCAAACGCTTCCCACTCATCAAGCCACTGCAGTATTTCTTCCTGCCTATTGGCCATCTGCGCTCGTTCGCTGAGCTCCACCACGTGGGCAAGGCTACTGTCGACGGACGCATAGAGCGCCGAGGTGCTACGAGCCATCCGGACTTCTTCGAGCAGGTACTTCCCAGTGACGCAGAACCACCCGTCGAAAACTCTAGCGAGTACAACCGGATAGGTCACGTTGGTATCGAGCTGATGTTTGCGGGTTTTCAGCCTATTTCCGATTGGTACTACGCAACACTGGTGTATCTGCTGAAAGAGCCTGAAGCATATGCAACTTTGGTCGCCGAGATTCGGAACGCATTGCTCAACTACGAAGACATTGTCCCTGAGGCATTGGCTACCCTACCATACTTGAATGCTTGCCTTGAGGAGTCGCTGCGTTTGTTCCCAGGGAACAACAACGGCCTCCCACGGTTTAGTCCAGGGGCTATAGTTGATGGTAACTATATTCCGAAAGGGGTAAGCAAGGTATTCCATTCATGATATTGGGACTATATAGACTGATTCCACTTGCAGGCACATTGCCAGACAAGCATTTTTGCCTTTGCCCGTCAGGAGCGCTTTTTCCGCGACGCACTCCGATTCTGCCCTCAGCGATGGCTGGCACCCGACCACACCCTGTATGACCCGAAGTATGATACTGACTCTCGGGATGGTCTTCACCCTTTCAGTCTGGGACCAAGGGTTTGCATTGGAAGGGAGGTATCATGGACCCAAGGTAGATTGTTCATAGCGAAGATTCTCTGGACTTTTGATCTTTTCGAGCTGCCTGGCCAGGATATCGACCTCGAAAAAGCACGAACATGGGCTTTCTGGGTCAAGCCGGAAGCGAGAGTCAGGTTTGTGCCTGTAGTGAGGAGATTGACGAATCATGTATTGGAGGAGGAGCCTCAAGCTTGAGACTGGAGCAATGACACCTGGTAGTGAGCTACATATCTTAGGAAACTGATACTTGTCCGCCGGTCTACGTTTTTGGCGGGAATCATGTAGGATCACTCCTAAAATACAATTTTACCTTGGTACTGGGCCACTGTCAGGTTCGTTTAGCACTTGAGAAGCATGTAAGTGACACATTGCAGGCTGGGGCGAATAACTTTCCTCATTTGATCAACCCCCTCTCAAACCTTGTGATGCTGAACGCTGTGCCAGAAGCCCATCCCCAGACGAATTTGCAGGCATCGGCTATAGAGGACTGAATAGGAAAGAAAACTGAGGAAGAGGGATTCACTCAGGGTAACGCAATCGAATTTCTCCGAGATCGAAGCATAACATCACCTGATGACCCATGTGACACCTCACAGATAGCACGGGTTCATGCTACAATACATGTACATATGTAGGCAACCTCGTAACCAATAGACTTTTCCAATCAGCTCCTGCGGTTGGAAAGGAATCAATTCGGCTTGAATCCGAGAGAGCTAGAGCGGGACGAACAAATTGGCGAGTTCTCGGGGAGGTTGGTGATGTATGCCGTTATAGTATGTTACTTGTTGGGCGGCCCCTTCATGTCGCAACTAATCACCCAATTAGGTGAATCATCCTTTTGGTTTGATATTGGGGGCTATATTGTGGAACACACTTCCTGAGGTTTAGCCTCAGATAACCACCTGAATATTGAACTGCATGCCCTTGCCAGGGGAGGTAACAGGGTAGCCTACCGTAACCTAAGGTATGTAGTACTTATACATACATAGGTAAAGCACATACATAGGTACATGGATTCAATAGGTTGATTCAATACCCTATGCGACGTTGCATTATAAACAACTAATTACTAAGAACCAACCTGGTCGTGATCACAGACTTCGCCATTTACAGCTATATCTGCAGGTGACTGTGACCTTGTCCGGGGCCTACGTGTATAAGGTGATTTCTTAAATCGGCTCTGGATACACAGTAAATATACTGTGACCAGGATAGCTGCAACCTATCCTCGTCATCACCAACTTCGAATTCCATGACCAAAGTGGGTATGGACTTCCACCGAGTGTGACCTAGAAAGAACTTGCATGAAGTAGTCCGTTAGTACATATGTATACCATAGATCACCTGCAATCAGGAGGACACCTGTTTTAACTGTAGCACTCTTATCTTTCGCAAACGGTAAGCTATTACCAATCTGGCGTTGAGAAGTCCCGGGGTATGAATGAGAGTGTGTTCCAAGAATAGAACTGATTACATGATCAAGCGGTCCACGCGTAGTAACGTTGAAGTCATCGGCAATCAATATGTGAGCGTTTACAAGTTTCCTGTTTGGGTGATCATCCGCAAAGTTTCAAGATGGGTTGTGCATCCTATGTAGGTTCTCCAAAAGTTCATGTATCTCATTGTAACATGCTACCTGATTAAGTAGGTATCTATATTGACCTGTGATGAGACATACATCATCACAACAGGGCAACCAATTTTTGACCCGACACTTTTCCCGCCTTGAGTTTCTGTATGCCCGGAAGAATCGAGTCAAGGCCTCTGTCCGCAAGAATTGTAGCCGGGTGGCTTCTCAACAGCCCTTCATCAAATAGACGCTGGAAAATGGGGAACAAAGCACGTGCCATGGCATGTTTCTTGGAGCTTGCCGGACGCCCATACGAGCCGGGTAGCTTGACCTCATCACCCAGAATTTCATAAGCCATGATCATACTGTATTTGACGGCACGCCGCCGGGCCAATAACTCGTCTGGCACATGTTCGACGGAAACATAACGGCCTCCAGTACGTGCTATGGCTCCGTAGCATACCGCCACACTGTGCGCATCAGCGATACAGTCGATGACCATCTTGAGTTGTCCACCTGTACGTTGCCGAATAGCTTCCGCACAAGCTGCCGCTGGACCGCCGCGTACCTGAGAGTCCTTGGGATGATGGTCGTACACGTCGGCCGCTCCATACGCTCGGGCGAGCCCAAAATTGTGAGTGGAGCATACGGCAACCAGGTTAGCCTTGTATCCGCTGAGAGCCAGGAGTTGCAAAGCCATGGTTCCCGTGGAGGTACTTCCGCCGTATATAAGGATAGGGGGAGGCCCCGATGAAGATGAAGATTCGAAAGGTGCATCTGGGGTAGCTGTAAGGCCCAGGTGGTCAGGATCCCAGAGTGCCAGACAGCTAGTAGCCAAGGCGGTTCCCAGTGTGGCTGCTTCGTGTAGTTGTAGGACGTGAAGGGTTGAAGAGTTTGCAGATATCGAGGTGGAGATTTTCGAGCTTCCGTTGATCAAAGAGGCTGAAGTTTCAGGCGACAATCGTATCAGCATGTTGGCAGGAGCTCGAACATACTCGGCAAAGGCACCATTTCCCGGATCCCCAGGATACGAGCCCGGAACACCCCCACATACAAATTCGCCAACAGCGACACTGTGTCCTTGATCGCCCTTCACGTCTTCCGCGGTCTTGACCACGACGCCAGCGAAATCCATCCCAACAACAGCACCAGGACACGTAAATGCAGCCCCCATCTTGTGGTCACTTGGGTTGAGCCCCACGGCCATTGTTTTGATCAAGACGGTCCCCGGAAGCAGTGCTGGGACAGGAACCACAGGTCCGTCCTGGAGGTGAGGTGTACCATCCGCGGCCTCTGTAATGGCGCGCTGCCTTGTTGGTATTTCTGAGGCGGTCTGCATCGCGTGAGGCGGAGAACCCGGTTCTGACGATGTAAAGACTTTGAATAAGAAACTCAGAGGGATTTGCAACACGTTTTGGATCAACACACAGGCTGTTGCTCAAGTCCGAACAGCCAGTTGAAGACCATTGCAAGTTTGGAGTCGGCTCTGGTCATTCAGGACTCTACACCATCGTCCATGGCTTGACTACAAGAGTACTTAGGTAGTCACCTGTTCTACATGAGGCTATCGGTGTCAAAATACTCCAGAGGTCTCCACCTATTCTTATCTGTACCTAGGTATATGGCTGTAGTCAGCTCACCAAATGCATACTTCCTACCTAAGTACCAACGTTTGAACCATTGTTTCATTTTTTATTACGTGCGCTGCACAAGTCATGCAGGCTTCGCATCAGATGGCCCCGTCAGACACGTAAGACAACACATCACCAACATAGCCACTGCTTGCCACCTGAAATCAAATCAGTCCGAGTACATACTGCGTGGGGGCTGCACCGGTGTATGCTGGGATGGCGCAGTACATACACCGGTGCGGCCCCCACGTGTAAGGTTGTCCAATAGGGTCAAGCGGATCAATATCCTGCTGAAATCGCTACGCATGGTATGCATGTATGTTGCATTGCAGAGGATATCTTCGGTGGTTCAAGCCGCAAGTGATTAAGTACGGGCTGAAGATTGATCCCCAGCATACCCTAGGGTACCCTAACTTGGTATTCCCCGTCTCAAAGTCTCTGTTTACTAAGTCTTGCTTTCTTTGGTCCTTCTCGTTGTAGGCATGTATACAGTGCAATATTGCCGAAGTTACGATATCTACTTGAGGTGCAGATGTCGTGAGGCAAGCGCATACACTACGTTGGACATGATTTGATGGATGGGCAATGAGCAGTACCGGTGTGCTCGAGCAGTACGTACTTACCCTGCCAACATTGAACAAATCGATACTACTCTCGTCTGCGGCACAATCGGCCCCGGAAATGACCCTCGGGGAGACAGGTATGGATCACGTTGTGATCGGCGGACGCACTTGAATGAATATCATGTAGCATGAACCATCCTGGTACATAAGATCATACGATATCACAGTTGCACGTCTGGGTCATGTCGTATACATCAAACCTACCCTAGAGTACTGTTAGTCAACTTCAGAGCCTCATAGCTCAACTTGTCCAACTCTGCCAACTCTGACGCCCCCGGACCTGGTCTAATCACAACTCTCTGGTTCTCCCCGGCTTACAGCTAGCTTTAGGGCTCCTGTGGCTTGAGATTGATCTTTGTACATCTCCTTCACGTTTTGCTGATACAGGTGGCCTGATGCTGCTGGCTGTCCAATGATTCCTGTGAGGTCTTGATCGCGAAATTTCCACTCAACAGGTTCAATGTGCTGACCGAATGCTGGAAGCCCATCATGTCAAGCAACGTTCTTGGAGCTGTTTCCGGCCATAATCTGCAGTCTTCGACGACAAACAGAGTCCACGATGATGTCCCAGGCGATATCGAGCTCTCGCCTCGGGTTTGGAACGATGCCGCTGGGGAAGAGACTGCAATTGTCGGCCCCGAGCTCGTCCCGATCACTGAGGGTTTCGTTACGTCCCAACGCAGCTTCGGCTTCTGGATGATAATCATCGGACTGGGCGTAACATTACTTCTCTGCGCCTTGGAGAACACTGTTATCACTACGGCCGGCCCCAGTATCTTGGCTGACTTTGATATGGGTGGCAACTGGATCTGGGTCACCAACGCCTTCTTCCTCTCTAGTGCAGCCTTCCAGCCACTCAACGGCCAACTCGCTAATGTGTTTGGTCGACGCTGGCCCACGCTTTGTGTCGTGGCAACGTTCATGCTTGGCAGTGGCATATGCGGCGGCGCGACTAGCGGTGGGATGCTGATTGCTGGGCGTGCTATCCAAGGCATCGGTTCAGGAGGTATACTGCAGGCCTATGGTGAGTGAGCTCCGACTACATACTTATGTACACACCCGTGGGCACTGCTTGCTCAATCACACTCCATAGAAACTAAACCTACATCTTCTCCAGATACGATAGTGTCGGACCTCGTGCCCCTCAGGGATCGCGGCAACTATATTGCCGTTGTTCTCTTGATTTATAGCATTGGAACCACTCTTGGTCCAGTCATTGGTGGAGGTTTAATCGATGTCGGTTCATGGCGATGGTGCTTCTACATCAACCTGCCCGTCGGCGGCGTATCGCTCATCATGCTATTCTCTTTCCTGCATGTTCGTTCTCGTCGTGATTCTGATTGGTTCACACGACTGGTCCGTGGTGTTGATTTGATCGGTAACCTCCTCATTGTCGCTGGCACGACTATCATGCTTGTAGCTCTCAGCTATGCGGGCAACCCATACCCCTGGGGCTCGTGGCACACTCTTGTGCCTCTGGTCATTGGCCTCGCTCTCCTTGGTGTACTCGGTGCCTGGGAGTCACTCAGCTTGTGGGCTTCACGGTATTCTTGGTCTACACCCCTAGTGAAGTGGGCGCCACCAGAGCCTGTGATGCCTCCGAGGCTTTTCGCATCCGCAACCAGCGTCATTATAGCCATCAACACTTTCCTGTACACGGCTGTCACTTATTGGGGTGTCTTTTTCTTACCTGTCTATTTCCAGACCGTCAAGCTTGCGTCACCTCTTGCGGCAGGGGTAGATGTTCTCCCCCTCTCGCTACTGGCTGTGCCTACTGCCGCAGCAGCCGCCTTTACTCTATCCTATGTTGGACGCTACAAAGCTATTCATCTCATAGGCTTTGCGATTTACACTGTCGGCTGTGGGCTTCTGACTCTTCTCACTGAGGAGTCTCCGAAGAGTGCTTGGGTTTGCTACGAACTGCTGTGTGCAGCTGGAGCAGGCATGTTACTAAATTCCCAGTTGCCGGCATTCCAGGCACCTATCGAGGAGGTAGACCAGGCGGTCGCGACGGGGACTTGGAACTTTGTCCGTACCCTGGGAAGTGTGTGGGGTATTGCCATTCCCGCAGCAATTTTTGCCAGCCGTGTTGACAACTTGGTTGCCGCGGGAGCTATCTCATCTGATCCCATTGCAGCTGCGCTGCTGACGGGGGGCGGTGCATACGAGCATGGATCTGCGTCTTTCATAAAGAGCTTCGCAGACCCTGCGGCTCAAGCCCAGATCCGGCACGTCTATATGCTGGCCTGCCAAAGGGTATATCAGGCTGGCATCCCTTTCTTGGGTGTTGCGTTCCTTTTAGGCCTTTTTGAGAAGGACATCAAGCTGCGGACTGTGCTGGAGACAGATTTCGGTCTGGATGACAGGAAAGAGAAGGCTTGATCGAAAACGAGAGCAAAGCAGAATGATAAGGGAATACGTAGTACTGCGCTACCAAGACACTCTCATGAGAGGCCCCGCATGAGATTAGGTGACCGGCAGGGCTCTTTTGAGCACTTACCGTGATAATCAGATTTCTCTAGGGCTGCGGTGACATGGCAAAACTACCTGGGTGATGAGCAGTTCCCACCTCGCCAGAGTTTCCGCCTGGCAGGACAAATATCATGGACTTTGTGGCTCGTCATTGCAGATGTAAGTGGCGCCATATACCAAATGAATGAAGGAGCCAGGTACCTTGAACTGTCGTCGCAAGAGATTTGCTTTCTGTGATTTTTCTAGAACACCAAAACTCTCTAGTCGCTCTGTTTGCGCATGATCAACTGGATCCCTGTTTATAAATACAGTCAGAATCCGCTCACACAGTTATTATAATCCGCTCACCTAGGTCCTAGTAATCCACGGACCCATTATAACGAATTTGATACGATGCATACTTATACTTAGATGTTGAAAAGTATAAATTCTATAGTAGATCCGTGGATTACTGGGACCTAGGGGAGCGGATCGCAATAGCTAAGTGAGCGGGTTCTAACTGCGAAGAAAACTTAGAACTTGAAAGGAACAGTCAGACTTGCAGCTGTCCTATCTTTTCCCGGCTGTGGTATTGGCTCGCTATAGGTATAATCCGGCATTTCAACACCAACAGACCCCATCTTGACTGCAAGGAGCCAGAGCAAATGAAACAAAAGTCCCTTATCAGCATCTGAATATTCGTTTGGTAGCCTTCCTTAGTGTTCGAGAAGTCGATCTAGGTCAGACCTAGGATGCAGTACAAACCTTGGGATCGATTATGGCGAGCATGACGGGCAAGTAGGAGAAGGCGAGTAAATGGGGTATATATGATCAGGCGCGTCTTGGATATAAGATCTCCGTATCATGACAGGGCGCCTCCAATGCATAATTACTGCGGCCCAGTCATCCGCTTATATAGTAATTCTTCGTAGTAGGAAATACACTCAATCAACAATCGACATCAATGAGGCCATCTAGTGGCAATAGTATGTATCAATACTTGACCTCGTCGACAAGTAGCGCCAATGGTTCCTGAAGCAGCATCTCTCTTGGGTTCAGCACCCAATAGATCTCCAATGTCAAATATATTGTTTAGCTGTGGCACCGATGCCACGTCACCCAGAAATAGAGTTCAATGAATACCAGCCTTGGATTCTGTCTACGACACCTTCTGAACATACGCACTCTCTGTTCTCTGACCCTCGATGAACATGACCGGCGGCGTAAATTTCTTCCTGCCATGTATGATATATGTGATGAAACTGATCAATATCACCACGCCCCAGATTGCCGGTGCCCAATTTGCATCTGCTGCATCGGTAGATTTCGAATCAGGGAAACAGCTCAGCACAAGTACAAAGCCAGAGTAGCCAATAGCGAAGGCGTTGACAGGTAGCCCCCAGCGCCCAAGACTCCACCGCGCTTGAGGGAGATCTGGTCCCTTCAGGCGCCGGACCAAGACGCAGCCGATGGAGAGCATGTATGTCGACATAAGCGCTAACAGTGATACAGAGATGATGATGTTGAAGGCTGTTGCGGATCTAAGGGAGATCAGGCAGAGGAAGACAGCGAGGAGCGAGGATATGTAGATGGAGTTGAAGGGCATGTCGTACTTGTGGTTCAACTATGCTCCCAGCATGCTAATCAGTATCACTCGCCCTAGAATATTCAAATCAAATGCAAAAATCGATGGCAACTTACGCGAGAAATCCATGTAGAACATGGGAAGCCTCTGTCTCTTGCGAAAGCCCAAACCTCACGCGAGGTTGTTGCCAGCGCTGTGATATTGCCAGAAAAGATGAGAACAAGTAATACGACGGCCAAGAATACAGCAACACCCTCACTTCCCGTATTTGAGAACAACTTCAAGTACGGGAGGTCGGAATCGAGAATAGAGTGGAGAGGGCCAATGGTATATAGCATCGTTACAAGCATCGCAAACGCCATGGCCGTATTCGCAATATACGACCACCACATAGCTCGCGGGACCACCAGTGATGCGTCTCTAACTTCCTCTGCTGCAACATACTATTAGCCGGAATTACGTGTCAAAGGTACTCTAGGGTACCCAGGGCAATACACACATATGTGAACAATAGTGTCCGACCCCAGCATTGACCAGATGATTGAGACCTGGTTCAGTATACACACCATTCCGAAGTTGCTCCACCCGCCATTGTTTTTAAACCCAGAAAATACCTCTCTGCTCGCGTTCAGTGGCCGGCACATACCCCAAAGGACAGCGATGAAGACCAGAAGTCCCACAGTGTGACCGATCAAGCTCACGATCTCAATGGCCGGTAAAAACCTCGCCCCAAGTGTGTTCAACACAATCGTGACGATCTGCAGGGCAAGAAGAAACAAAAATATCTGCCACGAAGTGACCACAACATCAGGGTATCCAATATTGATGCAAACCTGGACCAACTCTGCACAAACATAAACACCCCCCGCCAGGCTCGATATCCAACCCAAGGAACTCATCCACCCACTAGCATAGCTCGCCTGCTTCTGCCACCCAGCGGGCGCAAACTCCGAAACCCAGTGGTACTGACCACCTGCGGTAGGACTCATGCTAGACATCTCCGCCAGGCTTGCGACAACGGACGAGTAGCATAACGCCGAGCCCATGAAGGTCCAGAAGAAGCCGCCATAGCCGCCGGTCGATATGGAAGGGGACATGGACACGATGACGAACTCCCATGTGGCCATGTAGATCGATACGAAACCGAATGTGGACCAGAAATCGAAATTGCGATTGAATTGCTGGGCTTTGCCTAGCCGGGCCATGTCTCGCGCATCTTGCCAGAACAGGTCCGGTGCTTCGGCGGCGGGGATGACAATCGAAGGAATCTTCATGATTTCACAGCTTGATTAGTGGCCCGAGCCGCAGCAGGCAAAGTCTCCTTGTGCCGGTTTTTTAGGAATGTGCAGATGGGGACAAGTGGAGAGCGAGATGCAGAGATATACAGAGAGGTCATGGTTGGCGGTCATCATCTACGTCAAAGCAGCGCAGGCATCTGGGTCCGACAGGGTCGGGGCAGACATGGCCGTGCCGGACTGTGGCACCAGCATCAGCATTAACGTTGCAACGCTCCAAGATACATAGATTGCCAGGCAGGATCGGCCAATCGCCGGAAGCTGTGTTGACTGTTTAGCTTGAATTTAGGAGAGGCGTTGGGTCATGGGTATCCCTGACGATAGCCACTGAGGTAACCTCTCATCTTTAGCCATGCTATCAGTCGCTTGGAAGTGTCAGGACAGGGGATGTCGAGGGTCTTGAGCTGGAAAGCTGTGACGGAGTTGCATATATGTGGTATCTGATAAGGAATGCTTGACTTCCTTCGTGATGACGAGATGTGCGAGCCATGAAGACGCAAAGCTAGAAGTACAATGCTTACCCCACCACACCTTGCTTTCTCCCACAAACAGGACAACCACCCCGGATCCGGTCCCTCATCAGTCTCGCGTGAGTAACCTTCATTCCGATCGTCCGCCTCCCATGATGACTCTCCTCGTCGTCATAGTCATGCGCGAAGTCAGCCACATCAGAAAGCGACGAATCATCTGGATGCAAAACCTCGAGAAGATGCGTGAGGTGAAAGACGTGTCCGCATGCAAAACCGACGAGCGTCTCCGTCTCCCACTCTGTGAACGGCTCGAGGCATTGCACCGCTGCACAGTGGCCAGGATTCCACTTCTTCGCGAGCTTCTTCGGCAGTACTTGCTCGGAAGCAGCGTGTTCGTTAGTTACCGTCGCCGCGTCATCCGTGGCTTGCGCCCCGCTCGTGGCGGAGTGCACTGAAGTCCCATCCGACGGAATGTCCTTGGTTTCAATATCAACGTGATCGGCATGCTGTACCTCGACCTGGAACTTGATGCCCTTTCGCTGACCACTCCTCAGGGTTGCCTGGGCAGCAGAGACCTCACTCCTCAGCACCTTCGCCACTCCCTCAGAGATACTATATTGGATCTCATGCTCCTTCATGATATGCTTGAGGCCTTCTCTTAGGCCTTCAATCTCCAACCCCTCTGGTATTCTGCGGACGAGGGTGATTGGGTTGATCGACGTGCCGACCTCTTCCAAGAGACCCCGGATGAATCGCGGCTTGTCCATGCTATAGTTGAGCAGGTCCTCCCAGAGGTCCGGATCGTCGAGTTCCTTGGCGAAGGCGATAGCGCGGCTAACGTCGCCCAGACGATCTATAATGAGATACAGAGCGCGCTTCATTTGTCCAGTCTTGGAGTACAGGTAAACAAGCTCCGGAACATAGTTGTGGTCCTCGCACTCTTGAACGGCCTAGGCGATAATCAGTTCACATGCTTCCGATCAGACGGTGGGTGAGTGACTGGATGCTTACCTTTTCAAAAGCGTACGCTGTGGAAGTTTTGAGGAAGTCCATGAGGATGGCCTGATCGTACATTGCGAAGAGGTGAACGGCCAAGTCCGCAAATGTGTCCACCAAGCTCATGCTCTCCATCACGAGGTGGTCTAGGTTCTCACCCAAGTGTTCTTGAATGCCCTCGCCTCTGAAGAGGGCTCGCAGATAGAAGAAGAGGTAAAGGTTGAGATCCTTCTCCTGCAGCTGCGATACCACGACCTCCGGCCTCACTAGTCCATGCTGGGCTTCATCAACAAGAAGTGTGATAGCCTCGTTGGTTGCCTCTTCGAACTCCGCCATGGTCATTTCATCTTCCTTCTCCGAGGAAATTCGTAACCTCACAAAGCTGGGTATGTCATCCGCCACAGCATCGGCCAAGTGGCTGTCCTTGATCAAGCGCATGGCCGAGTCGGCATCTTTCAACTTGATATAGCAACGGAGCGCCTCCCTATGCCGTCCGACAGCTTCGCACAGCTTGGCAAGGCCTCCCATGACGATATTCCAGTCCCTGCCCTTCACGCCATCCTCAACGCTGTCGGGCCTGACATCCCTGTATTTGAGCTGGTTCTCAAGTGCTGTAGTGATCGTGTTGACATCGAAGAGTTCCGGGGTCCACCTATCAAGGAGATCCTTGAAGCGCAGCTTATCGGTCTGTATATAATGATTGAGGACCACTTCGTATATAGTAGAGGGTATTGGCGGATGCATCGGCTCAATAGGGATGTAGTTAGTGATCTCGTCGAATTTGCTGGCTCCAGCGAAGATGTAAACCCATTTTTCCCATCGATCTGAAGATGTCAGGACTTTACCAGCAACCTGTCCGGCACGCGTCCACTCCCCTGCCTCAATGAGCTGCTGAAGCCAGAGCTCTCCGATGCTCCGCTTCTCCTTCTCAGCCAGGGTGTTCAATTGCCGGCCATAATCAACCGTGGATGCCGAATCCTCGAAGAAATCATCGATACTCTGGCCCGGTTGAGATCGGCTTGGGCTAGACGGTGACGCCAGCTCCATAAGATTATCCGCGGCAATGATGTCTGGGTTTTCATCAACCAGTTCCCAAGCATTCTGGAACTCGCGACGTTCCAGAAGCCATGTTAGATGATCGCTCAGGTCGCGTCTCGTTGCGAGAATACAGTCGTAGGGACTGTGAACGAATATCTTCGTTCCCGGCTTGGCGAGATTGGGGTGGACACTCTGTGTACCCGGTCGCAGAGCCTGTGCCCGGAGGCTTCCTGCGATGCTCGGCACCTTTGAACCCGCTGCTGTCTCGTTGCTGTGTCCGCTTCGAATGCTAGCAGCGGAGCTGAAAAGTGCCTTGCCAGGTGCCATGGCGACATTCCACATGTCGGCACCCAAGCCAGCCATAGCCTCAAGGTACCCCTTCGAGGCTACCATCGCAGATGCCGAGTGTTGCGGGAGAACTCCAAGATGGTAGTCATTTGACGTGAGTCGTTCGAACCGACTGATGCTAAGACTGTCCTTGTCTACCTCAGCTTGTGAGACAAGGTCGATAAGTCGAAGCTCCGGTGGTAGGTTCTGCTGGCGTCGCTTTATACCGCCCAAGGATCCGCTACCACCGGAACCAGTCGATGCTTTCGACCTGTGACCCTTGACAGCCCCCTTGGCCTTATCAGTACCGTCATGGCCTTCATCATCGTCATCGTCAGTCAGAGGGAATGCTAGGACTAATAATAGACTCTGAGTATACAAAGATATGCCAGAAATAACGCAGTCCATGCGTAGGCTGTTCTGCATTTAGCAACAGTGTCACAGTTGGGGGTTATCGATATGAAAACTCACATCCTCACAATTTCAGCCCGGCCAATCGTTCTCTCGCTGGCATGTTTGCCGACACCAATACCGCCCGGGTGGACGTGGATCATCCATATTGTGCCGCCCCACCCAACTAGAAGTCTCTCGATTTGCTTCTTGCCTTTGTCCTGCTGTAATTTAAGTCTCTCGGTTGCCAGAGAAGGTACCGCATCGTCCGACTCTCTCTCTCCGTCTGTAGCAGGAACGGCTGTCTCATCGATCCATTCGACTCTGCCCTTCCACACGCCAGCCATGGCTTCCCACTCATCGGTCTGCGGTCTGTCGATATGACCGATCCGTTTCCACGCATCCTCTGGATCTCCGTCCTCGAGGTACAGGTTGGACCGCATGATCTTGATGCCATGCTCATTGAGCCAGACGACATACTTTCCGGATAAAGACCATTTGATAGTACTAAGTGTGCCCTCGCCTGAGTGTAGAATAGTGTCCTTGCCGGTGTTGGTTCCGAGGCCTATGCTTCCAAGCCAGCCAGATGCTGTAGCCCCGGCCGTCCCGACAGTCGTCGAAGTGCTTCTTCCGGGCCCGCCTCCAACGGTCAATATCAAATTTCCTGCGGTACCGCCAGAGAGATACGTCCTGTCGTTCTTAAAGTCTGGGGACAGAGCAACGGCTTGCACCGGCCGCGCGAAGTTTCTCAGCTGCACATCCTTGACATCCAGAAGAGATTGGACGCAGACGTTGCCATCCAACGACGATGTAGCGATATAGATATTGTTGGAGGGGGTATTCGGGACTTGAGGCGGTTCTCGTGGCTTCCTCGCTGTGGCTGCGGAACTTGGTGCTGTCCCAGACTGTCGAGATTCTGGTCGAGCCGACGTGAATGTGCCCGAGGCAGATATTCTTCGAGATGCGACATCCAGCCTCGTTGGATTCAGGGGAGGCGGGAAGGGTGATATTGAGATATTTGTGACGGATGCTGAGTGGGCATGGTAAACTCGCAGGGACTGGAAGGAAGGCAGTTGGATGACATGCTGTGATATGGTTAGCCGTGGCCTGGAAGAAGATGGACTAGACGAAAGGGCGTACAATGTTTCCGTTGTGAGTCCCTACTATCATCTTGTCGCCGGCGACCAGAAACGAGCTCGTAGCATCGGCGTTCCTGTAAACACCACCCAGATGTTGGGTCAGTCTGGCGTACTTCAGACGCGGCTCCTCGTCCTCCTCATCTTCATCTTCGTCCTCCTCGTCATCGTCCTCCTCCTCTTCTTCCTCTTCTTCGTCATCATCGTCCTCGTCATTGTCGGTGGCTTCCGTAGTCTCTTCTATTTCGTCGTCGTGCTCTCCTCTACCGTCGTTATTGCGGCCCTTATCGCCGACTCCGGCTCCGGATGGTACAGTCTTTGAAACACCCGGGCCAGAAGCAGCCCCGGCACCTGTCTCCTCTGCATGTCCGTGTTCGCGTGTTTTGTCATGGCCTACACCAGGCGCAGGGTCCGTCATCTTGGCTTTGAACCTGGTGGCCTGAACATGGCGGTAGCAATTTTCGTGAATGGAGGTGTCCAGGTGGATCGAAGCTCATGCAGGAACAGCACACACAACTGGGCATGCAACAACAAAAGAGCAGCCGCGAGACTCGCGCAACTCACGGCGGCTGCTGGAGCTCTGGGCGGGCGACGTCAGAGGGGCACGGAGCTGGCCGCCAATTCAAAGTCCAGGGTTAGGAGCTCCGAAGTAGCACTTGAGGTGTTGGGGGGGGGGGGTGAGTTGTAGGAATACATACCTAGGCACTTGCTAGGTAGCTCTTGCCTAGGCCCGTTCTAACTGTTGATGTACATTCCGCTCCACTCCGCTCCTCCCTGTCAACAATTGCTGATATGTACCAAGGTACCTGCCAAGCTCAGTGAAGAGCTCCCCTTATCAACCCTTATCGACCACCTTAGGTACATACTACACTTGACGGCAGGCGCGTCGACAGCATCAGCGAACCGCGTCGAGGGTGGGAAGGAGCTCTCAGAACGTTCAATTCGCGAATTAGAACTGTTCTGTCTCTTGTTTTCCCCCATCTCTACACGCGAGGCTTCCCCGGCCAGTGCGACTCTCTCCAGGGAACAACTCAGCTCCATCTTCACTTCGATGCCGCCCGTCAACTAAGCCCCATGGAGTGGAATCAAGACGATGGCGTGGGTCAAATCGCTGGGGCTGCATCCGCCCTTGGGCATAGAAGGGCAGCCGGTCGAGGGCAGTCACGCATGGGATGTCATCATAGACGAGGAAGGCGAGGATGAGCTGCTGACTGTTGGGAATTGTGTTATATGGAAGAAGGGGGGTGTCTTTCGAAAGAGCTTTAACCTTGAGATCGAGAAGGACGAGCCCATCCTACAAGCCTTGTTGACGCGCTTCCCCACCACCGACACAGTCAACAACGGCAGCACGGGGAAGACTGGCATGGGGCAGGCTTCCGGCGGCCATGCCAAAGCCGAGAAGGAAAAGAGCACCCTGGCGAAGGCACTGGTTGTCTTCCTCAAGACCCAGGCACATATCTACTTCCTCTCTGGCACCAGCCACATCGTCCATATGCCCTTCGAGGTCGAGTCAGCCTGCGCTGCTCCTGTAGGGGTGATTATCCAGCGTAAGCCGAGAACCCAGAATCTCGCGCCTGTCAGCCTGAGATTTCCTCGAGTTCCACCAAGCTCCTTCGTCTTCTCCCAGCTGTCGCCGCCTTCCCACCGTTTCCATAGTGTGGCATCATCCTTCTCGGTCGAAGGTCTGGGCCAGCCCAAAACGCTTCCTTTGAGACTGAGCACCACAATGGAGAATATGTTCGATACTCCTTTAGGGTCCAACGACTCGCATTGGCCCCGACTCGTCTGCTTGACAGACCCCTTACTAGAGTTGGGCCTGGTCGTAAGCCATAGTTCAACCTCAGCCCATGGAGACAAGCTCAAGAACCCTGCGAAGTCACCATTCCTCGATCTTGCAGAGGAGGTATTACATGTGGAGACAGTCCAGGAGGATCTGGTCCTTGCCATAACTGCAAACCGGGAGACTAATTTGTATACTGTTTGGCAACTGACATACATCCAAAACGAGGATGTTTTCACCAAGGACCGGAAAAAACGCCAAGGCAGTATCAGTCGGCGTCGAAGCTCCATGCAGCCTAGGCTTAGCAGCGGCGTCACGACGCCTGTGGTTCCATCCTTCCGCGAGAGCCTAGGATCACAAGCCAAGCCATCTGGTAGAAAGACTCGTAGGAGCGAAAAGCTGGCAAAGGCCAGATCTGATGACATTGCTCTAGCCTTGGGTGAGGAGCGTGAGGGTGAAAAGACGAGGAGGCAGTCCCGGCGAGTGAGTTCCTTGCTTGCTCGAGCAGACTTGTCCGCATCTCACGAGAGGACCACCTTTGCTGAGCCGTCCATATCATCCAACTTCGCTGAGAATCGCTGGGCAACTGGTGCGAGGGTTCGTCAGAGCGGGGGTTCAGCGCATCTGAACCTGAGTACAGCGTATAGCACGGGCAGTTTCAGCAATATGCCGGCGCCGAAAGTCGATGATCTTTTGGAGGAGCTCGAGGCCTTTCCTGATATGGCACTGGACGACCACAGCTTCGACGGCTTGACCAGAGAGATACTTCTGAGCAAAATTCACAGTGTGGCTATGGACAACACTAATGTTCGCTACTCGCTATCTGACCAGCCCGCACGTGCTCAGGCCAGGGTTTTCGTTGTCGACGGCCCACCTTTCGCCACAGACGAGACTGGGAAGAGAGACTTGCTCATTGGCATACAAGATCCTCTCGATAAGCGCCTACAACTCCTGCCTCTCTGTGTCGAGCGGCAGAGCAAGCATAGCCTTGAGGCGCGGAACGGTCGGAAAGTACAACCAGGAGGCGCAGGGGCGCCGAGAATAACTCCGGATGTCTTGCGACGTGCTCACAACGTTGTTGACTCTTGCAAGATCTCTGATGGGGATCAGTCTATGATCCTGATACTGTCAGAAAATACGGCTGGTCACAAAGAATTGAGCATCCAAGCGCCTTGGAGCGCAATGACTACGCTAACGCTGCCGATGCTGTATGCCGACAACATTGGAAGCCTGGACTATACCGGTACCCATGTCAACAGGGCGGTCAAGGGCCGTCGTTCTGTTGGTGCCAAGTTGTCCGCTTCAGACATCACAAAGATTCGACATTCTAGGTCATCTGGCGTAGTTGACCTTGAGGATCGAGATGGCAAGATCCATCGTGTTCAGATTCAGCTCCAACCTACGAGTCCGCAAGTTCGCAAGACGCTTCAGGTATGCCGGAGCGTTTTGCCGACTGAGTCTTCCGAGAAGGTCCTGGCGGGCTGGTGGCACATCATTAAATGGATGGAAGATCAGACATTCAGCACAGCAGATCCGGAGTGGTCGGCTCTAGTTATTGAGATCTTCAGCATCTTCCTGGCTCTCTCTCCATCATCGTTGGGCTCATCTTCCTCCGTACCACAGGGAACACATCGTCGACGGAGGTCGCTGGAACCATCTGCTGGAACTTACGAGAAGATGCTTTCCTTCACGGCCCCTAACGCTTCGGCTTTCCCCCCTTGGATGCATTCTCATGCATGGCGGTGGATGCTGGAGGAAGACACTCCGGCCATGCCAGTCAATTCTTCCCCGTCTTCTGATGAGGACTTCCTGACGTTACATATCCGTCTCGCCAAGTCGTACTTGGCGTCTGCTCCTGGCCAGGGTGCCCTAGGGCCTGCGGGTTACCTACCGACGGCATCTGGTCGTAGTCCTGAGGACCGCAACAGGGCTGCTTGGGGTATTGCCTCTGGACTACATCTCTTACTAGAGGAAGATAAACTGGATACAATGGCTCCGGAGTACTCCTCACTCGGCCGCGCAGATCTACGGGTCGTTCTCTGTCAGATCGGACGATGGCTAGGATGGCGTGAGTTCATAGCGATACATGAGATAGGTGTGCAGGTCAATCTAGACCATCGCAATGATCATGGTAAGTGCCAGACCTGCGGCGAGACGGTTACAGCATGAAAGCTGATGTGTGGCAGATCTCTCGACTCAGGGTATGCCAGAACCACCAAGCCTTATCAGTGTCTACGACTGGATCCAGTCGCAGCTTGCAGGTGATAAGAGTATCGGGTTTCCCACCCTTGCAGATGTATATGCAGTTGTCACCCAGACGAACGTTAGCAAAGACGACACTCACCGGAGGTGGTCTTCTGTGATGCCAAGAACCTCCATATTCAACAAATTTCTCTCCTCCCTCACCCCTAGCACTACTTACGTCGAAGTCGTGGAACTGATGAACCGTTGCGGCTTCACGGTGAACATCTTGGAATCCCTGCCAGAAGCTGTGCTTATCACCTTGAAAGATGCTATCTCGATGTGTCAAGCGCGGCCACCAACCGCTTGGTCAAAGGAAATGTTGGCACTGGTGCACAGGTCTGATATTGCGGTAATGCTCAAGCGGCATAGGCCACAGCAGGTGTTAACTGCGAGTACTGCGCCCCCATCCCATACGGCCACGAGGGACTACAAAGCAATTTGCGCAACCGTAGAACGGTCCGCCAACTACGGCCACCTACCCAATGAGTCCGCTGACCGACAGGCCATCATCCACACTCTGTTCAGAGAGGACCGGCGACTGATTGAGGCCGACATGATGTTATCGACGAGACACCACAGAGTCATTCAGTGCAATTCTGAACCCAACTGGTCCGAGTCAGAATATTTAGAGAAACAGAAAGAGCAGGTTACCGTCGTTGCCACTGGAACCCTGGCGATTCCAGCAGGACGCGGCCTCATGCAGTACGGCCTGCGGTTCCCTCTTCCAACGGAGAGATACGACATCATGGGCTTCAACCTAACATGCCTAGTTAAACCTACCAACATCCTTGTTAACGCAGACAAGTCTCTGTTTGTCGAAGAGAAAGTCAACTGGGCCTTCTTTCATCAAGGTGCAGCTGCTGGCCTCCAAGTCTCACCTCAGGCGAAGGGCATCGACAACAACTGGATTATTTACAACAAGCCTAGTGGAGAGCCGAGCAACCGGCATGCTGGCTTTTTGCTTGCTCTAGGTCTCAACGGCCATCTCAAGTCAATGGTGAAATGGGTTGCCTTCAAGTATCTCACCACGAAGCACACGATGACGTCCATCGGTCTCCTACTGGGACTAGCCGCTTCTTTTATGGGCACGATGGACAACCTGATCACTCGGGTCCTGACTGTCCATGTCACCCGTCTACTGCCTCCAGGTGCCGCCGAGCTCAACCTGTCGCATCTTACGCAGACGGCTGGTCTCATGGGTATCGGGTTGGTGTACTGTCAGAGTCAACATCGCCGTATGAGCGAGATCATGATGTCCGAGATCGAGCATGAGGAAGACGAAGACGAAGAGGATCCCCTCCGAAACGAGGGTTATCGCCTGGCTGCCGGCTTTGCCCTGGGTCTCATTAATCTGGGCAAGGGCACTGACCTCCGAGGGCTTCACGACATGAGACTGACTGAGAAGCTGCTCACCTTGGCATCCACCACGA
Organism: Cytospora paraplurivora; assembly: GCA_021272945.2. Lineage (NCBI taxonomy): Eukaryota > Fungi > Ascomycota > Sordariomycetes > Diaporthales > Cytosporaceae > Cytospora > Cytospora paraplurivora. The sequence goes on from JAJSPL020000035.1 coordinate 87,151, forward strand.
AGAAAGTCGAGCTTGTCAATGTTCTAGATCGATCCGCTCCTGGTGCCGTCGTTGCGATCGCACTGATGTTCATGAAGTCTGAGGATCACATTGTCGCGCGCAAGGTCGACATACCCGACTCAGTCCTGCAGTTCACATATATCCGCCCCGATATACTGTTGTTACGGACTCTGGCCAAGAATCTCATCATGTGGAGCCACGTCGAGCCGACCGTGGACTGGATCAGATCTAGCCTGCCCAAGGAGTATAGATGGCGCCACTTGCTCCAAGGGCCACGCTCTCTGCGCAGCAAGGACATGCCCTTCTACTCCATTCTGGCAGGTCTACTATTCTCGCTGGGTATGCGCTTTGCTGGGTCTGGCAACTTGCAGGTGCGCGACTTACTGGTCAAGTACCTCGATAGGTTCAGAGATCTGGCCAAGCAGCCCGCTGAGTGCTACGACGCCCAGCTGGCGTGCAACAATGTTCAGATGTGTCAGGACATCGTTGCATTGTCGGCGGCATCAGTCATGGCTGGCACAGGCGACCTCGACGTGCTGAGAAGATTGAGGTCTCTTCACGGTCGTGATGATCCTCACACCTCGTATGGTAGCCATATGGCGGCGCACCTGGCCATTGGCGCCCTGTTCCTAGGTAGTGGAACAGTGACTTTCAGCACGAGCAAACTGGCCATCGCCTCTCTCCTCATTGCGTTCTACCCGCTATTCCCTTCTGGTATACAAGACAACCGAGCCCATCTGCAGGCCTTCCGACACTTCTGGGTATTTGCGGCAGACCCACGCTGTCTTGTCTCTAAAGATATCGCCACAGGCCAACCGGTCAGCGTGCCTGTCCTGATCAAACTCAAGGCACCTGCACCATCAGCACCATCAACATCCAGAGAAATTTCGCCGTCCAAGTCGAGACGTAAGGCCCGCCACGCCGTGTTTCCGCAGCAACAAGCCCCAATTATCATCCGCAAGCACACACCCTGCCTCCTCCCACCCCTCGAGGAGATCTCCACCGTCCGCACAGACGCCACCGCCCAAGGGTACTGGAACCTCGAGCTGGACTTCGAGCACAGGCCGGAGCTTGTCACCGAGTTCAAGAAGAACCAGACGCTGCACCTGCGGCAGAGGCCCATGCATGAGAGTATCTTTGGTGCGACGCTACGCGCTCTGGGAAGGGACGGTCTTGCCGAGAGGAACGCAAGCACCGTATTCGCTGGCGACACCACATCGTCCTCTGACAGCGGAGGCAGAGATCCGCTCGAGTGGGTATTCGACCAGCCCGCCCTCGCAGGCCTCACACACGCCGAGCGCGCCATGGTGCTCGACCGCAGCGGTGGCGAGGGTGGTAGTGAGGAAGCAGCTACGACGGAGGTTGACGCGCGCTTGGCGTTGGAGAGTGGGCTGGATGGTTGGAGCAGGGAGGGCTTAGAAGGGCTGAAGTTATTGTTTGGGTGGGCTGAGCGGAGGGGTCTTTCTAGGGGTACTGAGGGACCTCGAGATGAAGAGGATGGTGGTGGTGCCGAGGGAGAAGGTTGGTGGTTGAGGGATAGTGTCGTGGAGATGTTGAAGGGTAAGGCTTGGCTTGCTGCGCGGGAGGAGTCTGTTTAGGGTCGGACATTGGACGGATCACTCTTACTGCTGTAATGATTAACGGGCAAGTTACAAAAGAAAAGAGTTTGAGGTGGTACATTCAATTCTCATCCAGCTCATCCTTCAACGTCGAGGGATCTCTTCCCGTCATGCTTTGTAGGCTTGAGACCCCCGAACAGCTCTAGAATAGAGGCCATCGCCGTGTGTAATAAGCCCCGTCGCCTAATCCCACGGGGGCGAGAAACATCGGAATAACGAGTCCGGCACCAGTCCGTCGCTTCTCAGCGTCCTGCATGTGCACTTAGGTGAGCACTAGTACTAAACAAATCAATGACATAGAGCTTCATCTTTCCGGAGAAACCACCGCTATGCCCACACTTAGAGTCACAGTGGCTAACAAAGTCCCACGGCTCAAGTATATCCGGGGTCTGATATAGGAGGCTAGAGCAATGGTCTCTGATTCGTCTTATATGCATGTAGCAAATACCAATGCGGGTAAGGCTCAGGATCCCAGTTTCTATAACAAGAGGTCTACTTGGGCAGTATGTCCTGGGCCTTGGTACGTGCTGCACTGCCTTTGCGATGACTGATCCCGCTGAATCCGGGCAGACGTTGCCCCAAGGCAGGCATAACGCAAGATAACACATGCAAGCCAGCCTCCAAGTTGCCTGGGCCGGATAACGTTCGTCTTGTGCAGGCTGGAGGTATCGCATCCCCACGCTTCCCTAGCATGTCCCGTCTCGAGCTCCCACGATGCTCCACGAATCCCGCCTCCAACGGGTTCATACATCTCCATGGGTATGGCACACCCTCGTACAAATATACAGAATCGTCCAGAGTTTGTCGTCCTTCGGCGGACTGATCAGCCACGTCGTCGGCAATGCGAGGCGGTTTCGCGGCATGCTGCTCCCCGTCTGTGTGCCCTGCGTCTTGACTGATTTCCACCCTGGTCCCCTCGGCGCTGCTTAAAACCCGCGTGCCAACAACCACTTTGAGACCTTGTCCGCATGGAAGCCCTTTGAGAAATGAGAATTGTCAGCTCGATAATCCTGTTCCCAGAGGCAGAGAGCTGTCCAGCCTGCCGTCGTGCCGGAAGTTCGACAACCTACCTTGATCTTTATTTGTCCAGTCACGGGATTTATCTTTACAGTATCCTTCGGGAAGCCCAACTCGGCCGTGATGTCGCTCTTCAAGGCATGAACATCTCCCACAATCTTCTTGATGACGGTCTCCTTCTTGGAGCCGCCGGACCTTGTGTCGTTGTATACGGAGAGGTTCCGCGAGGCTGTCCGCTCGACGAGGTATGAGAGCTGGCGTTGTTGTGCGGGCGCAGCAGGCGTGGGGGAAGCTGGGGATGGAGGTGGAGGGGTGGAGGTCTGTTGTGTGGTCTCGGTTGTGAGGAATCGCGTCGTGGTCGTGGTAAAGGAGAAGGAGGAGGAGGGTTTGAAGAGCAGGCGGCTAGGCGCGAGTGTCGCGGTCATGCGCAGTGGTATTTGGCGGATCATGATGGCTGAGGAGTATAGGTTGGAACCTGGCGCAGGAGCGTGTGGATTCGGAGCTGCGGTCGTCGTCGACGTAGGTAGCGAGTAGTATTCGTAGTTAGGTAGTCCAGTCGCGAGGCAGCAGGTACAGTAAGGTTAGTTCCTGGCGCCGAACAAATTCAGAGCTTCTCGGTTGCCGGGGTCTGCCGCGCTCGTCTAAGCCATCCATCGCCGACCATCGCCTTGCCGGGATCACCGTGGCCGGCAATGCCCCCCCCCCCCCAAGAGTCTACCTAGGTACCTAATTCTAGACTTTGTCAGCGGCGATAACGGCAGAGCGGCGGCATCGGCTAAACAATTGGGCGAGCCTCGAGAGATCAGCCAATGGCGCGCGTTAAAGTGGACCCCACGAAAAGAAGGGCGTTGAGGGAACAACGAATTTTGGTGTGAGGCGCCCCGCCAAAGCGAGAGAGAGAAGCCATCATTTGCCTACCCAGTCACTCAATCTGAGTCTGTCGGTCTCGAAGTCACTCACTCAACCCACTGCTGCTGCTATCTGTTACCACCTTGCAAGCAAGCTTGGACTTTCTCAAGGTTGGAATTTTTGCCCCAGTCTCAATCTCGAGAAACGCCAAAACCCTATCGTCGACCACCTTCGACCTCCTCTAGGCGCCTTCCACCCCCCCCCTCCTCCTCAACCCCGTATTATTCCTCCCCAAGCCATCGACATTCTGATTCGGCAAATATGGCGGACCTCACCATCTCCGAGTTCGACCTGCTCCCTCAGCTCGTCGCCAGGCTCGACCGTCACCTCATCTTCCCCCTCCTCGAGTTCAGCAGCAGCCAACTGGAGAACGAGGATGGCTCCCTCAAGGACGAGACCAAGTCGCGGGAGCTGCAGAAGGCCAAGTACGAGCTCCTGAAGAAGACCAACATGACCGACTACGTTGCCAACCTCTACTGCGACCTCGAGGGACTGCAGGACCCACCAAAGGAGTACGCCGACAAGAGGCAACAGGTCATCGAGACCCTGGAGAAGTACGAGGAGGCCACAAGCAAGATCACCGAGCTGCTGCAAAGAGAGGATGTCGTCACCAACCTCAGGAGCGACAAGGTTGCCAACTTGGAGTTCCTCAAGAAGGAGCATGAGGTATGTGCCATATATGTTGTCACGACACTGCACCGTACTATACTATGCTATGCTATGCTATGCTATGCTGCTGTTGCCATACTCTACTATGCTGTGTGCTCCGCATGTCTGCGCGCACCCTGTTGGGCACATACGACTGATGGTATGCTGACTGTCGCTTCTCAACATAGGTCACCATCGAGATGGTCAACGCCCTCTACGACTTCGGAAACTTCCAGTACAGCTGCGGCAACTACGGCGCCGCCGCCGACCTGCTCTACCAGTTCCGTGTCCTCTCCACCGACAACGACAAGGTCTCGGCCGCGACATGGGGGAAGCTCGCCTCGGAGATCCTGACCACGAGCTGGGACTCTGCCCTCGAGGAGCTGCTGAAGGTCAAGGAGGGCATCGACACCAAGCTGTTCCAGAACCCGCTGGCACAGCTGCACCACCGCACCTGGCTCATCCACTGGGCCCTGTTCCCCCTCTTCAACAGCGAGTCCGCCCGCGACCCCCTCCTCGACCTCCTCTTCTCCCCCGCCTACATCAACACCATCCAGACCTCCTCCCCTTGGATCCTGCGCTACCTCGTCGCCGCCGTCATCTCCGGCCGCGGCCGCGCACGCAACTCGGGCGTCCAGCAGAAGCAGCTCAAGGACATCGTGCGCATCGTCCGCCAGGAGGCCTACGAGTACAACGACCCGCTCACCGACTTCGTGCGCGCCCTGTTCATCGACTTCGACTTCGAGGAGGCGCAGCGGCAGCTCGGCCGCGCCGAGGAGGTGCTGCGGGCCGACTTCTTCCTGTCGGCCTGGGCCGACACCTTCGTCGACAACGCGAGGCACCTCATCTTCGAGAGCTACTGCAAGATCCACGCCCGCATCGACATCAAGGGCCTGAGCGCCAGCCTGGGGCTCAACGTCGAGGACGGCGAGAAGTGGATCGTCAACCTGATCCGGGACACGCGGCTGGACGCCAAGATCGACTCCAAGGAGGGCACCGTCATCATGAACCACCCGCCCAGCAGCGTCTACCAGCAGGTCATCGAGAGGACGAAGGGAGGTTTCTTCAGGACACAGGTTCTGAACTCGGCGGTGGCGAAGTAATCGTGGTGATGCGACGAGTCGATATGAGCAGGCGAGAGGCAAGAGAGTGGCGGGAAGCGTGGCAGTATGAAAGGGATATGACAGCTTTTTTCGGCATTGATCGGTTGGAGCTTTGTTTGTATTGTATGGCACCGGAAAAACTACTGGCGGCGTTTTTAGGGAAAGGGTTGGCTCTCTCCCCAAACAACCTGGGGATACCCCTCGAAAAGGGGGGGAGGCCATGACATTGTCGAAACGAACGAATAGACAAGATACCTCTTATGCTTTCTCGAGCGCTTTTGGTAAAACAGGGAGGGGACGACAAGAGGGGACAGAAAGAAGAGAAGAGAAAGTATGCGTGTACGTGTATGTGTGTGTGCGCGCGCGCGCACACGCATCGGCTGAGCATCTTCCTGTGCCGTATCAGCCAGGACAGGAAACCGCCGTATATTGATATTTTATGGACAGCCAGGAATTCTTTTCACGGATTTTGCCATGCATTCGAGCTTACTACCTATTATCTCCCTTTTCACGCTTCTGTTCCCCTTGGGTGAATGCGAAGATGCATGTGGCCCGATTTACTTTTATATGAGTGCCTCTGCAACTTCCTCACAACATCCAACCTTGAGAGTCCATCCCAGCCAGTCTATTAGGCATATCGCAACTTCCGCAGCTCGGACGTGTTTCTCCTAAACAAACCACCATGAGGGGTTTGCCTTACCAATCGTCTTCTTCACGAGGTCTCGCAGGTAGTGGTCTACATGCACTTGGGTATTTCGTAGAGGATGGCGTATGTGCGAGGGCGAAGATGACGACCAGGCTGATAAAGTTGGAAACGCATCGATTCGGCACTCATATAGACAAAGATCATCCTGAGAACCACCAAGACAGGCACGCCCCGTCCGGACAAGAAGATAGTACCCGTAAATAGTACCCGTAGATAGTCAGCCAGGCCCTCAAGTGCTTGATCCGAGTCGAGTCTCTGTCACCAAGCACAAGAGAAGCATGATACTCAAGGATCACGAGCTTTAGTGCTCGACTCCCAGGCTTGTGTCGGTAGGAAGAGTACCAAAACAAGACGGATGGCTCAAATACATAAGATCACTGCAACGTGATATTCAGACTGAAAATATGGACATCTTGGTTGTGGGTTCAACGACCTTACGGCACGGTGACAACCGTTAGTAATCTACCCTGACGATCAGACGGCTGATTCCTATCCATGGATGCGTAACATATTGTAGCATCATTGAGGACGCAACAGGTAGCCTCCCTAGTTATACAGAAAGTTGATTCGCATTACTTCAAGCTTGACATGTAAAGTATCACGGGCAGTGATCAAGACCGTACGTAGGCTGGAACGTTGCCATTCCGTGCGTGGCCTTATTGCACCCGTGTGCGTGACATGAACCCAGACAGGACCACACCCCATACATACCAGAAACACTGATGCCTACCCGATGCTACCCCTCGCCTTCGCCATTCCCATTTCCATCTCCCTCACCCAGCCGGGCCCCATCCGCCAGCCGTCCTCGCTTAAACATCCGGCGCCTTTGAAACTCCTCGGGAAGAGGCATATCACTTATAGTCTGATCGCCCTCCACCTGCTGTTACCTGTCGTCATCTGCCAAGTGATTTGCGCCTCTGCAATGCAGCAACATGCTCATTTGATATGTCTGTACACCTTGTATAATGTCCGAAGCCACCATGCTCGAAGTAACATGTCGTCCTTGAACCCTCAATTACCGCTTGCTCGAAAAATCAAGATATCCTCATGAGCCTAGTGTTCCAAGGGCAACTAGGTGCTGCAGCCATCCATCCCTCGAGAGCTCCGGACTCTGCATCTCGAGCGCCTTAAGGATCTTATCCGGCTTCGGGATCACGTTCGCTGGGATACTTTCGGGATCATTGGGGTCGCGCGCCTTTTCAGCGAGTTTTCGTAGCATGTACGTCGCCAACAGCGCAATATAGAGCAGGTCCGGGTCCTTCTTGGGTTGACCACGGGCCTGTCCTGGTGGCCGGATCGTGGGTCGATCGTACTCGGCCGACAACTCCCGTACCAGGCGGAGCAGGTTCTGTGCAAACCCATCCCCCGATGCAAGCCACGTCCGCGTCACACCGGATTCATAGCCCGGCGCGAGTGAGGCTAGGATGCCGCCGGCGAGGAGGCCCTGCATGAGGTATGGCTTGCGAGGCTCAACGGAGGGATGTAGCCCGACGGCGCGAGTATCGCGGGTTTGGTCCGGTATGGGCGAAATAGCCAGGGCAAAAGCGCGTGTTATCAGCTCTGAGGGCGGTGTGCTGGCGGCGTCGCTGGCGAAGATGTGCTTGTAGTACGTCCTATTCGGCTCGTCTCGAGCAAGGAGCTTGGCGAGAACATCGACCGCATGAGGTAGATAAGGATGCAGAACTGGCTCAAGGCTAGGGAAATATATCCTGCCGCCATCGGAAAGGTGTGGCGTAGGAGTTGGCGCAAAAGCCAGGATGAACTGCAGGAGGCTGTCCGCCTGCTCGCGGCCTGGTATCTCCATCGAGTGAGCGATATTTGACAGCAATACAACAACGTCCTTCATAAAGTCCAGGGTATCGGCATTCGTCCTAAGCAGCATGTTCCGTGTTCCTAGGTACCTGATAACGACGGAGAGGAACCTGACGACGAAGTCTTCGGCTAAAGCGGGTTGGTTGAGAGGGAAGAATGACAGATTTCTGAGGATAGTAGTAATGCATAGAAGTCGGTCGACGGCGCGATCTAGTTCATATTCCTCCGTGCCCATGGGATGTATTTCATGGATCTCCATTTTCTCCATGCGACAGGCTCTAGACACATCCTCATATGGGCTGATGAGAATATCGTCAGAAAGCTCCTCGGTATGCTCTGCAAGCATCTCGACCTGCTCTTCCGCATTCTCGACCAAACTCTCGAGCAGTTCTCCGCACCTAGTCAGATCGATTTCGAGGTTCGGCCCGCCCACGACCTGGGCTTGCGGGCTGGTCACGGTTGCCAACGTATCCAGAGCCAGGCGCACCTCGGCATGGATGCCGCATTGTAAGCTCTTGGTCAAAGCGTGCAAGTCGATGTTTCCCAGGAACTGAACTGGAGGTACATCTGGTTTCCAAAACTCAAGTTCCGAGCCCAGGCTTGCTGCTGTCTCCACTGCAACCCCGCCATAGTCTTTAGGGCCGGGCAACCGTGTACAGGGGATGTATTCGTCCGAATTCTTCGAAAAGGGCGCCGGGAAGGGCAAGGTTGCCGTCTCTGCAGACGCGCCATGACCGTCCGGGTGAGTGCTGCTTGGAGGTACCGACACGCTGCCATGCTTACTAGCGGGTGATGGCACAGGGAACTCGTCCTGGACCGGTGTGGCTTGATGACTTTTTGATAAGCTGTTTCGAGCGAGGCTCTGCGGGGCCGGTTGTTGCGCCTGGGGAGGTTGGGGCGTTGAAAAGCCATTAACATTTGCATGCGCGCTACCACCCGGAGGCATCTGCTTGATGGGTGACTGCATCTGAACATGTTGCATCTGGGCCTGTTGCATGCCGGGATGCTGGCCCGGCGGCATCGCTCCTGGCTGCATCTGGGCCGGCGACATCTGCTTCTGACCAGCAGCCACAGCCATATTTTGTACTACGCCTTGTTGTACTTGCTGCTGCGATTGTTGTTGTTGCTGCTGGTGTTGCTGTTGTTGTTGTTGCTGTTGTTGCTGTTGCTGCTGCTGTTGCTGTTGCTGCTGCTGCTGCTGCTGCCCTTGCCTGGCGCGGAAGACATCTTCGAAGGAGCGGAGGTTCTGTTCATAAACCATCCTCAGCTGCTGCGGTGCTACGGGCATTTGCGCGGGGTTTAAACCGATGGCAATTGAGACCTGAGGCCAGAGATGACGCCCAGTGACATTGTTATATCCTCCATATTTGTTGACAGTCTGAAACAGCTGCATGAGGTGTACTGGTCGGTCCCCAACCACTGGATTCGAATTCAAAGGCTGTTGTCTCTGGGCCATGAACAATCCGAGCTGCTTCATGAAGGAATCCGGGTTGGATTGACCTCTTGCCTGCTGCGGTGCACCCATGCCTGGCTGTTGTGATCTCATAGCTGGGTTCATGCTGGACGGCATCTGGCCATTTTGTTGCATCTGTTGTCTCGCCATTAGGTTTCTCTGCTGCTGCTGCTGCTGTTGCTGCTGTTGTAGCTGCTGCTGTTGTTGTTGTTGTTGTTGCTGCTGCTGCTGCTGCTGCTGCTGCTGTTGTTGTTGCTGTTGCTGCTGTGTTAGATTCTGACCCGGCATTTGGCCCTGCATCTGGGCAGCCATCTGCTGTTGCCTCTGCATGTGCTGCATTTGTTGCATCTGAAACATCATCTTCTGCTGTTCCATCTGGTTGCGTGGCTGCATGCCCTGCGGAAACATCTGGCCTGGCACTTGCCCCATCTGCCCCATATGCGCCATCTGCCCTATCTGGCCCATGCCCATCTGGCCGGGCTGCATCATGCCTGGCTGTGGCATGATGCCCATTGGCTGAGGCATCATCTGTCCAGGCATCGGCGTCGGATTCGGGTTCGAGGGTGGTCGCGCAGGCGAAGGGGTCGGCGTGTTGAAGCTGGGATTGAAGCCTTGTGGAAAGCTGCCCTGCTGAATGTTGTAAGGATTCGGCTGGGGCGTCCCACCGTGGTCGGATGGTATGGGCGATGCTTGAGGCGCAAAGTGTTGAGCAGCGGGCGAGAAGGGGTGAGGCGATGTGGTGGAAACCCTCTGCGGCACACTCCCAGGCCTTAGCTGGTTGCTACCCATGATGGGTGACGGCGTCGCGTTCGCGGACCCATTGTGCTGTAGATGCGGGTATGGCGAGGGCTGACCCGAACCGGGCTGTTGCAAGCCGCCTTGTTGGAAGCTGGGGAAGCTCGCCTGCTGTGGGGTGTCGGCGCGCGACGTCGGCAGCAAGTTGGGGTTCTGCCTAGGTGATCCCGCGATGCTGTCTTCCCTGGGGCGTGGTCGCTTGGAAGGTATGACGGGATTCGTTTGGTACATTGGGTTCGGAAAGGAAGGCGACGCGTTGCGCATCTGGCCGTTCTGCATAGCCAAAATTTGCGCCTGGGCCTGAGCAAACTGTGCTGGGTTGTACTGGCCGGCGGCGGAGCTCGGCATATAATGCGAGGGGTCCATTATGCCAGAGGCGGCGGCCTGGGCGGCATTCGGGTCATTGAGGCTGGGAAAGCCGTTGCCATTGTGATTCGGGACAGCGGCCTCGTTCATGCCCCAGGAGGACATGGCTGGAGGCTATCCGACAGGGGTGAGGTGACAACGAAGATCGAGACGGGGACGAGGCTGAGGCTGGTGAAGCTGGAGCTGAGCTTAGAGTTGGTAGAAATCGAACTGCGAAAGCGGATGCGGTGGTCGTGGTCGGTCGCAACGGCCATCTGGATCGGGCTGATGGATCGCCACGTCTGGCTGTGTTTGTCTCTATGCCTGTCTCCGTGTGTGTGTGTGTGTGTGCGTGTCTGTGTGTGTCTATCTGTCTGTATGTATGTATCTTGCGTTATGTGCCTGTGGGGAGGAAACACAAGAGTTAGAGACAGCCAATCATGAAACAGCAACAATGACGGGCCACATGGAGATGGAATCTAGTGTAGGATGGATGACGAGTGGCACGGCAGCGGGTTGCGGCGATGGAGAAGGCGCGTTAAGTCGCGATCTGGGATGGGATAGCCGAGTCTGGTGTGGTTTGAGGAGTGGATGCGTGTGCGAATGTGCTGGAGCGTGCTGGTGCTGGTACGTGCGTATGTGTGTGTGTGTGTGTGTGTGTTGGAAGAGGAAGAAAGTTATGGAGCAAATTGTACTGATTGCAGAGCCCTGCTCCAAGCCTTCAGTGCCCCAGGTGGCGGCCAGGTCCTGCTGGGGGGCGCTCAAGCGTGGGCTGGATAATGGGGGCCGGGGGCTAGGGGGTTTGCAGGCGAGCCCTGTTAGTTGCCCGGTGCCCAGGTGGTGAAAGGAAGGACAAGGTGAAAAGCACTAAGGGCGTGTGTAAATAGCGATAGGTGCCCTGTCATTTTCAACATGCTATCATGTGTTGAGATCCATGCATTGTACAGAAAGGTATGTGGATAGGAGGACCAACCCAGTCAATCTAGCAAAACTAAAGCCGAAAGAAGGTAGAAATTAAGAAAGTAAGCAGCAGTGAGAAGTGCAGAGTATGAACAGGGGAGTAGTGGGAATACCTGAGTAGCCACTAAGTACAGTATACTGTATACTGTAATTAGGGAACAGAGAGAGGCTGAGTGAGACTTGTAAAGAACAAACTAGATTAAGTCAAGAGGCATCGGGGAAATGAGAAGGGAAACAATGACGAGCGATTGAATTCAATGAATGTGACTGATGAATGATTGATTGCAGTGAGTGAACGCAGTCTTGGATCGTTGAGATAGGGCAAGGCAGCCGGGCTGGAGGCTGACAGCGACGAGCAAATGCTCAGCAGTAGCAACACCAGAGAGCAAAGAGCAGCAACTTCAGCCGGTCTTCAGCAATCGCGCATCGACTCAGCCTTCGAAAATGGAGTGTGGATCATTGATACATAGGCTCAGGTAAAGGTTACAGAGGGCTTTGGACGTGCAGAGACCGGGTTGACCAGGGCATGTAGCATCAAAGACAAAGGGTCATACGTACCGTATCGTACCGTACCGTACTCGAGAAGAGCGCGTGCGATGAGGATGGGGTGATTCGTGACTTCGACAGTGCAGTGCAAGTGCGGGCAGGGCAGGGCAGTGCAGTGCAGTGCAGTGTGAGTGTGAGTGCCAGGTGCTAAGTGAACAGCGAAAGCAGCGAACACAGCGGAAACAGCGACAGGTGACAGTGATCAGGCAGTCACAGTCTAAAGTCTCACCGTCTCTTTTTTTCATTTCGCCGTACAGAAGGAAGGAACACTCTGGGGAGTGGCTGGGGATTTAGGCTGCAAATGGAAAAGCGTGGAAATGGATATGATGTCCACTCGATCCCTGTCGTCCGGTCACCTAATTCGTTAGCTTGAACCGATCCTTTCCGTTATCGGCGGTGGCTGCCTTTTGTGGTGGTACCTAGGCAGGTACCTATGTCTGCCGGCTGGAGCAACCTACCATATATTGAAACCGTTCTGGCCCGTTAGGTACCTGATCAAGTACCTGGTAGGCAAAATCCCTGGGTACGAAGTACCTACCTAGGTACCTGGGTGCCCAGGTACCTCCAAAGTTACTACCCTAGGTAGGTACATACCTACCCTCCCATTACTTGGAGGCCATCAAGTCCACAAGTCTACATACCATACCATAGACAGGCGGAGTAGAGTGGTTTGTCTCGCAGAAAGAGACCGCTGCGGGAGTGCTGTCAGTTTGGTAGTCACTTGAAAATAGGAATAGCCTCGGGTATGGCAGTCTCCGTGACGAACCTTGATACTGACAGCAGTCGTCGAAGAAGTGAGCTTGTCCATTCCGCCAACCTCTGCTCTGGTAACGCCAAATGTCTTTCCTTCTGTTCATGGAATTGTTCTCGCCTTGTCCCCTTCCTCGTCCCTAACCGTATCCCATCCCTATTCCTCAACTGGGACTGCCAATGGCCGGATATACACACAGTGAGAGGAAGTGAGCGACAAATTCCAGATCTCTCACATCCTTCTATCCCACCTTACTCCAGTCCTTCCATAACCAATGCTTCGATAGATCGACCTCATCTTCGACTCCGCCGTCGAGGAGGCTGGTCGGCCTCCCATCTTCCAGGATTGTCTTATGTCCTTGGTATCTTGCTTGGGTGATTGGGAACCTGCCCCTCCGTCTGGTGCCCAACAACGGTTAAATAGCAACGGAGAAAGTGTATGAGAACTAGGCACATGGGCTGGAAGAAGACAGAGAGGGAGGAGAAGACGGAGACAACAGAAAGAAGGAAGAAGGGGCAAAATAACCACACAGCTGGGTCTCTTCCGATCTATATATAAGCCGGTCCCTACATGGGTGGGCACTAAATGAGTGCCCAGGTGGTAAAGTATGGATGTACTTGAGTACATATCTCGAATGAGGCGCAACCTGCACCGTCCACGAACTCTCCTGGAGGGGATCTCTTCTGTTTTGCTCTCTCGCCCTGGATCTCATGGTCGCACTTGGGTGGGTTTGTTTTTCATTGTTATCCTTTCTATTTCCAATGATTGATACGATTTCTGCTTGATACTGTGCTCCGGAAAGCTCCTCCGCCGCACCTTCAAGGCTGTTGCTAGTCGTCTTCCACTAGACCCTTATTTCCAAAGATTGACTTCATATATCCTCCCCGATTGCCGTCTAATGCTTTATATGCTCGGATACTACGCCGCCCCTCCTCTCGTATCCTCAGTATGCTGTCATTACCGTCCAGCTGGGCAGAACAGTGAGGGGGCCATGGTTGCGGCCCGAGATCAGGTTTCTGCAACGTCTGATGCCCAGGTGCCACTCGACCATCTCCCGCGTCCGACCACATCGGCACCACGGTAATCCCGCCCGGGGCCTGTTCCTAAAGGTCGTCAGCAACTGCACCTTTCATCCCATGGCTGTACGGCTACACAGCGCCATGTCCCAATGTCGCGAGCGTTGTGGGTCAATATGTGACTCGCCGTCGTTCTCGAGCCCAGGTCAACCTCCGAGTCTGGTATCGCGTGTGTGCTGTGTGCCTTGTCTCACCCACCGAGCCATCGATGTGACCAGCGTCCGTATTGACCACAAACCAGGTAATACCTTAGATGGGCACTTAGTGGATGCGCTATCTCGCACTATCACCACACAGCTCCCAATCAATGAACCCAATAGGAAGATTATGATATCGTCTATCGAGTTTGACCCGTGATGTGTCCATGCCCAAGCTCGCTACTTAATACCGAGGTAGCAGCTAAGGTTGTCTCCATTGTCTACCATCTTCTGTTCTGGAATTTCTGTCTCGGATGTTCTGCTCCAGGAGGAAGCCTGGAAGTTTAGAACCGCCAAAGGGATGGGTTCTCTCGAACATGTGCAGTGCCCAAGCAATCGCTCGGGTGTGGCCCGAGCTTCAACCGTGCATATGTGACATTGTTTTCCGATGCCATCACAATATCTTCTCCATCGTCACCTCGCCGCAACAAAGTATTTACCCAATCTCTCTGGGAAACCTCGTTACCTCTGCAGCTTCCTGCAAAGCTACACAAGTATGCCGAAGCGGAAGTCCAGCCATGCAGACAGTGCTGCAGAAGACGTGGTGCCTCGACGGTCCACACGCCAGAGAACATCAACGCAGGCAGCTCGGGACTCAGCGTCATCCATAACTTTCAAGCCGGTGACTAATGGAGCAAGTAAGCCAATTAAATCAGAGCCGGTGGCCAAGTCAAAGAAGGATAAGGCGACCAAGGAGGAGGACGCTAGTGATGATGGGAAATCCACAGCTTTGACAGCGCAGACGGATGCAAACATCCCCAACTCAGATGAGACGCCGTCCAAAGCAGAACCACAGAAAGCAGAAATTACAGATGCATCAGAGTCGACATCGGATAGGCAGTACTGGCTTCTAAAGGCCGAGCCCGAGTCACGGTTCGAGAATGGCGTCGACGTCAAGTTCTCGATCGATGACTTGGCCGCGAGGACTGAGCCTGAGCCTTGGGATGGTAAGCTTCGTCCGGCTCCTTCTTGTAGGGGATACCCGAGACAATTCAACGATCCTAATTGCTAACGCCGGAAGACAGGTATCAGAAACTATGTCGGTATGTTTGGAACGCTGGGTATTATCAAGGCTCATGGAAACCCTTTACTAATCTGCTCAGCACGGAATAACCTGCGTGCTATGAAAAAGGGCGACCTCGCCTTCTTTTACCACTCCAACACCAAGGAGCCTGGCATCGTGGGCACAATGGAGATCGTACAGGAGCACTCGCCGGACCGTACGACAACTTCCTCACTCCTTTTCCTGCTTACCAACCGAGCTAACACGCCGCAGTATCCGCCCATGACCCCAAAGCACCCTATTACGACCCAAAGTCGTCACCCTCCGACCCCAAATGGTCTGTCGTTCACGTCAAGTTCCGAAGCAAGTTCGCCGTGCCCATCGGACTGAAGGAGCTGCGGGGACTGGGCGGATCGGGCAAGCCTTTGGAGGACATGCATATGCTGAGGCAGTCCCGGTTGAGCGTGAGCAAGGTGAGCGAGAAGGAATGGGAGTATCTCATAGGTGTGGCTGAGGAGAAGGCCAAAGCGGCAGGGTGATCATCGCCCACCCCCTTGTGACCTAGGGGAGGGGCCGAAGTAGCCGGATACAGGGTGCACGATAATGCGTTGGTTGACATCTAACGTGGCATAGCCAGGCCATCTCATGGGCTCTCGAGCTTGGCCTTCGTATGCTCCAACACGGTGCGGATATTCTCGTCCAACTCGTCGTCCTTTATCATGCGCTCTATCCAGGCCGTCGTCTTCGCAGCCAATTTGGGCTTGTTGTCCGTGGTCGCAATATGCGTGTTGATCCTCGCCAGAACCTCCCGCAGGGCCCGTGGGAACTCAACCGTTGTAACATCCACGCCAACGAGTGGCTGCCGAATAAGACAGCCACCAGTCGCCGGATGCTTGGGCCAACCTTCAACCAGGACATCCAGTACATGCTGAATAAGAGTTGCTTGCGCCGAGACACTGGTAAAAGATGCGAACACATCGAAGAAGGCCTCGCCGGCCGGTGCGCCAAAGAAGGACTGCTTCCTCGCGATATCAAAGATGGCACGTGGAATGGCACCCTCGAGCGCAGGGCTCTTCGCCAGCTTGTTTACGGCCTCCTCCGTGAAGACCTTCTTCGCCTCTTTAGCCTTCTTGTTTTGCTCTTCGACAAGCGGGTCGGGGAGGATCTCGTCGTCGTCGCCAAACTCGTCTTCCTCCTCGTCGTCCTCATCGAAGCGCAGGACGTCGCCCTCGTCGACCGCCTCTTCCGCGCGCGCACCGGCAAGACCCTTCTTGCCGCCCTTCTTCCTCTCCAACTTGGCCAGCCACTCCATCTCGACCCTCGCGTATTCGATCCACAGGTCAACGGTGGTATTGCAGAAGCGGCAGCCCCTCATGAACATGCCCCGCGCACCCTCCATGTCCCCATCGGTAGCAGCACGTCTCCCAGCCCTGGTCCAGAGCTCAGCATCTAAGGGATGCAACCTGAGGGCCCTGGTCATGATCTTCCTCCACCTCTTCGTAGCCTTCACCCTCGCCGCATAGTCCAGGTACTCCTTCCACAGGGCAAGCGACCCCGGGTGCCGGAACACGGCCCGCTCGTAGATGTTGAAGACCCTGGCATTCGAGGCGTGCGAGGTGGAGTGCTTGATCTTCTTGCGGATGCACCGTTTGGACCGGAGCTTCTCGAGTGACAGCTCCCAGGCGATGTAGGACTGGAAGTGGTGTGGCTTGCAGCCCGGGCCGAGGACGAGGTGTTCGTATTCGGTGCGCTTCTGGACGATGGTTCGGATTTCTTCCTTGGAGAAGATTTCCTTTTCTTCAAACTCTCGGAGCTGCGGCACTGCGCGTTCGAGGTGGAAGCGGGCCTTGTCTGCGACGCCGGCCATGATGTAGTAGGTATATGGTCCGCGCAGGGACTTTTATATGTGTCGAGGGGGTCCGTGAGGTTGGTGGTGAAGTATAGTATCCCGGCGGAAAAGTCGAAGATATATGAATGGGGTTGCATATATCTACTGTGGTAAATGGGCCCTTGAACTTTTTGGTGGGGCTCAACCTTGCCGGCCGGCCACAGAGCCCCGGGTGCCCTGTTCCACTTGCTCTGGTCTCGTTGATGTACCTATACGTACCTCTGTGGGGTGAGATTGCATGGTTTGCATGACGCGAGTGACAAAGCCGAGGCCTTCAGCTGGCCTCTACCAAGGAACCTTGGTACCTACCTAGGTATGGATCTTATCAGGCGGGGCGGAGTTTAGAGCTGCGCCCGCGCCGGGCCGGAATAAACTGAACCTTGGATTGGATTGTTGGATTATTGGACAGTCCCGACTCCAACAAAACATTACCGTCAGGGTACTATATCCGTACTGAACCTCCTTCCTCACGCCATTCGTTGTCTGTCTTCCTGTTTCATCACTTGGTTGTTTGCATGATTTCCTAGACGGCCACAATGGCGACGTCCAAGTATAAGGACAAGGACGGTGGAGTCTTATTCTCCTTCAACGGCATCTGGATTAGCTGGCTGCACACCATCGCTGCATACGGTACGTGCTGTGCTGTGCTGTGCTGTTGCTGCAGCAGATGATGTTTGTTCTACGGTCGGTGAACATCCGAGCTGATTCTTGATACCTCTATCTAGCCGCCTTCTTCAGCGCACTCCTCGTCGGCATTTCTCTCCACTACCACAAGATTGTCCAGAATGAATGGTTCGGGTACCCTGAGGAGTGGTTTCCCTCCGTCTCCGCGACAATTGGCGACCGATACCCTGAGCGATCCTTCTTCCAGCTCTTCATCGCGGTGACCTCCGGTCCGTCTGCCCTTCTCCGTCTCCCCACGGGCACCACATCGAATACTGACAGCTTCCGCCAGGTCCGAGGTTCATCCTCGTCGCCTTCTGGTACCTCCTGTCGCGCAGACCAGGTCATAAGCTCCCCGGCTTCGTCGCCTTCTGGGGCCTGTTCCGGACCTTCACGTGTGGTGGCTGGACCTATGTCACCTCGACCGACGACCATGACTGGCACGACATCTTCATGATCTCGTACCTGATCTCCACCATACCATGGACATTCGGCTGTATCGCGCTGAGCCCGCCGAACCCGACCGCCATCAAATACAGGAAATATGTCTCGGGCGCATTTTACGGGAGTCTCATACCGCTCATCTACTTCTTCATTCAGCACAAGGTTCACCGTGTGCCTGGAGGTAAGTCAATGCGCAACCTATACTGCGCAAGGCGGGTACGAGAGACAATAAAAGTTGCTAACATGCGCCTATCAGCTTATACGATCTACGCATTCTTCGAGTGGTCACTCGTCCTCCTCGATGTCGCCTTCGATGCCGTGACCGCTCTGGATTTCGACTCGCTCGAGGTCGTGATACGGGACGTGAAGGGGGTTAGCAAGGGGTATGTCCAATGGCTTCCGAAGTAGATCCTCACCTCCGGAGGCAAGATCCCCTATCGTTCCTTGTACATATCTGAGTACATATAATCACCCAGCGAAAATACAAAATCTTGCCGAGCATCTTTCTAAACGTATTTGTATTATAGTGCCAACTACTCTTCCGTATCCTCGGCCGAGCTTGAGAAGCAGAAGGAGAAGGCTACAGCAGGGGTCTCGTCTGTGAGGTTCGGCACGAGCGAGGCCTTCGACATCGTGGCTGATGTATACCACGGGTTCATCTTCTGGTCCATCCTCACCAGCTTGGGAGTCCTGGTCTGGTACTTCCCGCTGTGGTACATGGGAATCTCTGGCTACGAGGCTTTCGTTATGTCCACTATCTCACCCTTTCTGCTGGCCATCACGTCCCTGAGGACCTTGGTCATCCGCAACCTCCGCATTGTCCACCTCTTGTCTCTCGTCGGCCTGTTGGCTTTCCTGACGACGGACCCTGTATACCGCCTTGCCACCGTTGGATTCGCTGTCTGGGTGCAATGTCTTGCCTGGGCCGCAACATTTTACTCCGAGTCCGTCCACGAGACCCGCCTCGAGTCTAGAATTCTGGCGTGGTTGGCTGGTCTGCTCATGTCGACTGTTGTCAAGTTCATCTGGCAGACTAACAACCCCATCTGGCCTATCATGCACGCTGCCAATGGCGGCTGGAACTACACCGGGCTGATCTTGGCTATTCCTGCCGCTCTGAGGTTTACGCGCCGTGGAGCTCTCAACTCTGGCGACTCCGGCTCAAGGAAAGACGGCTCAGCTCTGTTGTCCGCCTTGAGTATTGGCGGCTTGTTCTTCGGCCTGCACTCCCTTCTTTCTGACAGCAGCACCATGATTTCGTGGGTCTGGGATGGCTATCCCATCCGCGGCCCTACAGCAAACACGGCAGCCTGGTACACCATATGGGCAATGACTGGCGGTCTGCTCCTTGGTCTCTTCCGGCCACAAGTTGTCAACAGCTATGGCTTCTACGCCTTCGGCTGCGTTGGCGCTGCTATCCTAACCTTCTTCAACCATTGGTTTGGATACTTCGGCGCGCTCATAACCGCGACATTCCTCATGGCCGTGGCCATACCGCTGATCAGCAATGCGTCCAAGAAGAACCCCGCGGTGACTTTTGGTCTGGGCTTCCTCATCTACAACTTCATGGTTCTTTTCCACGTCTGGGTCGTCGCCTACGCCTTTGTTCCCGGAGGGCCCCTTGTTCGCGAACACACCGACTGGATCATGATTACCACCTTCCTATCCATCGGTGCCGGCGTGTTGGACATCAACAAGATCAAATCCTCCAAGAGGGCCGGGAAGCGACCCGCCATCTCCAACTCCGCGCCTAAGCCCCATCGCAAATACCACCTGTCCATCTTCGGCGTGCTTAACCTCTTGTTCTTGGGGGCTGCATTCCTGCGTTTCCCAACCAACGACTATAAACCCTACCACGGCGACTCCAACCTCATCACCGCCGGTATCTGGACGATCCACTTCAGTCTCGACAACGACATGTGGAGCTCCGAGCGGCGCATGCGCGACCTGATCAAGGAGCTGGAGGTAGACGTTATCGGCCTTCTCGAGTCCGACCTCCAGCGCATCATCATGGGCAACCGCGACACAACACAGTACCTCGCCGAGGAGCTCGGCATGTACGTCGACTATGGCCCGGGCCCCAACAGGCACACATGGGGCGCTGCGCTGCTGTCCAAGTTCCCAATCGTGAACTCGACGCACCACCTCCTGCCCAGCCCTGTGGGCGAGCTCGCGCCCGCTATCCACGCCACCATCGACGCGTACGGGACGCTGGTGGATGTCTTTGTCTTCCACTCTGGCCAGGAGGAGGACCCAGAGGACAGACGTCAACAGACGGAGTATTTGTCGCACCTAATGGGCAGCACCGACAGGCCGTCTATCCTGTTGAGTTACCTGGTGACGAAGCCCAGCGAGGGCAACTACAACACGTACGTGTCTGACGTCTCGGGGATGCACGACATCGACCCTACCGACTGGGACAGATGGTGTGAGTACATTCTGTACAAGGGCCTGCGGAGGGTCGGCTACGCGCGCGTGAGCCGCAGTACCATTACGGACACGGAGTTGCAGGTGGGCAAGTTTGTTGTTCCGAAGACGGAGGATGAGAAGAAGGGGCTGTTGCAGATTGAGGAGGATAAGAGGGATAGGAGGGCGAAGGAGGCGGATGTTGATGAGGGGTGGAGGTTCCCTGCTTTATTCAGGGGTGAGGGGGTTAGGGGGCATAGGTATCATGTTTTTGACGAGCCGAGGTACTTTAACTTCTAAGTACTTGAGTATGTAGGGGTAAAATGACCATTGGCGGGAAGGTTGGCCTGGGGTTTTATAAGCTGGCTTGGGTGGGTTTGACAAGGTATGTTAGGTCGGGGCATGGAAGAACGGGGTTCTCCTCTGGGTTTAGACATGTACGATACCGAGAGCACAAACTTACGTCGTAAAATAATTATGTTTCGTCCTGATATACCTTGGACGATCATTGGCGCGCTCGGGGAATATCGTCGTCAACGTGTGTCCAGGGTCAGGGCTGCGGTCATGATTATACCTGGAAGGACCACAAGGGATGGCTACACATTACCTAGGTAGCATACCGGATGGTAAACGGGTTCATATCATCCCCATGATCCAACACTCTGTGACAGGTTGAGGAGTATTGGCACGATAACTATCCCCGTCGACGATGGCTTGAAATCAAGCTTGGGAGCGACAGTCACATCCACCAGGAGTCGCATCCAACAAGACTGTATCCTTGTAACTTTCTCCTTTCCCCAAAAAGAATGAGCTTGGAGATAGTCAGGCTAAGTACCCAAAGAACATTTGGCAGATCACATGGTACATCGATCGGTTGTTGCAAGATAGCTTAGCCCGCGTCCAGCCGAACCGCCGTCATGGTAAGCGGACAGTCATGCCATCCACAAAGGAAGGGGATAGCCTTCCCGACCACCGAGATCCTCAGTCCTTACTTCATGTTGTTGCCAGGATCTCATACCGTATATGCTTCTCTCTGAAAGTCACCCAAAGTGTACCGTGAACCAGAACTGAAAGATGGCCTACCCCCACTTCAACATATCTCATCTCACTGCCTGGCTGGGTGTCTTGGCCGGCGCCGGCGTGCTATATGTGAGATTTTACACTCTCTGCCCCTCCAGATTAGTATTACATGGCTGACATAGCCACTACTGGTAGATAATATGCCTTATACTCTACCGCCTTTACTTTCATCCTCTGGCTAAACATCCAGGCCCAACACTCGCCAGGGTCTCTGAGGCCTATATGCTATGGCACTCATACAAGGGCGATCGACATATCGAACTCTGGCGGATGCACGAGAGATATGGCACGGCTCACTCCCCAGTTCCACAGTGAGAATCACCCTGTTCGCTAACGTGAAACTGATTAACAGGCAAAGTCGTCCGCTTCGGCCCAAACTCACTCTCCTTCAACTCCTCCACAGCTCTCAAGGAGATCTATGGCTTCCGCTCCAACGTGGGCAAGTCCGCATTCTACGACGCATTCGTTCATCCGGCACCCAATACACACAACTGCCGGGATAAGGAACTACATGCCCGGAAGCGGAGAGTTATGGCGCATGCCTTCAGTGACGGTGCCATCAAGGAAATGGAAAGGTACATCCTTGCGAATATCCGCACGTTCTGTGAGCAGATCGGCAGCGGGCCGAGGACAGATGGGAAGGGTTGGACGACAGCCAAGTGTATGAGTGATTGGTTTGGTTATCTGGCCATGGATATTCTGGGAGATTTGTGTTTCGGAAAGGCTTTTCATATGCTTGAGAGGGAGGACAATCGCTTTGCTATTGACCTGGTTGGTGCGGCTGCTCATCGGCATCTGATTGTAAGAAGCCATCTCCCTGTCTGCTGTCTTAAATATCTGCGTGGTTAATCCACGACATACCTTCTGGATACTCACATACTAATCTTCGACTCTAGTGCGGAACAATGCCAATCCTAAACACCCTCTCCCTCGACCGTCTCATCTTTCCCAGCATCGCCGCCGGCAGGGCCAGATACATGACCTACTCCCGCTCACAACTAACCGAGCGCACCCGTCTAGGCGACGAGACAGACCGCCGCGACTTCTTCTACCACCTCCTCAAAGCGCGTGACCCAGAAACCGGCCAAGGATTTACGACACCAGAGTTATGGGGCGAGTCAAACCTGCTCATCATAGCAGGTAGCGACACCACATCCACGGCACTGGCGGCCACGCTGTTCTACCTCACCAGAAACCCGGCAGCACTGACAAAGGTGCAGGGGGAGGTGAGGTCCAAGTTCACTGATGTAGAGGAGATAAGACAGGGTAGTGTGTTGAGCTCTTGCACGTATTTACGCGCGTGCATCGACGAGGCGATGAGGATGAGTCCTTCTGTGGGTGGGTTGCTCCCTCGCGAGGTTCTAGCCGGGGGCATGACCATCGATGGCGTTCGTGTCCCAGCCGGTGTTGTGGTTGGGGTGCCGCACTACACTATCCACCATAACGCGGAGTACTACCCGCGGCCCTTTACTTACCTCCCCGAACGCTGGATCGCGGGATCTGAGCTCCCAGTCGGCAGGGTGGTCAGTGATTCGGTGGTAGCGGCTGCGCAGAGCGCGTTCTGTCCATTCAGTATTGGACCTAGGGGATGTATTGGGAAGGGGCTTGCGTATGTTGAGATGATGACGACGTTGGCGAGGACAGTGTTTTTGTATGATATGCGGAGGGCTGTGGGAGTGATTGATACGGCGGAGGGGAAGCCGGGTGGTGAGTGGGGACGGGATAGGCCATACGAGCTGCAACTCATTGACACGTTTACGAGTTGGAAGGAGGGTGTTATGGTCGATTTTAAGAGGAGGGATATCGACGGTGCCTAGTTTTGAGATGCATTTCTGGAAGTACCTGTGAGGGAGGACTCCTGCAAGCATTGCCCAGGTGGATCGTTGTCCAGCGGCTCGAAATACAGACTGAAGTGCCGAGAGGGAAATATTCTGAACTCTGCTTGATTCGGCTTCAGAGAATGTAAACCATGCCAATAATGCGATCATATCTAGAGCAAGACCCAGTGAGAAGGAGGTCCACTCCACATGTCACCCTGTTATACTGCATCGAGAAGGAGGCTCTCCCGCCAGCTGGCATCGGCATTGATGCCGAAGATAATGATAGAGGAGCATGACAGCGTCGCCCATTACATATCATACGATACAAGAGCACATGCCTAATGCCGAGACCTTTCTGCGGGGATATCGCTATATCAATAGATACCCCTCGGTTACTGTCGTAGGAATGGGGGCATTGGGGGGTGATACCTAGGTGAGTACCTCCCCAAGTAGATACCGTATGCCGAATTTGACGGACAAGCATTCCGAAGCCTTGGGTAGCATGGGTCGATGGGCCGATTCCCTCGATACATAGACAACTCATGGATACTTGGGTACCCTAGATTCCCAGGGTTATATACCTCACTGCATTTACAACGGTCAAATCAAATACACTTCTGTCTTATATTCGAAGCCAACATCACCCGCATCTATAGGAGCGCTTGTCGGGGGTGATACTACCCCGGGATCAGGGATCTACATCTCAGATCCGCCTGCACATCTTTCCAGATCATCCAGTATTAGGCCGATGATGAAGGCCGGGTATCCGTACATACATAGTAGTTGCCGGTCTAGCACTTGAGGGACATCTGTAGTCTTGTGCCCGAGCTCACACGAGCTCACACTAGCTTTCCGCTCATTGAAGGAAGAATATACTGAAATCTACCTCCTGCACCTCGCAGATCTTCGCGTCGGTCCAGTGCCCTCGCTGTGCCTTGCATGGTAGCAATCAGGCAATAATCACTGATAGGCTGGCCAAGTTTGACGATTAAGGCAACATACCAAGTTCATGCCTCTTGTTCACGGTCGATAACCAAATGTAACGTGCAATCATTGATGATGCATTGCTCTGACGAAGTCTCGGGCTTCCCTGGCATATCGCCTCATTTGATATAAGATAGGAAGAAGGCTTCTTACTTTATCTTTGCCCTCTACAAATCCTCCAGGCCTCGGTTTGGACCATTACCACCGAGACGATGAACTTGCTATCTACACTGGCTTCCTTCGCCAGTCTGGCCGCCGCACAGTCATGGCCGAACGGTCCCTTCACAACATCCGGCCGGGATATTCTCGATGCATCCGGGAACGTTGTCACCTACGCAGGCGCCAATTGGCCTGGCGCTGCAGATGTGATGATACCGGAAGGGTTACAATACCAGAGCGTTGCGAATATCGTCGCGAAGCTCAAAGAACTCAACATGAACGTCATACGCCTGACGTATGCCATTGAGCTGATCGATCAGATATACGAGAACGGCGGTGTGGACATACCCATCTCCCAGGCTTTCGTGGAAGCTCTGGGTGAGACCAACGGGACGGCTGTGTACAAGGAGGTGTTGGCTGCAAATCCAGACTTCAGTCCGAATATCACCAGGTTAGAGGTCAGTAAGAGGATCTCCGGGCTCCTTGTCATGAGCTTCTACATATGTATGATACGATACATATGCTGACTTTGTTTCTTGTACTTACATATTATAGGTCTTCGATGCTGTCGCAGAAGGATGTGCCGCGGCCGAGATATATGTACACCTTGACAACCACATTTCCCAAGGCACATGGTGCTGCGATACTGACGATGGTAACTCTTGGTGGGGAGACACATATTTCTCAATCGCCAACTGGACCCGGGGACTGGGATACATGGCCGACCATGTGAGTTGCATATTTCCTCCCTCCAGCGCGAATTCAAGCTGACAGGAGCCCATCAAGGCATCAGCATGGACTGCTCTCACATCAATGTCGTTACGCAACGAGCCCCGTACGCCCGCCGACAACACCACCCTTGCAGACGAGACGTACAACTGGGAGTACTGGTACGAATACGTGAAAGAGGGCGCATCATCCATCAATACCGCTAACCCAGACCCATTGATATTCCTCTCCGGCCTCGACTTCGACACTTGGCTCACTCCCGTGGTTGAGAAGACGGCACTTACTCCCGGGAACGGCACGTTTTCCTACAGCGATTTCCCAGCAAACAAGATGGTGCTTGAGCTACACAACTACGAAAACTCCGTATCGAGTTGCTCATCCCTCGAGAGCTCCTTATACAGTGACGGATTCGAGGCGCTGAACACCACCGCTGATGTGAACCACTTTCCTGTGGTGGTGACGGAGTGGGGATTCGAGCAGGACAATACTACGTGGCTGGAGCCGTACACACAATGCCTGGAGGAATACCTTCCTGCTCAGAAGGCAGGATGGATGATCTGGGTTCTAGCAGGAAGTTATTATATCCGCAGTGGCTCACAGGATTTTGATGAGACTTGGGGGCTGTTGACTCACGATTGGAGTGAGTGGAGGAGCCCGGCATATATACAGGGTGGTTTGATTCCGATGGTGAATGCAACGATATCGTGAAACATGTGGGACCGGGGGAAATTGGGTAGGCGGATGTTGTAGGTCCTTAATGGAGGACCGATTTTGCTCCCTAACGACAGAGTTGAGTTGCTAATGGCGACGATGATAAGCTGGCCATCTAGTTACGATCCATTGTATGTGATAGCAATCATTCAATAAAAACGGAGCGAAGTAACACTAGAAGCCCTTGCATTCACAATGTTCCTTCCATGGGTAGCAAAGTGCCATCTCGAAGTACAATCGCACCATTTGACACATGAGCACCTGGGCAGCCAGCCCTCCCTCGACCTTGAACGATATCTCAAATATTGATGCAGAACGGGCTTGTAGTCAATGCTAGCTGAGGTTCGAAGTAGACAAAGTAGCCGGTTGAGTATAAGTTGAAGTTATCATATAAAAACCAGGTTACAAGACCTCGGGCAAAAGTTTAAAAAGTCACGATACCCACACGGGGGTTTGAACCCCGGTCTTTGGAGGTTCTCAGCACTGTTGCTCTGAAAATCCAATATGCTAACCACTGCACCATATGGGTTCTTAGTTGTACGTAATACAGCTAATTGAGGTCGAAACCGTTGAGGCCCAGGAGGGAACCTGGGTAAGGGGCGGCTGGCGGCTGGGTACAGCTATCTGAAGCTGCGTGCAACTGGGATACTTAAGGTTTACCATGTTCAGAAAGCATCTTCACAGTACTACGGACCGCATTATCAATCCGTCTGCACTAATGGTATATCCAATCTTCGGGTAGTAAGTATATTGTGCTTGACACCCCCAGGTTCACTGCAAGATATACAGAATGAGGTATCCTCCATTTCACAGGGGTTCGACAGCATGGACATCTCATCTATATTAATACATGTATCACGTTGTTGACTTCCAACGAAGCCAGCCATACTATGATCTTCATAGCCTTACTTGGTCCAAATTAATGGCTCTAGGGCTTGATACATCAGTACAGTACCTGTGCCGTTTCCTTATTAGCAATGGTTAGCTTGATCCCTAATTACTGCATTCTGAGTTAAGCTTTCGCCTGGTCACTGTACCAGAGCTGCAGGTTCTACAACGTAGGTTTTCTATCCTTTTTTTCTCTCCAGCGTGCAGTCTGCAGTCGTTGGGGAGGGTGAGGTCTAGAGAGAACGACTACATAGTATCTGGCGACAGAGCTGCATCATCTCCTTGTAAAGATACAACCGATTACAGTGAGTCCACACAGGGAAATAAATGTTATAACTCTGACTTCCAACATAGGCCACGGCTCTTCAAGCCACGAGATACCCTGTAGAACCGCCCCCAGTGCATTCCTGTGTTTCAGGTGAACTCAAGGTCTACGGACCGAAAGTCTATATGGGTTATACGAGGCACCTGGGCTGCTGAACAGTTTGAGAACAAAAAGCATCGGTTGGTTCCAGCAATTGAAGTGGTAAGAGGCCCGAAGGTGGAATTACTATCACGTTATATGACTTGAGAAGATGCGTATGTAAGCCAAAGTGAACCCTGGGAAATAAGAAGGCCCTCATCGAAATCAAATCTAATAGGTGCAAGTCCAGCATAGCGTATTGACTGCACCATGACAACTGGCACATACGGATAGGGCAGGGAGAACAAGCCAGGAACGTGAAGTTAGCTCTCGCTCGGGATTATAGATCATATGAGAGAATGATGGGTATGCGGCGACGTTGAAAGAAGAATCCTGGGGTAAGTTGCGGGCCTTGACGGATTGGGCTTAGCGAAGCGGAAGCGGGCGTGGTGCGTGGTGGGCTGTTGATCACCAAGATAAGATAATGCAACGGACGGATTTGATTTCCAAACAAAATGTCCCTGCACCACACGTCGTCGCGTCTCCCTCCGAGTAGCCCAACTTCAACACTGACGACTTGACAATGCATCCCTCAAGTTTTGCATAGTCCAGTCTTCCATCGTTTTCCCGGTCGCTTCTTGAGCTTGCAAATGATGCGCAATGACCGTCTGCAGGTTCTGGCAGCAGGGCAACTGCAGATATGGCTGTAAGTTTTACTCTCCTCCTACCGGCCTGCTTCAACGTCCTCCTCCGGCCATTGCGCCCTACCTTATGGCCACACGAGACCCTCAGCCCCGGAGAGTGACACCACGACACTGTTTCACTCTATCTCCAACCTGTGCCGAACTCGAAGCCTACTGCAATGTACCGCAACCGTACAAATGGGAACGATTCGCGACAAGTCATCGTCCTTCAATTGCATGGCTTTATGCCTGGAGACTCGATCAACACCTACCCGATAACAAGGTGGCAACGGTCAGTCCTGGCTGCAACGCACCGACCCATTTCTTCCTTCGACAATCGAATAAGCCTACCCACCTCGAACTATCGTTTGCGCTGGCCAACCATGGCAAGGTCATTTCGCCCATCCGGAGGTGTCCTCGAAGTATAGCCAATGTACTTTCGACCTATATGAAGATTCACACACTTAGTTCCAACTACGCCCACGTTATCCACGCTTTTATCGCCAAAGCATATCGATGATACCGTGCACCTAGCAACTCCCAGGACAGGACACCTAATGCGCAGCCACATTTGCCGTCCAATTGCTGCCACCATATGCTGATCAGTCTCTTGTGTTCCTAGCCAACTGTAGATTCGAGCACCCCGGTGCAAACAGCAATGCGAATGCGAACCCTTTCAGCGCCCTGTCGGGAGGCGGCAACAGTCGTGGCGGCTTCGGCAAGCCAGCGGCAGCTGCGTCAGCAACCCCCTTCTCGTTGAACAAGGACACCATACAGAAAGACTTATCGGAAGAGCGCCCATCATGGCTCCTATCAGCCTACGGTCCCGGTCGCGATGCGCCTGAACAGCTCTGGGGAGGCTACCCGATTGAGCAGAGCTTCGAGGAAATCCGGTTACACTACATCACGGGAGAGGCCTCAGGCAACCCGCAAGGAGCGGTACGTGATTGTCCAGGCGCAAGTTATAGACGAGCGGTGGGATTTACTAACTTCTGGCCAGCTGAATGACATTCAAGGCCTGTGGGGTCAGGCCGAACAGAAGATACAGAGCGCTCTGGGTAACCTTGACGGAGCAATCAACTTCGTCCTGCAATCCCAGAACAACCACCCAAACCGTCATGATGTTTGCCAGCAGAATTCATCGCCAAGCACTGGCGAGTTCGCAGTTGGCAAGCGCCCTCTCACTCTGGTATCCAACCAACCTGCCAATGCCTTCTCGTCTGCGGCACCCAGCGGCGGCGCATTCGGCCAGCCGTCCGCCCTCGGTCAGAAACCCAACCCCTTCAGTACTGGAGGTGTCTCTGCCTTCGGACAACCTCCTGCGCCTACCCAGAGTTCGGCCTTTGGTCAGCCATCGGCGTTGGGGGGCGGCGGTGCTTTTGGACAGCCATCCGCACTTGGCGGGGGCGCCTTTGGGCAGACATCGGCTCTTGGCCAAAAGCCCAGTCCATTCGGTCAACCCACGGCTTTGGGTCAGCCCGCAGCATCAGGTTTCGGCCAGACCTCAGCCCTGGGCCAGAAACCAAACGCCTTTGGCGCTCCAGCCTTTGGTCAGCCGGCGCAGCCTGCACAGCCTACACAGCCCGGCGCGTTTGGCCAGCCCTCACAGCTTGGCGCGAAGCCAAACCCATTCTCTACGGGCGCTCCAGCGGCATCGGCAAGTCCATTCGGCGCATCGGCCCTGAACAATACCGCACCCAGCTCAAGCCCCTTTGCAGCTGTGGGTGCGGCAAACAACACACCAAGCCCCTTCGGACAAGCCGCGCAGCAAGCTACTTCAAGTCCGTTCGGACAACAGGCTTCTGCGGCCAGTGCAAGTCCGTTCGGGAAACCCCAGCAGCCAACGATGGCTGAGCTGGAGGTGTCCATGTACAACCGTGTTGATACACCCGGCTCGAACCCTTTCGCAGCAGCTGGTAACACAGCGGCGGCAGCCCCCGTAAACCCATTCGGACAGCCGGCCCAGCCAGCAGCTTCCAACCCATTCGCGCAAGCGGCACCAAGCACAAGCGGCTTCGCTGCCGCAGCTCAGCAGCCCAACAACCTTGCTTCCGCCACCGGTGCAGCGGCGGGTCCTTATCCACCCGGCGCGAGTCGTCAACACCCACCTTACACAAGCTACGCGACCAAGGCCCCTACCGGCCAGCTGCAGGCCTTCAAGGGCAAGGCCGTCACCTACAAGGAGATTGACGGGCAGCATTACCCCGGTATCCGAAATTTCGATGGTAGCTGGACCAAGATCTGGTTCCCTGACGGGCCTCCCGGGTACTATAAAGACACGGAGCCAGATAGGGCCTATACAGATCAGGAGAAGGCTGTCTACGAGAAGTTCGTGCAGACAGGCAAGTTCGAGTTGGCTGGCGCGGGTGGTGGTGGTATGCCCGAGGCGCCTCCCTTGAGGGAGTTTTGCACTTGGGATATTTGAGGTGCAATGATGGGGTATACATGACGGCTACTCTTGTTTGGTGAACATCGAATTACGACGAACAACTGAGACCAAAGCATACAGGGTCGAACGGACCAATAAGAAGGATGAAGCGCTAGGATGCGATAAGTCACCTAATGCGCGAGACATACGACGATATGCCATACTAGGGCAACCGAACGAGACATTTGGCATCAGAAGGGACGAGGAGCTTGAATCTTGTTACCGAGATATGGTTGGCGGATGAATGAGCCCACGATGGGGCGCCGTTCTGAAGAGGCAAGGCAACTTGAGTTCGGCCTTATAGAAGCAGGTACCACTCGAATTGAGGCAGGCAGGTGGCTGCTAATCGTATATATCGGCCTACCGAGAGGCATCCAGGAGAAGAAACCATAGACCGCTATGTAAAGATACCAATGCATCTTGCCTACTTGTTGTCTAATACAATCTCTGCCTTAGTGAGCATTGCATGTTTGGCTTATGAGTCTGACTGGTAGGAACAGTCATGGCTTGTACCGACTGGCTTCCGCCTGTACCTTTGGTCTCGTACTTCTGGGTGTCATCACCTTGACTGGATGGATGTGTTCCCAATCGATTCAGGTAAGGTAGATCCAGCAGGGCGACGGGCACCGCACCATACTCAAACCTTATCGCATGGCAATACGCAGTCACAGCATATCACAAGCAAAAAGCACCTCGAGTTTGTTTATTGTTCAGATGAACATTCCATGTTTCGGTTCCGCGCTACCTTGCTTGACATTTCTGCCGATATCTTGTCTACCAGTAGCAGCACCAGAGGGGTTGCTTCCACATCTCCTCCGACCTCGGCCCAGCCCGGGCACCACAGCGTGTTGTCTGTCGCGGCGAGTCTCGTACCATCAACGCATTTAGGCGGCGATGGTGACCTCGACCTCGACACCGGCCTCGATGTTGACGATGATCTGCTTGACGATCTCGGTGGGGGCGTTGAGGCTGCGAACAAACCAGCGTTAGCATTCCGTCCTTTCCTTCACGCCCGGTGGTCCAACCACTGTTGATCCAGGATTCATCGAAAGGTTGGGGTTGATTGGGAGGTTGCAACATACTCGATGAGACGCTTGTGGATGCGCATCTCGTAGCAGTCCCAGGTCTTGGAACCCTCACCGCAAGGGGTCTTACGGGTGGTGATCTTGAGGGTCTTGGTGGGCAGGCGGACGGGGCCCTTGACGCGCAGGTCCTTGCCCTTGGCGCGCTCGATCAGCTCGGAGCAGACCTTCTCGAGGGACTGGACCTTGCGGGAGGTGAGGGAGATGCGGATCTTGTGAGTCTTGGGAGCCTCAAAGTCGCCCTTCTCGCCCTTCTGGTAAGACATCTTGAATGGTGTTGGTATTGGTAGTTGTAAAGGTGCCCTCACGACTCGAACGGTGTAATTACGTTGCGGCAAAGTGATGAAGGCTGGCGGATTGGATAGTTTGACGATTGCGATTGTCGTTGTCGTTGTCGTTGTCGTGAAAATCAAAGTTTTAGGTGGATTTTGGTGGGATTCCGCACTTGCCCAGCCACAATTCAGTGTGGCTAGTGAGTTCTACTGTCCTATCGGCTCATGCCCGTACTGTGTAAGCGAACAACCCTTGCTGTGGCGTTCCGTGGTACGTACCAGGTGTACTACCGAACCTTAGGTACCTAAGTACCTAAGTATTTCTGTACCTTGGTACACTAAAACCCGGATGAGTCAGCCGGCGAGAGGTCACTCATCGTCACCCTTGATCGTTGATCGACACTGACATCAAACGGGAAGCTGCAGCTTGTGAAAGGCCTAAAAGGAAGCCCTATAAGGTCAATCAAGGCCTCTTATATTTCCACTTACAGGGCAGGGCGGGTTTCTGGAATCTCAAACACATACCTTTCAAATTGGAAAATGGGCTCGACAACTCTACCCCCTTTTGCGCCATTTCCCACGGCGGCTTGGAAGGAGCTGCTCTCCATCGACGAGTGGAACGCCAGCTTGGGAGCATGGATATCTCTGGCCGAAGCCCACCTGTCTCTCTCCGACGCCGACTTTTCGAAACAGACTCTTCGTGATGAATCCGTCCCTCGATTTCTTACCTCCTTTATGAGGGAGGTTGCAGCCCACGGCTCAGCTCTGCTTGGCTCATCGAACACGGCCAAGCTGCTACTCAAGGACTGCTATCTTTTGGCTGCCAAGTCGTTGAAATCCTCCTCTCCAGAAGACATTCTACTGCGGTGGGAGTTTCTGTCCGATTTCAGCCGTGTTTATAGCAAGAAGAAGGTCAATGATGTGCTATCTCATCTACCAAAATTCTCCCAGGATGCCGTGGAAGCATCGTTGGCTACGCTCAAGAAATTCTTGATCAAGAACCTGGACGAAGGTCTCAAGGGAGACCTCAAGGCCATCGAAGAACGACTGGAAAGGCTGGACCATCTCATTAATGCATCTCCTCCGACTGCTTCATTCTTCCTTGCCGGCAGCGAATTCCTGGACGGTCTCATCACTTGCTACAAGATCATGAACCCGCCATTGAGAAAAGTCATCATCACCACTGCCTATCTCAATTTAATAGGTTTGGCAGAGTGCGAGCCTCCCAAATACTCCATGCTCACTGATCAGCTCTACTCGCTCAAGACTGCCGCCGAGGCGCATAAGGCTGGGCCACTGAATGTAAGGGAGTCACTGGTTGCCGAACTGGTCAGCACTACGCCGCTGCTGCATCAAATCGAGCACAAGTTGGAGTCATCTGGGACGGACCATGCGAGAGCCAAAAATGTCCTGAAGGATTTGGCGACATATAGGAAGCCGGGAGCGGGCATGAAGCCTAGACGACTCATCAGGCGCAAGGTTGACAAGGGCAAGGGTGTTGCATGGGACGACAACGAGGTCATGGCCGGCGATGTGCATATTCACCGCATGAGCCAGGTATCACAAGTACAGGACCTCTTCCCAGAGCTCGGCTCGGGCTTTGTGTCGAGGTTGCTGGACGAGTACGGCGACGATACGGAACAAGTTGTTTCGCATCTGCTGGAGGACTCACTACCTCCGCACCTCAAGAAAGCGGATCGGAGTGAGCAACTGTATGTTCATGACTTGTTCATCCCCCGTTATGCAGGAGGCTTGCTGACTAGACTAAGATCCGCCAATATCAAACCTAGAAGACGTCCAAGTCTCGTACCACGCTCTACACCTCCACTCGTCCCCACCCGGCGCAATATATACGATGACGATGAGCTGGACCGACTGGCTGTCGATACTTCCAGGCTCCATATCGGCAAGAGGGCACCTGAGAGAACAGCGGACGACATTCTAGCCGACCGTTCCACAGCCCCCAAGAAAGCTGCCATCCTGTCCGCCCTCGCGGCCTTCGACTCGGATGACGACGAACGAGATGACACGTATGACGCGGCTGATGTTGGCGGAACTGTCGATGCCACCAACACCGAGCTTGAGCCTGTTAATGACAACGAGGAGGCGCTGTGGAAGGCGTACCAGGCTGATGCGAAGGCTTTCGATCGGGACCAGGCCACTAGGAGGGGAGCAGCGAGGAGCAAGCTGAAGTTGGAGACGGGAATGACTGACGAGGCCATTGAGGGCTGGGCCGTAATGCTGAACCGTAATGCAAACCAAAAGAGAAAGCTGGAGATGAAGTACAGTGCTGCGAGTACGTTCACGGGCCAGCAAAACGAGCTGTCGGGCACCTCGTGGAGAGCCAACGCAGCCGGCTCAGGAACGGAGATGTCCGATACCGATGGCGGGGGTGGACGAGGAGGCCGTGGTGGTGGCGGAGGCCGCGGCGGCAGGGGCCGAGGTAGGGGTGGTAACCGTGGTGGCCGTGGTGGCGGTAATGTGGCCGGCCCGAGCGGAGAGCACGACACGGAGCAGGCGAGACGGAGGAAGGAGGCGAGTAAGAGCTCAAGGGCGAACCACAACAGGCGTGATCAAAGGGCTAAGAAAATGGCTCGCGGTGGTTTCCCGCCCGCAGGCTGAAGCGGAAATCGCTTGCATGCCCGCGCTCTTCTGAATGCAGCCACCAATCGATTATACAAGGCACGCGCTTTGTTGGCGTCGCCACGAACTTGGCGTATTTACCATTATGGGTGTATCACCATGGCTCCTTGGAGTCGTTCTACAACCGCGACCAGGTATCATCCTCCACGGCTTACCATGCGCCACGCCCCCCAAGGCCGCCAGGCCACCACCTCTGATGTCTTGGTATAACCTTGCGCGACATATGAGCTCTTGATCTCCCTTCCTTTTACACAAGTGGTAACAATCCGCGAATAAAGCACGACGTTTCTAACTGCCCCCACCATCCCATGGGATCTTATGGGCGCAACATTCAAATTAACGGTGGCCAGGCGAGGGTCTGAGACTCTCAGATCGGCGACGCTGTCCCAGCTGCCAAGGGTGCCAATTTGTCCTATGATCGGAGATTGCTCAGCCTTGACTGTTGATTTGCATCTTGAAGCCCGTCACCATGGCCAAGTCTCACTTTCAGGTGTGCGTCCAGCGCCTTCTTGCTCGGGAACCCCAGCTCACAGCACCCCGGTATGGGGCAAACGAGCAGGTGGTCGGCCTTGACGTGCCATAGCAGGGCGTTGTTGGACCTGAAGCTCGCCGCGTCGCAGGATACCCAGTTGCAGGTGAAGCTGTGCTCGGCCCTGTAGTGTGCGTTAAGGCCGTCCTCGTCGCGAAAACGGGCGCTGCAGTGCGGACCGAGGCAGAGAAGAAGGTCGGGCTCGGGCTCGAGCTTGGCATCATCCATGTCTGTGTCCATATCTGGCTCTGGTGGGGACGGTGGGAGTGTAGTTGCTCTTGTTGGGGGCGGTGGGAGCATGTACGGATGAGAGGGAGAGTGATGGAAATGCGTTGACGGGACAACATTTGTTATTACTTCTGGTGGCGCTGAAGAAGTGTAAGGATGTGCCTGCTGCTGTTGATATGAATGTCGCACGAGCTCTGCTTGGCGTCGTCGATGATGATGTCCTCGGACCTGGGCCAGCGCGTCCGGCTGCCTTCGACCAATGGCGGAGTCCGGGGTCACCAGGCTCGTATTCGAGACGGTCCTGGACATGCTGCTGCCAATGCTGCTGTTCCCGCCACCGCCGCCGCCGATAGACGATGTGCGAGACTCCGCAATGTCGGACCCGATACCGCCTGCTCCAATAACGCGCGGGCTGGGAGCAGGGCTAGCCGGACTAGCCACCACGACGTAGTTACCATGGCCGTCCCTGCTGCTTGTCCGCTCGCCATCCTCGCCCAGGGCACCAACAACAGCCTGATTAGTTGCAGCAGCAGCACTAGCACCGCGCGCCACCACCATTTCATCTTTGAAGGTGGTGGGATCTTGGTGGTGATCATCCAGCTTCGCCCACGAGATGGCATCCAGCGGGTTGAAGCTGATGGGGTCGTTCAGGAGCAGCTTATTGGTGTCATACGGGTCCCGTGGTGCTGGTGTCTCATCCACGTGGTGGTGGAACAGCAGGGGTCCGAATCCAAACGTGCCCGTTCCGGAACCGCTAAACGAGTCGAAGGCGCCCCATTTGTTCAGTCCCTTCTTCGCGTCCATGGATTCCGGGTCGGCGGTCGGCACTGGAGGATCCATTCTCGGCCCATTGCTGCTGCTGATGCTGATGCCGCCGCCGCCGCCGCCGCCGCTCCCGTTGCTGATTGTGGTTGTGGTGCTGGTGGTGGCGACGGTATTGGTCAGTGTCTGAGCGGGCTGGTGCTGGTGCTGGTGCTGGTGGGTAGTGTCGAGATTGGCTGCTCCATCTTGTTGACGAGCAGCTGTATGGTGAACAGAAGTAACAGATGCGGGTACCCGCTGTGGTTGCAGCAGGTTCACCTGGGCGTGAGGAACAGGTGGTTGTGGCGGACGATGCTTTTTGCTGCTACGGCTGCTACCGTTATTGTTATTGCTGCCACTGCCCTGTTGCCGATGGCTGCGAGACGGGTGATGATGATTTCGGCCCTCGTTTGCCATGTCCTCTTTGGGCCTCGGGCCAAAGGTGGTGGTGGGATTTTGAGAAGATTATCTTGCGAACGCAGCCTAGCCAGCTTCTCTCGCTTGTTCCATCGACCAACGAGAAGTGTCGATAAGCGAACGAGCAGCAGCGCAGATGTGACAGAACTTGGGTAGTGGAGAGTGAGAGAGACTTTGTGCATCTACAAGTCGTGGGTGTGTTGAGTGGGAGTGTCACAAGCGGATCCCATCTTGTATTTCAATGCAATGCCCACCGCAGCGATGACATGACTATCTATCACTCCGGTGACCTCGCAGCCTCTCAGTGTCCGGGCCTGTGCCCCCACACTACCTCCCTTTACACATCTCCTCTTTTCCTCATGCCAATCCCCCACCACCCCCATCCTGCCCCCCCGGTCTTACGACTTGCTGTGGTGTGGTGTGGTGTGGTATGGTATGGTACGGTACGGTGTGTTGTGGTGGTTGCTGCTGGCTTCCTGCTGCTGCTGCTGCTGCTGCTGCACAACCGAGGGAGTGTGGCTTGCGCCTCGAGATGCCGTTGGTGCAGGGGACCACATCAACGCCCGCACCGGTGATAGGTGCAATAGACTTCACTGTGGGAGCACAAAGGGCACGGTGACCGCCAATCGCGATACGAGCCTGCTTCCCCGGAATCGTGCTATCAATGTACCCTTCTGTGCTGCATCTAATAGTTCGGACAACTCTGGGGGCTGCTTGTCACTATTTGGGAACCTCGACTGGGAAGCCGACGAACGACTACGGGAGATGCAGCTCTCGAGAGTCCGGGCAATGCAATCCTTTGTTGGGATCATCATGATAGGTGGTTTACCCTCTGATTATCCACCCGACCCTACCTCACCCTGCTCACATCTTAACCGCTGAAGAAGGGCGCCTATGCCGGTCGTGCATACATCAAGACGAAAAAGAAAACAACCCCCTTGCTGCTGCTCAGGCTGCTGGCTGCAAAGCACCGCCCTTCCAGCCCGGGGCAGTGATTGGCCAGGCCGAGTCTGCGGTCGCTGCAGACACCCTCGAAACCGGTCAGGGCCATTCTCTGCTGCTAGTATCCGCAATCGCGGAAGGCAGCACACCCCTCAACGGTGAAGATTACAACATTGTGGGAGAGCTGCTTGTCAGCCGACACTGGTTTTCTCCGGATGCTCATTCATGGAGGGAAGGGAGGGCCGCCCTACGGATATTGGGCTTTGTGTGACTTGCATTGCGATGTTCGAGGAAGCGGAGAATTTGGACGATGACGGATACATTGGGATCAAGATCGCGTGGCGATTGTGTTACTCTTTTGCTGACGCTTTGCACTTCGATTGCCCTTGATGTGTCTCACCCATCCCCGAACCCTTCTTGGAAAAAGGGGGGAGTCGACGACGACAAAGGCAACGCCCAGAGCCGGGACCCCGGTACGGCTGAAGGACACTTGCTCCCCTCGTGATGCTGTTGGTGCTGCTGCTTGACGCGGACTGATACGTTGGTGGTCTCTTGGGCACGTATGGGAAGAGGCGATCCTGCTCGGCCCGAAGACCGTTCACCGCGGATTGAGCGCAGAGGTGGCTTCACCGCATGGCAACCCACGGACGTCCACCAAAAAAAACCAAGACCCAACCTCTTCCTCGGTCTTCTTGGCTGACGGTATCTCGCATCGTCTTACAGAGATTGGCGAGACCGGGGGTCCGCACACATCTTTGCCAGGTTGGGTGGTGACTCGACACGTAGGCCTGCCACTGCGTTAAAGACGAGGATTATTTTGCTATATGCGATGGTTGTGACAGGAGTCAATCCCTTGCCAGTGAACTTGCCAGAAATTATCCCTGTGATACCCCTTGCGATTGTCTCACCAACTCACTCTCGTCATGATCTCCACCAAGTGTGTCTGGCAAGTGCGTTTACCGGGTGAAATAAGGACAGACAGCCGGATGTGTCCTCGGTCCAGAGATACCACATAGTACACCGCAGACGGGTACGCGATCCGGATATTACTTGAAGCCACGAGGCGCTGA
Source organism: Cytospora paraplurivora (assembly GCA_021272945.2). NCBI lineage: Eukaryota > Fungi > Ascomycota > Sordariomycetes > Diaporthales > Cytosporaceae > Cytospora > Cytospora paraplurivora. The sequence continues at coordinate 125,361 of JAJSPL020000035.1, forward strand.
ATGCAAGAAAAGCAATGAGAAGCAATGCGTGTCTTTTCTCCATATCGTCAAGTTCCGGAGTGGGAGGATAACATCCTTCGATGGGATAGAGACCATCCGCCAGTGGCGACACGTCCTCGTTTCAAAGCCCCGGTCAATTTGTATACACGGGGGGCGAGGAACGGATACTTTGCCAGATATCCGCTGGAAGAGGTAGCCCAGTATATCTCTTTTGGGTTTTGTTTTTTGGTTTCTAATTACTAGACTAGGACGACTAGGCTTCCACAATCCGATAGATGATTTAAGAGCTAGTGCAGTTTCATGATCCCATCATATAATCCACCGAGATGTCCAGAAGGTATGCCTGTAGCTATGGTGTGGACGAACAGATGTTGACATTGCTGCAATTGTATTCGGCTTAGTAATGTGAGCATGTAGGCGAAGGATCTCTCCTTTCTATTTGTCTTTGAACATCAGATGCCTGAAGACGGTAGTTATGGGGTCCTTGGACCAGAGTTGGACAGCGATCCAAATGTTATGCCCAGAGAAGTCAAGTTACCATTTTCGATGCCTATCATCCTTCAGTGATACAGTCTCGCGATGTCTGTCAGGGGATGACACCAACAAGTGTCGTTTCGCCTTTGAGTCGAAACTTTTCGAGCGCCACATCAATCTCGACGACTATCCAATGAAGTTCTTCAGGGCTCTCCCTTGAATCTAGATATCCTGGCTTTCGTGAGATGCCGTTGCCTAAGTGGCACGACCGATGATTTGTTGCTTCAGCTTGTGGGACAGTATGTATGCATGTGGTCAGGTCAGTGATAAATGAAACATCCGAGCGCATGTAGCAGATACAGTTATTAATCGGATCCTTCCAAGCTCCTTTCACGCGGGCTCTCTCTAGGGACTGCCCATGACCCGGGACTGCGCAATGATTATAATTGTGTGTTGGCCTCAAGAATGACACCCGAGAGCACTCTCGTCACAAGCTATCCGCAGCCTCCAACTTACCACTGGATTATCAACAGACCAGACGGTTTCCGCATGTTTAGAAATAGTTTTGATATTTCGGAAACAGCTGTGGCTAGTATCAAATCTGCGTCTATCTGTGCCTATGGAGTCAACAAGAAGTCAGACGGCTGAGGTCCATGGATACCATGTAGCCTTAAGGAAGCAAACCGGTGCCCAATTCTGCCCAGGTAATACCCATCTTCACACTAGTCACCCTTTGTACACTTGCTGCTGTACTGAACCGTACTCAACTGACGAGCTCTTAGGCCATGGGGCAAGTGCATGTATATCGTTGTGATGCTTCTGCCTGATTGATCCCCATTTCGATGGTGGCTTTGTTACAAATGCATTCAGTCACTCTCAAACCGCCTTGCTGCCTCCCCCAAGTCACTGTCAAGCACTATCAAGGAGACCAGACGGCTAAAATGAGCCTGCAGGTACCTCGCATATCTACTTAATCCTCCGAGGTTCGCCACGATATGTCACCTCTCGGAGTCACACAGGACATGTCTCGGTCTCTTGCACCATCTGAGCGCAAGACTCACAGGATCGGGTTAGTCGATGTGTGCAATGTGTGCGATTTGCGGCAATGTGTGAGATCTATGTGAGGGGCGAGATTTCATTCCATGAGCCAGGTCTTTGGAACCAGATCGATGTCTGGAAAACAAAGTTGTGGTGATGACCCTCAGACTTGAGCCAGAATAATCAGGATATATATTGTTGTATGTCTGAAATACCAAATTTGTTGCGCACATGCATGTGTTTTAGCATCTCGAAGTTATGATTGCAAGGCTGATGATTCCCCCTTGTCTCCTTACTTTCACTGACTAATTGACAGAGACACACACTGTATGCGCAGTATTAATGCCACTTCAGGGTTCCTTGTTAGCGCCCTCGTCTAATATTCATGAGCAGACTGGCAGACTGGCAGACTGGCAGAACATGCGTGGCTTAACATTGCCGTTCCCTTGATTCGTTGTCAGTTGGCTACTTCCTCGTGTACAGAACTTACCTACTGTCATCAGGCCTACTGTGGGCTATCTCTCTCCCGGATATAAGACATCCTATGGGATGATTCCCCGTACACCGCCCACTGAAAGCCCCTGGTAGAATGGCGGGCAGAAAAATCAACTGACGGACAAGCCATTGAGCCCATTGTGCCACCCCCTATATTTCTGTCTTACAGGACCCTGAGCTCCAGTTTACTGCTTTGCTCTGCCGTACTGCGGCTGGCCATACGGTATCCAGGGAATACCTACCATATGCTGACAGCAGCTCTCGCCTTGACTCCACTACCCCGGTGTTTACTGAAGCCACCGTCACATCCGGGCGAATTCTTCGTTCTTTGCCTCCATGCAGGGTCCTCTTCCAAATACACCGAAGACGTTCTAGAACAACAGACACTCCTTTAGCAAGCGCTGCCGGTGCCCCTGTCTGGACACATACCATTCGTTGTCCGGCTCCACACGTACTGTTACCGCTCAGAGAGAGAAAGCGTCAGACCATCCAAGCTCATCGTCTCGACCCTCAAAAGTTATATACGCAACAGACTCATGCTCATACCATAGCTTTCCCTGTTTTGTGACGACTTGATCCCGATCAGTGAGATCGGCAGCACCTGAAGCCATACGAACGCCGGCAGCTCAGGGGCGAGGGGAATATTTCCGCCACCGCCATCATGGACAAATACATTGTCTATGATAAGGAGCTCACCAAGGCCGACACCTTGGTACTCAAGAACCTCGAGGCCGATATCAAGGATGTTTCCGCCAAGGCGCCCACATCCAATGGCGATGCCAACGCCGCCAACGGTTTCACCAATGGTAGCACACCCGTCTCGCCTCATCCCTCCCTTCCCTGAACTAGTCTGCTGAACGTTACTCCCAGGCACGGTCGATCCCGTAGACGGCGGCATCATCTCCAGGGAGGAGGCCATCCGGGACGAGGCCGCCCTGTCCACCATGATCTCCATGAACGACCCGACGAGCGCAAATTTTGAGCCTTCCGTGTTCAACACCTGGGACCTGAGCGACCTCGGCAAGCTGCCGCCCGTGCTGGGCCGGCTCCTCCAATCGTACATCGCCCTGGGCAAGTCTGTCGTCCGCGTCGAGACGGACGTGGTCTTCCTGACGCATCTGATCCTGTACTTTAGCACCTCGGTGCCCTCCGCCCTGTGGCTGTTTCACCACTTCACGTGGGTGCACGGCGTTATGCACACGGTTATGCAGGTGTGGTGTACGGGCGCATACACCCTCATGATGCACCAGCACATTCACGGGCGTGGCATCTTGAAGAAACCGTATGCCTTGTTTGATACGGTTTTCCCGTACATTCTGGACCCGCTTATGGGCCATACCTGGAACTCATACTTCTAGTCAGTAGACTCCTCCTATTCCTCGGATGGTATCCCCGGAAGATGAAATACTGATCCCAATCACACAGCCACCATGTAAAGCATCACCACGTTGAGGGCAACGGACCAGACGACAAGTCCTCCACCATCAGGTACCAGCGGGACAGCGTCTGGCACTTCCTGCAGTACGTCGGGCGCTTCTACTTCTTCGTGTGGTTCGACCTGCCAAGTTACTTCCTGAGCAAGGGCAGGCCGCAGTTCGCGCTCAAGGCGGCCTTCTGGGAGTTCAGCAGCTACGCCTTGCAGTACACCATGTGGAAACTCAACTGGAGGGCCGCCATCTTTGTCTTTGTGCTGCCGCTGGCGATAATGCGCTTCGGCCTGATGATTGGCAACTGGGGACAGCACGCGCTCGTGGACCGAGACGAGCCGGATAGTGATTACCGTTCGAGTATCACGCTTCTTGATGTACCTGTGAGTTTGAAAATCATCCCCAAACACGAAGGCTTGATGAGATGAGGAATGCCGGTCCAGCTGACAACGAATCCTTCCCTCCCAACCAGAGCAACCGCCACTGCTTCAACGACGGCTATCATACTTCGCACCACCTCAATCCAATGAGGCATTGGCGCGATCACCCCGTCGCCTTCCTGAAGGCGAAGCACACGTACGCCGCGAACGGCGCCCTGGTCTTCCACAACATCGACTACCTCTTCATGTCGGTTACGCTCCTGCGGAAGGACTACCTGCACCTGGCCAAGTGCATGGTGCCGATCGGTGAGAAGCAGATACGGATGACCCTGGAGGAGCGGGCGGAGTTCCTGAAGAGGCACACGATAGCCTTTACGGAGGAGGAGATCCGTGCCAAGTATGGGAAGAAGACGGAGTGAACAAAATAGTTTGGTCGGTCCAGATATCGTTCATCATGCATAGATTCCTGGAAGGGGATAGAAGGGAAAACAGAAGGAGGGCAGAGCGCATACGTGATAGCACCCATATGCCTGGGACCGTGCATAGAAGGATGCCCATATAGATTAGACGCGTTCTACCAGCACATGCATTAGATTGGCGACTGTTTCAAAAAGCGTAACAATGTGATATATTGGTCAAGCTGGCTTTGAGTAGTTCGGTATATGGTACATGGAGGCTTCTTAGTAGATGGTGGCTATGGACATCGTAATGAGTTCTTATAGGCGATGCTTCCTTGAAATTTGCAAACTTTACGCAAGCAATAAATGTGATGAGAAGAACAAATTCAGCTTGACAGATCCCGAGGAATGCTCTGCATACTCTATGGATATTTCTAGGACCCGCACACAACACCAAACTACTCACTCCTCCGCCCCCCAAGCACCACCCCCAGGCGTAATAACAACCACCCTCTCCCCCTTCCCCAATCTCGCCGTCGCCTTTCCACCCATATTAACCACCTGCTCCCTCCCCTGATCATCGAGCCTCACAATCAAATTCACACCCGCCTCACCATCGCCACCACCCTCCATACCAAACGGCCTCCTACTCCTCCTCTCACTCAAGATACTACACTGCACCGGCACCCTAAACTCGATCTCCCGCACAGTACCATCGCCACCAGGGTTCTTCCCCCGCCCACCAGACCCAGCCCGCAACTCAAACCTCCGAATCAGACAAGGGTACCTCTTCTCAAAGACCTCCGGGTCGGTGATACGCGTATTCGTCATGTGCACATGGACACCACTCGTACCCCTCCACGTGGGGCCCGCGCCCGCTCCACCAGCAATGGTCTCGTAGCACCCAAACCCGTCTTCGTGCTCGCCCGTTATGGGGTCCTTCCCGCCCGTGCCGAAGGTGAGGTTATTGCAGCACCCCTGGGAGGCAGCGCAGGCGCGGAAGGCCTTGAGTACCACGTCCGTGACGCGCTGCGAGGTGAGTACGTTACCGCCCACGACGCCGAGCCCCTTGGCTGGGGAGAGGATGCTGTTGTCCGGGACGATGATGTCGATCGGGTTGAGGCAGCCCTGGTTGAGGGGTATGGCGCTGTTGACGAGGGTGCGCAGGCAGTAGATGATGGCGGAGTTGGTGATTGCGATGGGGGCGTTGGTGTTCCCCAGGACTTGGGGGCCTGTTCCGGTGAAGTCGAACGTGGCGGAGCCGTCGTCGCGGATGGAGATGGAGAGTTTGATGGGTGTGCCGTCGTCCATGTAGTCGACTGCCTCTAGCGTCGGGCCGTACTTGACGAGTGTTTCCTTGAGGAGCTCGCGCACGGCGATCTCGGCGGTCGTCTGGATGGCGTACATGTACCGGTGGACTACCTCCAGGCCGAACTCGGCGATGAGAGCGCGGATGAGGCCGATGCCCTTCTGGTTAGCTGCGATCTGGGCCTTGAGGTCGGAGATGTTGTCTGCTATCTTGCGGGAGCCGGAGCAGCCCTCGTATTGAGCCGGCTCGACGAGGAGGAGTCTTGTGATTTCCTCCTCGTTGAATCTGCCCTCAGACACCAATTTAGTAGACTCTATAGCGGCGCCTTCCTGCCACAGGGCGGCGGAGTTAGGTGGCATAGAGCCTGGCAGGATGCCACCGATGTCTGCGTGGTGGCCTCGACTCGCGACGTAGAAGGCTATCTTGCCATCATGGTCGAATACAGGTGTGATGACCGTAATATCAGGCAAGTGAGTACCGCCGCAAGAGGGATGGTTAGACACCAGGACATCGCCATCCTTGAGCTTGCCCTCCCAGAGCTTGTGCTGGTAGCGGACGGCAAACTGCATCGAGCCGAGGTGGACAGGTACGTGAGGTGCGTTGGCGACGAGGCCGCCATCGGGCGAGAAGATGGCACATGAGAAGTCGAGACGCTCCTTAATGTTAGTGGAGACGGAGGTCTTTTGGAGGGTACGTCCCATCTGCTCGGCGATGGACATGAAGCGATGGCCGAAGATGGACAACTGAATTGGAGAGAACTCGGTGGAAGACGAAGCAGTAGTTGAGGAAGAGTGGCGATCGATTACGACGTAGCTTGGGAGAATAGTGGCAGTCGAACTGGGCGTCACTACAATCGTCTGGGTTTTGTCGATGATAAGAGCTGGTCCTTCGATCCGGGCACCGGCAGGAAGGGTTTGTAGCTGGAATGTGGGCGTCTCTGTCCAGCCACCTTCTGCGTAGTAGACCTTGCTGTTCCCATCCGAGGCTGGCGGAGCCCCGAAGGTATCTTTGAGCTCCTTGAGCTGTTTGTATGGACTTTTCTCCACCTTCGCGTGCGCTGCTCCAGTGGCACGAACACGAATGTCGTCGACAATGATGGCCTTGTCAGGGAAATTGAAGCCAAACTCTCGCTTGTGCGCCTTTTCGAACTCGACCTTGAAGTCCCAGCTCTCGCCCTTCAGGATCATGAGCGAGTTGTTGGAGCCCGAGTATCGCATGTTTAGGTAGTAGTCGTGAGATATGCGGTCCTTGGTGAAGCCCTGGCTCTCCAGCTCGCCCGAAGCCTGAGCTGCCAGGTCCTTCAGCTGCTGATGGATGGAAGCTGAAGTCTCGGGTGTGTAATCTACAGCAGCTGGCTTCTGCACCTCGTGGACGACATCCGCCAGCGACATTCCATAGGCAGAGAGAATGGAAGAGTGCTTGTGGATAATGATCCGGGAGATGCCTAAGACTGCACCGACCGAGCAGGCATGTTGACCACCAGCACCGCCGAAGCAGGCCAGATGGTGAGCCGACGTCTCGTAACCACGGGCCTCCGTGAGAGCACGAATCGGCCTTGCCATGCCCTCGTTCGCAACCTCCAGGAAGCCCATGGCAACCTCTTCGGCAGAGAATGGCGACAGTCCTGATTGTTTCCGCTCGGCGTTGATGACTTCCGTCAGCGCCACAAACTTTTCAGCGGTGATTTCACGGTTCAGAGGTTCATCCTCCTTGGGCCCAAACACCTTCGGGAAATACTCGGGTAGCAGCCGGCCCAGGAAGAGGTTTGCGTCTGTTACCGTCAGGGGGCCACCTTTCCTGTAACAAGCAGGACCTGGATGGGCGCTGGCAGAATCGGGACCGACATTGAACAGACCGTTCTTCCAGGCGAGTATCGAACCTCCACCGGCAGCAACGGTGTTGATATCCAGCTGAGGGCTCTGCACACTGATACCGGCCGTTGTCGTCTCAAACACGTGGTTGTAAGTGCCTGCATACCGCGAAACATCCGTAGATGTACCACCCATGTCGAAGCCGATGACAGGTTTTCGCTCTTCTTCATCCCAAGACGTCTGAGCGTAGCCAACGACACCGCCAGCAGGGCCTGAGAGGATGGCTTTCAGGCCGCTGAATCTCCGGTAGTCAACGAGACCGCCATCAGATTGCATGAACTCGATGCGCGTGTTCTTATTGCCGAAGCCGCCATTGAAGTTCGCCTCTATGGAGGAGATGTAGTCCTTGATGACAGGAGTCAGGTAGGCGTCAGCCATGGCTGACATGCCTCGTGGCACAACGTTGATCATGGGCTGAACGGCAGATGACAGAGTGGTGCTGAATCCCATCTCGGCCGCCAGCCGGCCGACCTGAAGCTCATGTTCTGGATATGCGTAGGAATGGACGAAAACGACCGCGATGGAGCGGAATCCTTGGTCCCATAATGACTGCAGAGATGCCTTTACGGCATCGAGATTCGGCCTCTGCAACACCCGGATGGTCTCACCTGTCACTGCAGCAACAAGGTCTGCATTCTCAGGTATCAGTTCTGTCTTGAAATTCTTGGGGTCCTCGGTGTAGTCCTCCAAGGTCACACGCTCGTTGACCTCGACAACCTGCTCATACAGGACCTCTGGCCGTGCAACTGACAGGTCGAAAATGTGAGGACGTGACTGGTTTCCAATGAACAACAGGTCCTTGAATCCCTTGGTTATGAGCAATGCTGAGCGGGCGCCTTTCCTCTCGAGTAGGGCATTGGTGGCGACTGTAGTGCCCATACGGATGGACTCTATGTGGTGAAGATCCAGGAGTTGACCTCTCGGGTGAGGCTCTCCGGTTGCCAGCTCCAATATACGGCGGATGCCCTCTGTTGGTGCATCCTTGTAGTTAGCCGGATCGACAGAAAGAAGCTTGAGGACGATTTCGTCACGGTTGGGTATAGACGCATGGACATCGGTGAATGTGCCGCCTCGATCTATGGAGATGCGGATCCCAAGGGGATGTTGCTCAGAGTCGGCACCCATGCTGATAGGGTTGGGCGAGATCGAAAATGACACCTCGTTCGTTCAGACAGTGAGTTGTAACGAGTGCCTACCAAGTAGGTATGTACAGAGAGACGGACTCCAATGGGAAGTTGTCAAGCAGAGGCAAGCAGCAACATATGAGGTTTTTCAGCGGCTCGCTTCTCGCCACTCCGGCAAGTGAAGTGAGATGGGCCTTCGGTCAAGCCTTCCGGGAGAGAGAAGACGCAATGCGATGCACGGAATCCGCAATAGGCAACGGAGTGTTGAGAATGGCCGGCGACAGTGAGCTTGCCCGGGAGATTGGTAATGGAAATTGAACTAGGTCGATAATTGCCGTAATAGCATCCTGCCAGGTACCTCGAGAGTCGTGAGATAGTGGCTGATCAGATCGGACTGGGAAGACCACGCTATTTAATCTGCAGAGCTGTCTCGAGTACCGTCGCCGTCGTCACCTTGTGACCCTCCGCACCTTCTCAGAGCCGTATTTGTGGTTTACCTATGAAGAAGCTCAAGACTCCCGGTATTCCGTAACGGCGTGCACGCGATGGATGGCCCTGGTGGGGGGAGGAGTGGAAGGCCGACGCTGGGTGGGCTCAATGTTGATCGGAGCCAATCCCCGATCCTATAACTCCGATTCAGGAACCCGAACCCGGAACGACGCCATGTGGTCCAGGTAAGTATTCTTGGCATCTTATCTCATCATACGGGAATATACAAGACAAGAACCTTGGAACCCCTAACCCAGCATCTGCTCCCGTTCATGCTGCCACATCATCTACCTAGGTACATAGTACGATACATATCTAGCTGTACCTGATCCTCTGTGGACTCACACACCTTGTGCGCATCTGCTGTTAGACTAGACTCGTTCGTAGGCTTATTCTCTGCGTAAGTTGTCTCAATATGGGTAGAGATAACCCCGTAGTCGGCCATCCTGATTCCAGGCCCGAACTTGAAGCTCACATCGTTAATGCTGAAGGTCCCACTGGTGTGGAGCCATGTAGGGCAAGCCAGCTCCCATCCCACCACGCCGCAAAATCCCAGATGTCATAAGTTTCCCACCGAGCCGCCAATCATAATCATCTGGCAAGATGGCCGAGCGGTATGTTTTCACTCAAACTCCGATTTCACACCTACAACCCACTAATTCATAACAGGTCTAAGGCGCTACGTTCAGGTCTCAATCTGAATTATCATCGTAGTCTCGAAAGAGGCGAGGGTTCGAATCCCTCTCTTGTCAAATATTTTTTTCTTTTTTTGCCTGTTGCCACACCATTCAGGGCGGAAGGAGGCATCGCCTGGATGCTGGAATCATTGATGTGGTTTTTTTGCTCACCTTTCGCCGGTAACAGGCTCGAGGCAGTAGCCGTTAAGGTGTAGCATTTGAGTGAGGCTTGAAGGCAGACTACATAGGCAGGAACATTGATTACCGACATCAGAAACTTACAAGTATTAGATGTACCGTTCTCACATCGGGGTTTTTAATAACTTAATTGTGCTGAAGTTGTCTATTAATATCGTCTCGACCTTTAGTCTCGGCAACAGTATTGACATCTGAACTGAGTGAAATCAATCACAAGATCAAACCGGCCGATTACTTTGAGTACCCTGGGTATCTGTTCGTTTGTGCCGAATACTCATGCATATAGGATGCGTTTACTATGAAACCTGACGCATTTCTCCGTGCTCATACTCCCAGAACGAGCCACCATCGTACTTGGACTCATTATCAGCCGCAAGACGAACGACAACTTTCGCACCGCGCTCGGGCGAACGACACAAGGCATTGAAGTTGGTAAATGCATTTTCAACAGCCCAGGAGCGCAGACGTAATATTGGATGCGAGGTTTGTCGTTACTGTTGCCCTCGACTGCGACCCTGTTGTTCTCGGCTACCTATAAGTGGAGACAGTCCGTCCGTTCAACCCGATCTTGCTAGCCCCGTATATAGGGGACCGGCCCAACCTCTTGGTTAATGAATCTTGGATGCTGCCCGGTCTAGAAGATACATTGATAACCTTGGGGCCGGCGGACTTGCGCAGGAGGGGCGTGAAAGCCTCGGTGACGACGGCCACCGATGTGAGGTTGGTGCTCAGGACCTCTTCGAGATGTCTTCGAGGGCAGTTCGCAGGACAGAAAGGTCACCTGACGGTGGGCGGCGGATGATGCCAGCGTTGTTGGTGAGGACTGTACAAGAACATGAGTTGTAAGGTTTGGCAATGGATTGAGCTGAGGAGAAAATGGATTACCATCAAGCTTGCCGTATGTGTTCTCCACATACGCGGCCGCAAGCGTAATCTCTCCATCGTTCTCAATGTCCAGTTGTACCACGTCCATTGGCGCCTGAACGCCGGCTGCACGAAGCGACTTTGCTGCAGCCTTGCCCTTTCCAGGATCTCTGCTTGCCAGGACGTAGGTGTAGGCGGGCTAACGCAGGGCTGCCACTTGAAGAACGGCATAGCCAAGACCTTGGTTGGCTCCAGTGCATAGGACGATTTTCGAATTATCCATGATATGTCTAATGCTGGCCGAATTCCAGTGTTGACAAGAGTCTGTAGTGGTGCCTTGCAAAGGACATACTGATAGGAAATGGTGAGTTTGATCTGACCTTGAAAATGTTCCGCATGTCGAGAACAGTACCATCCTTCGAAGTACCCTAGGGTACCTGTCTGTATCTACATCGCACCAACGCGGACATAACAGACTTGATAGGGCCGGGTAGGACCGGTGTGCGTACACAAGTACCATACATAACCCGTAGACGGTCAACAACAGTAACAACTGTCTCGCCAAGCTCTTCTGATCTGAGTATGTGACGAGATTCCGACTGCCTTCTCGGATGTTTTATGATCATGCATGGTGGCGAACTCAAAGTTTGTGAGCCCAACCCTTAAAGGGTTGAAAGTAGCTAAGAGAAAACAAATAAAAACGTCTCGAGATGCTTGACCTAGTGTGACAGAGGTGCATTGAAAGCGGATACGCCGTCTGATGATTCCTGGAAGAGGTAATGTCTGAGAGACAAGATTGGGCTTGTAAGAGATGTAGTAGCCTAGCAAGACTCCCTCGATCCAGAACATATAGGCCAAGTGTTTCTATATCAGGGGGTTGTAGTAAGCGGACTGCCTTACTTATCACATAAAGCACATATAATACTGCCGAGAACATATCGAGCACCGAAATCCAATCTGCTTCCTTCTGTGACTCAACAATTCCAATATGTTACAGGCCCTTGAGTTCCTGCTCAATCTACTTAAGGTTAAAAGAGAGAAGGAGGGGAGGGGGCGGGGTTGCTATTGTGAAGTCAATCAGACCCGACCTACGGAGTCAGTTCGACATAAATTCTACCTATCGTAGATATCTGGTTCACTGAACATCTATATATACTGCAGAGAGTATATTCCCATATCATCTATTTCAAGCATCCATGTAACTCATAAACCTTTGGAGAATATCGAGTTGATAAGCGTAGGCTTTGATTGGTTGATACCTATATGTAGCCCACTGTATGTACAGGAGCGGCAACCGCTGACGCCCCGCTGGAGATAGTCGGCTGTCGCCTTTGGAACCCACCCAACTCCACCGAGAACCATCTCACCAATCCAGTTGACTGATGACTGACTTGATGCATCTCCTTATCAGCATGTCAGCTTGCACTGCGTGCCTTTCTCACTAACCCACCCTCTGCAGGCCCTCAGCTCGCCCGGGCAAGCACCTAGGGTCCTGCCCCATCTTTTAAGCTCTTCGGGTTGTCAGAGATATCCACCTGCTCGCTCACTCACAGACACACACACGCATACACATGGTGTTGGGATGCTACCCCGATGGATGACACGCGATATGTGCTCCAGATTGTGACAGCACTAAAACATTGATCCAGGACAATGGCCCCCGTTTCATCGTCGGCTTTGTCCTCCTCGCCCACGAAGATCGGTATTGGCGAAACAGCCATCCGACCTGTTGCGTGAGTGCTCCCGTCTGATCTCCCGGTCAATCACCTCCTCTCTCCACCTACCCCTGACAACAACCGCCGAGACGCCCCTCGAGTTATCACCTGAGGCTAACAAGTCCTGCTCCAGATGCCATAGGTGTCGACAAAGGCGTTCCTACTGCTCAAAGGACCGCCCAAAGTGTACTCGATGCACCTCTGGTGGGTATGACTGTATCTATGAAGAGGCCCGCAAAATCACTATTAACGAAGCGTGTGTACCGTCCCGTCTTTCATTCCGATGAAGTCCAGCCATCTCACATGATTTACTAGGTACTTGAGACATCTCGAGGCAAAGGTCAAAGCATACGAAGGTGCGTACGGCCCGGGGCATCTCGTTCACAGCAGATTATCATCGTTTATGGAGACCACTGACACCCATATTAGATGCGGATGCTGCACTGCGCACGAGGAACACCACAGATTCCACCACGATCCGCACTCCAGTGGTAAATGACGAAGATGAAGGCTTCGAAGACGATATCCGTCTCCCGGAAGCTTTCACCCAGCTGAATGTCGAATCGCCGGGGAATTCCTCCACCGGTACGACTATTCCCAACCACGCATGCTCTACTTCATCGAGTTCCATGGTCTATACTGATACTGACATTTTAATCAAGGCTTCAAGGGTCCGGCCCATTCAGACCACTTCTTGCGAAGCTTCCGTAGGGTGTCGCATCTTGAGGTTGATGATGGAAGCCTTGATCGAGATGCCGACTTCTACGACAGAGGCGCGTTGCCATCACGCCGCCACTCCATTCGAAGTAAGGCACGACTACCTCCTATTGAAATAGCCCGTCAGTTGTTTGCCGCCCAATACACATACATCGGTACAATATTCTCCTTTACGTCCCCTGCTGCGTTCGAAGAGCTGCTGCAGGAAGTATACCAGGGTCCCCCTCAGTTGTCAGACCAGAAGGCATGTTTGGCCCATGCCAAAGTGCTCATCATCCTCGCTTTCGGCAAGATGTACTCTGTGAATCAGTGGATCGACTACAATGGACCACCTGGATTCGAATACTTCACCCTTGCACTCGAGGTCATGCCAGACTTGCACGAGGAAGGTTCCATCCCTTTCATAGAGACCCTTGCATTGGTTGGCTACTTCATGCAGAATTTGAACCGCCGAGATGCCGCATTCTTGTACATCGGCGCCGCACTCCGCATGGCCGTCACCCTTGGCCTACACCAGGAGACACCCAATTCAGATCTCGATGACGCCACGAAGGAGCATAGACGCCGAGTCTGGTGGAGCGTCTATAGTCTCGACCGCATCCACAGTGTCAAGTCTGGTAATCCCATCACCATCCATGACGAAGATGTCGGCGTTGCCCTCCCTTCCAAACTACCAGAGGAGGCCGAATACTGCCCGGCTGTGGTACTACGACACTACACCCAACTGTCCCAGATTTGCGGAAAGATCACGACCAGCATCTACCGTCGGACACCCAAGAAAGGCTCAACCTTGATGGCAGCCGTGCAAAAGATAATAACAGCTCTTTCCCAGTGGCATCGCGAGTTGCCAGACGAGCTGCGTTTCGATCCAGCAAGGCTCAGCATAAGCCGGGAGTCAGTGTCGACGCTACTTCACTACTCGCAGTGCGTCAACATGACAGCCAGGCCATTATTATTCCACGTCGTGCAGAAGCGACTCAAGGCCGGGCTAGCCGGCAAAGAACACGACTGGAAGCAAGGCCTTACGCAGACGACAGTCAAGGTCATCGAGATGTGTGTATCCGCCGCCAAGGACACCATTAACATGATGACTATCGCCGCGCAGAAGAACCTGGTTGCGACGTACGGCTACATGGACTCAGAACATGCCTTCTCTGCTGCCATCGTCCTGGTCATGGTCTGTGTGGCGTTTCCTACCGACCAGCGGAACATCGAGTCTATGAATGCTGCCTTGGAGCTTCTCCACGGCATGTCACAGCGCGGTAACAGCCACATGGCTGCTCGGTACGACCTGCTTGCGCATCTCAGGGCTACCTCCATTCCTGGCGCAGTGCCACCGAGAGCTATGCAAGCAGAGGCGGTCCCTCCTTCGGTCCGCTCTCCGGCCTTTCTGCCGCCAAACACTTCTATGTTGTCCCATCGACCGCCACCGAAAGGTCCGGGCTCAGAAAACCCTCTTACCTCCGGGCAGCCAACGGCTCAGTCACCACCTTCATTCTCAAACCCCTTCGGTTCGTCCATACCCATACCCGATGCCACCATGGAACTTCGCGACCCTCGAATCAGCAGTTTCTCGCCTCGACCAGGGTCACAACTGCCCGAGCTCATGTTATTCAATAACGCGAGCCTGGATGAAGGCATGTTCTATGACGTGGACATGACAGGCGTGGTATGCAACGATAATCAGGACTTCTGGGAAGAAGCCTTTGCAAATCCGCTAGGTGATCCTGGGAATACCCTCATGGAGAGCCTGGAGTGGACGCAGGCAGCTATGGATCAGTTTGGAGGCCGTGACAACTGAAAGAGTCTGGAGGGGCGCTTGAAGAACCCATCTTGTAAACTCGAAATCATCCTGGAGATTTCCAAATAAGGCCAGGATAACCCCTGGGAGACTATTCCACGACCTCGATTCGATATCTCAATGCCGACTCCAGTATCTCGGCTCTACCCCCAGAGGACGCAATGAAAGAGGCGCACTTTATCCAATCCTGACCATCAGTAACGGACTTGGGTGCGCATGAGGCGGTGTTTGTTGCCACCTTGGGAGCAGCACTGTGCCTTAGAGGTGCTGTAAGTACCTGCCTGGGAAGACATGAGCCAAGAAAGGTGTAGTTGCGTACTGAGTGGTAATTTGAACGCGACCATGCTCCGCATGACTTTGCACGGACCATCACTTAAGTGCTGAGAACGTCCAACGGCCCGACGGCGTAGGAAGACGGGATGCTGAATAGGATGGCTAAAGCTATCTCCTTGCCCCCCGGTGTTGGTTTCTATGGGGGCCAGGCTACGTGGGATAACGTCTTTCAGGGCTCTACTGTTCCCACTTTGCACGAAGTGCGGGTGTTACCTGCATGGTAGCTCGAAGGTGGTTGCGTCTACGTACCCGATGCCGAGAAAACCTAGGTAGCAGGACAGATGTGCCCTCGTGTTCCTGCCCATGCCAGGTCAGTCAGTGGAGGACTCCAGAATTCCTGGTGTGGAAGAGGGAGGGGAGCGTGATGCCCGACCGACTACACGGGTCCTGTGTCGGCATATCGCGCCTCATGATTACGAAGGGAAAACAACGCCTCGAAACTCGAGGCGTTATCACCGAGATTATGAGTTTCCGAGTCGATAGATCCTGATTGTTACTATGGCACGATGCACAAGAGCACTCGTCAATGTTTTTTTTCTTTCTTCAAATTCCTTGAGACGATTTAATGCACCCGAAAGTGGTTACATATATTTGAAAGCGTTGTAACGTTCCTGCACTTTGCAAGCTTACTGTAGTCTCATGCCCAGATGATGGTAAGTTGATCCTGACTGTGTTTTAGCATATCTGAATCAGAACTTCGTTCAATGTGAAGCGCCTGTGTCGAGTCTGTCCTTGATTCGGTCCGAATCATTTTGAGACCCTCGACACGATTCAATAGGCTGAGATACTGTCTCGGGCACTGATGTCTTGCGCCGCCGTGATACTTTTTCCTCTGACATTTAGTTGGACTGCTATCATCTCCGTTTCGATGAGGTGGTGATGTATCGATATAATACCAACCGAAGCACTCCAGAATATGGCAAGATGGCCGAGCGGTATGTCTTCACTCAACTCGATTTCGCATCATTGAACAACCAACTAATTCATAATAGGTCTAAGGCGCTACGTTCAGGTCACAATCTGAATTAACATCGTAGTCTCGAAAGAGGCGAGGGTTCGAATCCCTCTCTTGTCAGCTTTTTGGTCTTTTTGTTTTGCAATTGCTTTTGTTGGCTGACCTCGGTAGCTGTGTCATGTGTCACTGCTTTTGCTTTTGATCTTTGCGACAATCCAACGGTCACCGGTGTTGACCCTGGGACCTATATGCTCTACTATAACCGGCGGTTTGATTAGTTGTTCAGGGGCCTTCAGGTGGCCGCCAGGAACATGTCTCGGGATTTGGCGGTTGTATATATAAAGGACAATATCGCCAATCTACTGCCCTTAACTGTCCCAACGGTCTTTGGGCTATCATTTCTTGAAGCGAGCTGAACTCTATATGACTTTCAGGTACGGCACGAGGCATACCCTGTGTTCGGAAGCACCTTTCCGACCACAGCCGTGTACTTAGATTAATCATTCAATATGCAACTTCATTCTTTGGCAGCTGTCGATCATGCGACTCCGGGCTTAGTCTGTCTGTCTCCCATACGTGCCATAGCGACGAGTGGAACTCTAAGTGTTACTGACGTTCATTGGAAATTACCGAGACGGGAATACTAATAAAAATGTCCGTCAGCAAAATTGTCTCGGAGAGCAGCGTTGTGCAACTCGGCGTCGCCCGCCGCTAATCTTCGAAACGCTACCAAAAATCCTGCTTCCAATGAACTTCTTCATCAGCTTCGGTCCTTTCGTATCACCATCGAAACCGTTTCGAGACGGTCTTTTGGATGTCGATCTTACTAGTAAGCACCTGGGGGGGACCCAACTGCAGTTAGGTCAATCAGTTGACCACGCTAACCTCCACCAACTTCGAGACATACCGTATCATGCAAGCAGTCTCGATTATCGTACATGGGTGCGAGATCTTCGGGGACTGCGCATGCAAGTTGACGTGTATGCGGGATCCTTCACGGCAGTTCACACTGGCGAGCCATGGCAGGCCTAGACGGACCATGCATGATGTGCGTGTGTATTTTTATATCCCGAGCCGCGATCTCTCATGCAGTGTGTACGGATTCGTACACTGATAATTATGTAGTGTACAGTAAAGGATGGCACTTGGAGGGAATGGGGTTTGCTCTTGCCAGACAGTCCAGGGTCCCTCCCTTGTCAGAAAACCATGTTCGCGTACGTCCATGCACTCGTAATATCGGTCGTGACACTCTGCAAGACGAGGGTTCTCGGACAGCTGCATCATCGAATGATATCGGCATGTACTTGTTGCAGCAATGAGACCCCGAGGTGCCCTGAGCTGCCGTTGTCGCCGGGGTCATGGATCATCACTTCCCGGGTCAGTCAGACTACGGGGA
Organism: Cytospora paraplurivora; assembly: GCA_021272945.2. Lineage (NCBI taxonomy): Eukaryota > Fungi > Ascomycota > Sordariomycetes > Diaporthales > Cytosporaceae > Cytospora > Cytospora paraplurivora. The sequence continues at coordinate 143,022 of JAJSPL020000035.1, forward strand.
CGTCGCGAGACCACATCGAACTCGAAACATTCTTGGACCAGGCTGGATACCGACTGGAAGAACTGTTGCGGACCGGCTCACCTGTGGGACCAACATCGGACCGTCCTCGAGGTATTTTCGGTTGGCTCGAACGAGTCAATCCGATTTTCGTCTCCCGCGACCGTGTAACGCCAAGCTGTCAATATGGTTTCGGGATGGGGGGGGGGGGGGCTTCGAGTCGCTTCTTTCAGTGCCAATGGCACGTTGACCTCATTATTCAGGGAGTGGCTGATTGTATCAGTATACGTACGTAGTTACTTCTGTTCATTGCTTTCAGAATGTCTCGGCAATGAACAGAGATCAACGGTCAAAGTACTCATAATTTGGGAAGATCTTTGCCCTGGATACCCACACGTAAGAATGTCTCGACCTGCAAGGGCCTTGGAAGAAGTTCCTCTCTTGTGCGAGTCCAGCATGGTATGACTGCCCCTGGCCTGAGAGTCCACCACCATGGTCGCGGGATGCTTTCCCGCTCCCGAGGTCGGTCAAGTACAAGTACAAGTACAAAGGTTGTCACCGGAGGACCCCGTCTATAGAAGAGAGGTTGATAACCCCCTACTCAAATATTAGAATCTCGCCTATCACTGACTCGTTTGTTATCTGTAACACGTATAGCAACGAAGAACGATCGCAGTCCAAGGTCTTATGTCACTTTTGTAAGATGTCCTAGCCCCCCCAAAAAGCCACTCAAAGCTTTCCAAACGTTGTATAAATGCGAGCCAAGTCGGAGTGGCGCCCCCTTCGCGCTTGTCCTCCCTTCTACCGGCCCAGGATTTCGCTCTCTGGGTATACTATCCACCCGTTCCCAAGATCTAACATCGCAAAATGCCCGATATGGAGGATACAGAACGCCTATCGCGCATCTTGGAGGTCGATACCCCATACCAAACCGATGTGGACAGCACAGAGGACATTCAGGGAGGCCGAGATAATCCTGGCGACCCCATAGACCCTCCCACCGGTCTCTCCAAAGTCCGGCATGCCATTCTCGTCGCCAGCATGTTCTTGGCCCTCTTCCTTCCTGCCCTCGACCAGACCATCGTCTCCACCGCCCTGCCCAACATCATGTACAGCCTCAGGGCAGAGTCGTCAAACTCCGGATATACATGGATCGGCTCCGCATATGCCCTCGCCCAGGCGGTCGTGATGCCCTTCTTCGGCCAGGCCTCCGAGGTTTTCGGGCGGAAGTGGGCATTCCTGACTGCAATATCTATATTCATGGTCGGCAGCTGTCTGTGTGGCGCCTCGCAGAACGTCTCGATGCTGATTGCCTCGAGGACGGTGCAAGGGATGGGGGCCGGAGGGATCACCGGCCTGGTGATCATCCTCATCGGGGATCTCGTCAGCACGAGGAAGCGTGGGAAGTACCAGGGCTTCATAGGGGCCACCTTCGCTGTCGCATCGGCGCTGGGTCCGGTCCTGTCTGGTGTGCTGGCACAACATGTCAGCTGGAGATGGGTGGGTGATGCTAAGCCCCCGATGTTTGACCCGTTACTGAGTCCTTAGCATATTGACTTGGGTGTTAGTGCTTTCTCGTCAATCTTCCGATATGCATAGTCTGCCTGCTAGTTAACCTCCTCTTCCTCAACATCTCCCGGCCAACCAAGTCTTTCAGGGACTCCATCCAGAGCCTCGACTTCCTCGGCATCGTTAGTGTCAGCTTGACCACCGTCATGCTGCTCCTGGCTTTTGAGTGGGCCTCACTAGGGGAGTCTTGGGGCTCTACTCGTATAGTATCTTGTCTTCTCGTCTCTTCGTTCGCTTTCGTGTCCTTCATCTTTGCGGAGACGAGGGCGATCAAGCCAGTCATCCCACTCCGCTTCTTTACTCACCCGACCCGTATAGGGGCTTATATCTCGGCATTCTTCCATGCCATCGGCTACATGGGATTGAACTACTACTTGCCAATATACTTCCAAGCCGTCAGGGGCGAGAGTGCTTCCCAGAGTGGGATAAGCATGCTGCCTATAGTCCTGATGTTCGGCATTGTCAGTACTGGGGCGGGCTATCTCATCACAGTGACGAAGCGATATCAAGAACTCATCTGGGCCTCGTTCGTGCTCGCCACTGTCGGCTGTGGTCTGTTGATAATGCTGAACGAAAGCACGCCCACGGCAGTTGTCGTCATTCTGCTCCTGGTGGCTGGTATTGGTGTCGCTCCGTGTTTTAACTCACTGCTGATTCCCATCCACGCCTCCTTCGACGACACATTCGACAACTCCGCAATAGCCATGTCAGCTTCCGCATACTCCTTCATAAGAACCATCGGTCTTTCTCTGGGAATCAGCATCAGTGGGCTCGTGTGTTTCGATGGGCTGCGACAGCTTGATGCGGGAAAGACATCAGGACTGAGCATCTCGCAGCTCATCGAGAAACTCAATACTATGGACCGGGCTGACAAGTCAAGGACAGTCGGGGTATTTAGTAGTGCGATGAGAAATGTGTTTATTCAGGTGACTGTTATGATGGCCATCGGGATGCTCGCCAGTTTTTTGATCCAACGACATATGCTTGGAGAGAAGATTCGGTCGGATCACAAGATTGCAATGGTCACAAGAGATCAGAGGAAAAACGACCAGAAGGATCGGGTAACCGTCGAGGCAGGTGAGCCTGCAAGTCGGTCATGACTCTCGAGGATACGTGTGCAATAACAAGCTGTTGCTGGGGTAAAGCTATGAAGAGACTGTATGTTCATTCCGCATTCATGGTATTATCACGATGATATCATGCTTCCATAGTAAAGGCCACCCTCAACAGTAACCTGGTGCGGTCATCCAAGTGAATATCTACCTACATAGTAGGTACCTATATAGAAGATGCAGTTGCCCTGATTTAACAGCCCCCAAGGCATTTTTACTTGCCTTTTGCTTCGGATGACTGAAATGGCATGAGCCATAAACAATACACCCCGCAGGTGTATTGGAAATCAAGTGGCGTAGACTCACAGTATTCACATTGTACGTCCACGGATGTGACGCTCGCTATGCATTACAAGGTCCCGCTCACCACATATTAACGCGCCCTTCAGCGTCATATGTAGGTCAAGCAAGCCGATATAGTGAGGGTGACTGACTCCGTTCATTCGATGTCTTTGATTAGTTCGGCGCCGATGCGGGGAATGACAAGCTTGGGCTGGAAGTTGCATGTGCCGTTTGTTGTTTGGCTTGGCCCGCGGCGCCCGCCCTTCACTTTATCAACCCTGGGAAGGGGCTATGCGATTTCGGCTGAGAATTGACTACAAAAACATTTACAATTCATCAACTAGAGTCCCTCTTCTTATTTTCGGTTTTGAGAGCTGGATCCGCATACTGAGAACAATATGGGGTCCTCAACCACGACATTCACGACCACCCAGGCCGGGACCACAGATCTTGCAAATATCCCATTGTCTGCGATCTCACCTACGCGGCCCAATACAGCGCCTGCAACTCTTCCTGCGGCCGAAGTACCTCCCAGTCCACAGGGCTCAACAAGGATATTCCACGCTGAGCCAGCGAGTACCCTGAAGAAGTCCGCCAGAGTCTTGATCACCACACTGGTCATCTTTGCCAGTCTCACACAAGTAAGTAGCAGCACCATGATCTACATAACCGGAAAGTCACCTGCGGATCTTAAACCGCCTAAAAGGCTGAGCTAATCGAGGCTTCCTACTTAGTATGCTGCGAACTTTGTGACACTGAGCGGAGGGTTGGCTATTAGCAAGAAGCTCGGCCGTGACGCCGGACCAGGAGAGGCCAACTGGATGCCTGCTGCATATTCGTACGTATACACCAGATCCCTGACCCTGGCACCTAATAAGATATCGGCTTAACAGGTTAACCAAATTGTATTCAGACTCACCCAGAGCACTTTTGTCCTGATCAGCGGCCGGCTGGGAGCCGTCTACGGCCACCAGCAGGTTCTCCTCTTCGGCGGAGTCATCATAGCCGTCTTCTCGCTGATCAACGCCTTCACCCCGACGTACAACTCATTCGTGGCCGTGCGAGCCCTGACCGGTGTCGGGGGAGGCCTCATCATGCCGAATGCAGTAGCCATGATCACCATCATGGTCCCGCCGGGCAGGACGCGGAATCTGAGCATGGGCTTCTTCGCCGCCGCTGCACCGGTGGGCGGCTGGGTCGGCGCCATCATCTCGGGCCTCTTCATGAAGATCGAGAAGTGGCAGATGATGTTTGTCTTCATCGCCGGGCTCAGCGCCCTGCTCTTCGGACTTCTGTTCCTCTTGTTGCCCCGGGAGGTCCCCGTCGACAAGGGCGGCAAGATCGACTACCCGGGTGCAGGCCTGGGCCTCAGCAGTCTCCTTCTCTTCAACTTCGTCTGGAACCAGGCACCTTCGGCGGGGTGGTCAACACCGTACGAGATCGCCCTGCTGGTACTATCCGCCGTCCTTTTCTGCACCTTCCTTGCCTGGGAGAAATATGTCGCGAGGGACCCGATCATGCCTGTTACCATATTCAAGGCGCCCACGTTCACGGCGTTGCTCTTCGTTGTACTGCTCAGTTATATGTCCTTCGGTATATCTCTCTGGTATATGATCGCCTGGGAGCAGATCCTCCGCGGGTTGGATGTCATGCAGCTCGCTATCATCTGGACGCCCTTTGTCCCGGGGTCGGTCATTGCCGTCTTCGCTGCCGCATGGCTGATCCCCAGGATCGCGGCTCAGTACATCGTTGCCCTTGGGGTGATCTTTGTGTTGATTTCCAACCTACTGCTGGCCACCATGCCAGTCCATCAGACTTACTGGGCCCAGACATTCCCGGCCATTATTGTGGGAAGTATGTGTCCAGACTTGGTTTACGTGGCTGCACAGGTCATCGCGAGCAACAGTGTCAGTCGGAAGCAACAGGGCATTGCGGGGAGCCTGATCGGGACATTGAACCTATATGGCAATAGCTTGGGACTTGGGTTCGCGGGCACGATTGAGACGCAGCTACTGGAACAGAGAGAGGATAAAGTTTATGGGTATCGAGCGGTGCTGTTCTTCGGGGTCGCACTGGCGTTGGCTGGTCTGATCCTTGACTTTATCTTCGTGCGCATGCCGAAGGATGAGAGGGAAGGATGGGACCCGGACGACCAAGGCGCCGAGGACATTCCTGTCGTTGGAGCCACCATGAGGACGGACGGTGCGGCGACTGGTGTCGAGAACACGATCGCAGCATGATTAGCTCAAGATTTTAGATCGGTCGATGATCGGAGATGACACGTTAGTTCTATTGGGTCTATTCAGCATCAATTACTCGACTTCTGTTGATGTTTCTTCCCTTCAGACCGTTTGTAATCCTCCACTCGCGTTGATACACTGCCCCGAGATCCAACTCGCCGCTGGCGAGGCCACCAAGCCAACCACATTGGCAATCTCCTCTACCGTGCCAAAACGGTTCTCCACGTGCGTCTGGCTCTTTTGCAACTGCTTGAGCTCCTCTGGAACCTTATCAAGCATGTCCGAGAGAACTGGGCCAGGAGAAACGGCGTTCACGGTCGTTCCGTTCCCTCCCAGTTCCGCGGCCCAGATCCGCGTGAGACCTTCGATGGCGGCCTTGGAGGAAGCGTAAAGACTACCTCCTTTGATCGTGTCTCTTGCGCCAACAGAGGAGAGGTTGATGATACGGCCCTTGGGCTGGAGGTATGGCAGGATGGCTTGGGTGAGGAACAAGGTGCCCCGGACGTTCACGTTGTACATATATTCGTAGTCCTCCAGCGTGACCTCGGATAGATTTCGCATTGTCAGGGTGGCGGCATTGTTGACAAGGATGTCGATCTTCAGATCCCCGGACGACCACTTAAGCAGCTCGTCAACGAAGTTCTTGGGGCCCTCGAGCTGACCGAGATCCGCCTGCACGGCGTGGGACTTGGGCTTGTGTGGGAGGGCCTCGATCCTCTCCTGTAGCTCCTTGACCTTGGGGGCACTGCCTGGGGATGTATAGCCGAGGATGACCTGGCGTAATACTTTTAGCCACTGCAAGGGTTCAAGAGAAACCAAGAGCTTACGTTTGCTCCATCGGAAGCCAACTTCGAGGCGATGCCGGTGCCGATGCCTCGAGAGGCGCCCGTCACAATGGCAGTCTTGCCGAGGAGTGGCAATGCAGGGGTGCTTCTGTCGGACATTTTATTGGCTGCAGGTACGCTGCGATACCTAGGTATGTATATAAATCGGAAGATGCAGATCTGGAAATGCAAGTTGGGATTGATGTTCGAGATTCAGCCCGAAAACCTCTTGACTAAAATGCCATGCCATGATAACTTTTTATCTTGACTTGATTGTACTGTGTCCTTTACTCCCTCAAGTGCAATATCATGACGTATCCAATGTTCCCATTCTCACATGAAATCGGGGCAAGCGTGTTAACTCCGAATGAAGACAGTGGACAATCGGCGTTATGATGTCTCCATCGTGAACTGAGGTTACAATCACCGTGGATTGTTGCCTTCATTCATGAGTGACGAAAGATCTTCCTTCGATACGGATTATACATGAGCTGTGGAATGAGTAAAGGCAAGGCACCAAGGGGACAAACGGCCTAGGCAGGCCAGGCGGTGAAGGGGTCTGGCAAACGGCCGTTCTGCCTACGCCCTGCCAGGCCTATAACTGGCCTTCAACCTGACTGTTGATCACTTCACTTCTTTCCTTCCTTTGAAACTAGAGACCTTTTGAATTCATTTGACGATTCAGTTCTCATTCGTACGATTCGTATACCCGGCCTAACCAACATGAGCCTCTATTATCAATCGCAAACTTTTTTTCAGTACGGGGTGATGTGCATGTACTAAGTGGTAAGTCCTTCCCCATGGGCAATAAGTCTTGAACATGCAGACATCTCAGCTGTCGATCTCGCAGGCAGGGTTAGGGTCCTTCACCATTCCCAAGGCGATGTATTTAACATCAAAACTCGTAGATACTTGAGTACGAATCAGCAAAGTTGCTGGCAGATTCTTGGACGTTGGAGGGACTCTTAACTTAGTAGCTATGACTATATTCACAATTGTACCTACCGGTGCTGATAGTCATGTAGCGTTTTCATATCTATTGTAGTTCGATACACGTTATTGCAACAGAGGTTTGGGGGATGTACTCTAGGGTAAGTATCCCGAAGAGACCACCACAACAACCCCCCCCCCCCCCAAGCCCATTACGATATCTGATGAGATGCTAGGTAGCGCCAGCTTGACTGTTTTCTTCTTGCCGTGCTGTAAGCCTCAGAAGGGGGCTTGCCTCTGCAGTTGGAAAAACTGTGGTGATATATATAATCCATCTTACTCGGGTAGACAGCTTTTCCCTAATTACTGATTGGGGCTATGAGCAGATGACGGGCAGGGCTATTCATAATACACAGATGAATTGATTAAATAATTTCTAGATCACAACATCGAATAAGATATATGCCACATGAACAATACTCTTTCCAAAAACCATTACAGCTGGCAACGGGTATACATACCGAGGTTGAGGCGGTCATGGCCACTCCCCCAAAACCTGACATCTGGAGACCATCATAATCTACCTCCTCCTCCAAACCAAAGGACAGCGCTCAGGATGTAGAAGCTGAACAAGCAAAACCATACCAGTATCCTCCTCGATGAAACGCAATACCCTATCCCGGGCAGCCTCGAGTGTCTCGCCGGGGTTCGTCACAGGATCCACCCGCCATTCCCGAAATAGCGCCGCTATTGTTGCCACAGACTCAACCTGTGAGAACTTCTTGCCAGGGCAGTCACGCACCCCGTCAGACCAAGCAATGAATGTGCCCCGGACAGGAGTGACCACCTCCTCGCTATCAAGATGGCCAGGCGCGGAGGAAGACTCTGACTTGATCCACCGCGACGGTCTCCAGGTGAGAGAGTCTGAGCCCCAGTACTTCGGATCCGTGTGTACAGATGCGTGGCTCGGGGAGACCATTGTCTTTGGTGGGATGACGAGGGTCTTCTTCCCCACCTGGAGTGTGGCAGAGTGCTCACCGGTCCACTTCGCCAGACCGACGGGCTGGTAGAGGCGAAGTGACTCGAAAACAACGGCTAGACAGCGCTTGAGACGGGGGTAGTCGGTCTTGTAGTTCCATTCCTCTTGCGAACGACCGCCTAAAACGTGTTCGATTTCTTCGTGGATCCATTCTTGAACTTCTGGGTTCCCGGCCAGGAAGTAGATGATCCAAACGAAGTTATGAGCCGTAGTATCGTGGCCGGCGAAGTTGAAGGCGAACACTGGAGGAGAGGATGTAAGCCAATGTCCAGAAGTGGTTCTTGTGGGGATGTTTCTCACTATTGCCATAGATCTCGCTTTCGTTCAAGCTCTCTTTCGTTTCCTGCTGGGACGCCCGCACAAGCGAAGTCATGAGATTGCGGTCCGAATTCATCCCCTCAAGCGAGTTGTTCTTCTCCGCCTCGTACAGCTCGGTCATGTACCCCTGGAAGGAAGCGCAGGCGTAGTGAAGCTTTTGAAGAGACCGTGGAAGCCATGGCTTTGCAAGAAATTTTGTGCCTAGTACCATGATTACGATACTGTTCTCCAGAATCGTCTGAAGCGCCTCCTTGTAACTGAGAGATGTACCTCCCAGCTTGATCTGGGCCTCATGGTGGCCTTTGAAAGGATAGACCTTACCGAAGCCAGCCCTGGACATGACATTGAGAGAGAGCGTGCGGGTGTCATGGGCAACCGTATCAACAGATGGTTGAGAGCTCCAGTATCGACCCATGTCGCTAGCCTGAGCAATACTCTCCTGCCAGACGGGCTCGAGATTCGAATCGCCAAAACACGAGGCGATGAGCTTGCGCATCTTCTTCCAATCTCCGCCCTGGGCCTATACGCAGTGGGGGTATGCGTCAGCAGAAATCTCATGTGAATCAGATTGGTATAGAGGAGGCCTCACGGTGGCTATATTAGGTCCGAAAACATCGAGCATTGCCGTGAGTTCAGAGTCGTGTGGGAAGTCGGTATTACGCTTCAACATGGTGGTGATGATATCCGGGTTGCCTAGGTATAGCCAGTTCCTGCCTGGAGAGCATAGAATGAAGGCATCGCCCATCTCTTCATGACTCTTCCACCTGATGGCCAACTCAAATCCCAAGTAATTGTACTTGGTGATGTTGTTATTTCCAAGGCCGAATGGTAGTCGCCTGAGCAGAGATACTACTTGCTGGCTCACGAGGACCCATAGCGGGTTGATGTGGTCAACGGGAATGACGCGAACTGGCACGCCGATCTTGCGAGCCGCAAGGTAATTTTGGAGCAAACATATGGCTGAGTAAACTGTGTATCCAAAAATCAGCAGCAGAACCGCCACTGCAGCGGTCATGAACAAGGCCATGGCGTGCACAGAGCGGAGACGTGCATGTACGGCTTAGTTGAGGCGATGGTTTTGGGCAAAAGGTTGCAGTAGATGCGCGCGGCAAAGACAGAGTATCAAGAATAGAGGCTACTACAAAGAAGGACGATCGATCGGTGCAGCACAACATACTACCTATGTATATCAGGACTACCGTGCCGTTGGTTCGGACTGATCTAGACAAAAGATGTACGTACACTCACTATCACAAATTTCTAATTGCAGCTTGAGCTGCGGCACAGGTCGGTTAACACGGCACGGCTCCACGGGATCCTCCCGGCCTCCGCATCTGCTAATCTCACATATTGGTGTTGGGGGCCGTCACACAACAGGCTCCACGGGATCCTCCTGGCCCCCGGCCCGCCTGCATCTGCTAATCTCACCTACATATTGGTGTTGGGGGCCGTCACAAAACGGGCTCCACGAAAGCAGGGAGGTACCGCAGGTATCAGGAGATATGGTGCCGCACTACATCCCGATGTTCTCCCCTTCACCGAGCCATTTTTTCATTTTCTTGATCTCGATCTATTCCAACGCAACGCGGCGAATTTCGACGCGCTATATTGATTCTCCCGAGGTCATCACGTTGTATATACCGGCGGCAGCTGGGTGGAATCGCAACAATGACACTTCCCAGGGCGAGATAGGTACTAGGGACCTGACAAGCATAGCAGTAGCACCCTGGAACAGCTGAATTGCGGCTGCTACGGTGAGCGGACCCTGTAGGCAGCGCCTAAAAGGACAACTCTAATTACCTCGGCAATCGGAATGGCAAGCTCCCAAGGACAACACTTCTTCATCAGCTAGCATGAACTGATGCTCGCGCCGAATGTTACAGTGAAGGCCTGTTGAAGACGTTAGACAGTGCAACGGACCATGTACGGATATCACTTTGCAGTATGTAACATTGTAGCTGCGGAAACCCGGTAGTGTACGCGGAGTTGTTGCCTATCTAGGCAGAATAGTACTTGAGTAGTTATTTATGGATTGAGATGTAAGCACTAGTCCATATCTACATGTATGTATGCAGAAGGGCTCTGACCGGTGTATAGTAAAACCCACTTGCATTGCTGCGAAAGACATACGTGATACCATTGCCGATAGGAACGTCGTCTTGGCTGCAAGGAAGTCCAGCACTACCTACCAAAGTAATCAATCTCACAGGTGAGATTCGCCATGTCATAACGTAAGGCTGGGTATGACCTGACGGACTTTCAGCACCAACCGATGAATCCAGAGACAGGCATGTACATGCATTCGATGTCTCGCTGCAACTTAGAGCCCCACTGCACCATCTGCAACCCCTGATATAACTGGCAGGCGCAACAACCCTTGGGAAAGCAAGAAGGGTGGAACATTGCGTTCTGATCAGAAGCTTGAGGTAACACCGAGGCGACCGGTATACGGAAGGTTTTCGTAAGGAAAGATCAGCAGAAGAGGTGCAACTCCTTGTTGTGTAAGTTGTCTGTCGATAGTGGCCGGCCGGCCTAATTCGCACGAAATTCATGCTGCCATCGGAGATAGCAGGCAATGCCTACGACATGACCCCAAGAAGTCAAAGGAACAGTTCCAAAGATCCTAGTATCTGTCTTGGAAAAGTTCATTACTTTGTGCTAAGAAGAATCATGATCTACAATTGTGACAACTCAGGTGAAGTCGAATATTGATTTGACAATTGCAATTTCCCGTTCAATCGATATCATGATCCTTTCCTGCCCCCTGCAAACCCCCGGGAACTTTGAATTTAGCTACCCACAAGCCGGGATAATGTGGCTTTCAATCATATTCTCATGATCCATAGAGAATCAGATGGCGTCAGCACTTCCATGCCAATCTCCCAGTGCATACATTACATACAGGGTATCAGCTACTTGCTATCTGGATGCTGTCGTCCCTGCGGCACCCACCCTCCTACTGACTTTGGTCACTGCCTCTGTAACATTTGCTCATCTGTCGCCGAGTGCTCCGTAACTTGGTACCCAAGGTGACGTATGATACGGTTCTTCTGTGTCGGGATTAGATGAGGAGCCTCGGGATACTGGACTGCCATCTCAATCATCCCCGACCTCAGCGCCGGGCGTTGCTCATCGTATGAATTCATATCCGTGTCCTGGTCGGGCAACCCGACGGTAGAGATATCGTACAATGGATCAGTGGATCTTGCTGACTTTCCGCGCATGCGTGATTTCAAATGCTGGTAATGTGAATTCGTCGGTTTCCACTGCGGCTTGCTTTCGCGGGCAGATGCTGCGAAGAGTTGAGGGAAGGCAGTGAGGCACGATATCACGACGGCTAGAGGTGAATTAATTACATGTGGAAGCACTCGGCGAGCTTATTATCGGCCACTTACCGAGTGATGATTGGATCGCGCTCCACATCCAAAGATAGGAAGTGTCTTGCTGGCCAGTCACCTTCTTCGTTGCGCCAAGATCCGCCGTACGTGCGATAGCGACAGCAATAGTAAGAATAGAAAGCGAGAACAGGCCGATGAACGCTAGTTTCTTTTTCATGGGTATGCGCACATTCCAGAGTATCGTGAACGGAATGATCATGACTGGTATAATCGAAATCAGCACAAGTGCTTCAAATGTCGTCAGAAGTGGAAATAGTCAAATCTTTTCTTACTTGCAAAATCTGAAATAACATCCAGAACACAGTTGACAATGAGAGTAGCTGTTGTAAACCTGATGGCAGTTTGTGTGGAGCATTCAGTCTCCAGGTATTCCACAGTCGTGCCGACTAGACAATGGTACTCCACATCGCCGACGGAGACAAGAAAGGAGGTCACAGCCAGAGCGAATACCGGCCACCAAATGTACTTCTGCCCTCGTACGTGGCTGCCCAGTCGTCTGAAAAACATGAGGAAGGAGAGCTTGATGAGGAACAGGGAAGTATAGAAGAAGAGCTCGACGGTGAGACTGACTTTGAGTCCCCGGTAGAGCCGGGTCGCATAGTCAGCCTCAAGTGGGACGAGTCCAGCGTTCAACCTGAGGATGTAGTAGAGATCCCTGGCCGCCCATTGCCAAAGAATCGCGGTAATAAGAACTAGAACGGCGGCAAGAATGGCACAGGCATCGTCCCAGAAGAGACGCTTTGGTCCTTTCCATCGTGCTATCATACGGATTACAATGAAAATGGTCGATAAAGCTGCTCCAGCCCATATGAGACCCTGACATATGTATCAGTAAGGCACAGAAGTAATTTCCATGGAAGGGGCAGCGCCGCTGGACATACCAGGAAGGTCGGATACGCGACACCCGGACCCGTGACAGTCTGGGCCATGCTGGCAGACGCTTGACGTCTCAGAGAAGGCATGATGTACGAGTCGGAATTCGACAGTATGTTGCAAAAGGCCAAGCATACACAGAGCTTTTGCGTTGGGAGAGATTGTTCAAATATATTGATGAAGCACGTGTCAAAGTCTGCCTCCGTCCATTGTTCGCCCGGCTGTCAGCACATTTGAGGAACTTACATTATCTTCAACACAAACCTCGGACTACTGACCGCTGTGTTTTTGGCTTAGTTCGTCCACCCCATTAAGCTCAAATAGGGATCAATAATCGTAACATGCATCATGCAGTCATCCACCCGGCATTGTGGGCCCTGTCAGACTGTTCTGCAGAATGAGCTCGGGAAGGTATGGCACTGTATTGGGGCTTTGTCATGCGCACGCCTTTCAGCCCCCAAACTAGCATTGGCCTTCTACTTTGAGCAAGTATCCCGTTTGCGAGCTCAGTAGGGTTGCAGTCCAGAAGAGGTATGGCTCAGTCTCCATGGATGTGGATCATATCATGCGCAGCTCTTCTGCCCCAAAAATAACATGACCTTTCTACTTCAAGCCACTATGCCGTCTGCAAGTCCATATTGCAACCCTGGTTCTCTATGTGGTTATACCCAACTATAGGCTGATTGATCTAGAACTCCCTCTACACGCTGAACCGCGCGTCAAATAGTCTACCTTGGGATGTAATCACAGTGGATACTGTGGGTCTGAGTGATCACAATACATGGTTTCGGCTTGGCTGTAAGGTAATCCCCAACAGCACATTGTTCGCCACCTGCCCGCGGCCTTACAATAGCTGAACATATATCATCATCATCATCATAGTTCCCAAAGTTCAAGAGACAAAAACCCTCTCCAAAGTAGCACACGATATTTTGTCACTAGAACTTGGGAATCATCACATGCTGTTGATTGCCAGATGACCGGCCCGATCTGCTTGTTCTGGGTGTAATGCATTGGCAACATCCAACAGTTTGGGGGCCGGATATGGCGAAAGGGTTGGATATCATGATGACTGGAGTCCGGGTTCTTCCTCGAATGAAAATCGAGTTGATTATCCATTGGTAAATTATCATTTCCAGATAATCAAGAACATAAGATATATTAATACGATATTCAATGGGTATTCTTGTGTACCACCTCGCTCCATGTTCTTCTCATCAAGAGAGCCACAAAATCAACTTTCCACTCTATCACAATTACCACACTCTGATAACTCTCCTTGCTTCTGGCCTCCCTTCTTCCATCATTTACTTTGCTCAACCATGACCATGCTGTTTGATTGCATAAGGGTCAGGTTTGCCTATGACACACCCTTGGGCCTGTGTCTTTGGCTCCTTACTATTATTGTCTTGTGGACATTGCTCAATTCTATAGCGTTATGGAAGAAACGTCCGGTCAGTTCTTATAGTCCATTCATTCATATACGTTTTAAAAGCCCTTTGTTCCTTGAAGACACGTCGGCATATATGGGGACTGAACTTTATTACCAATACGTATCGAGGAGACAAATAGTGTTGCACAAGCTGACATAGATTACACAGAGTGGTATAAAAATTGTCGGGCCTACCATTCTCCTAGGAAAGTGGCTTAGTACTCTGCAGTTCATCCTTTATGGCCCTGAAGCAATCTACAAGGAATACAAAAAGGTATGAGAGTCTCCATATTTGCAATCGAATATGGAAAGGCTAATGTCTATTCCAGTCCCTGCATCAAGAGATATTCGCGACACCAGCTTTGAGGCAATATCAGGTCCTGGTATCGCACCCCCAGCAAGTTCGAGAGCTGGCAGCTAGTAACCCTAACGTCTTGTCCTTCAACGCGGCTATGACGAACGTGAGTACCCCCTTCTTGAATGCTACAAAATATTTACAATTGGATGTCTCTGACAGAATCTTGATCAGCGTCTATTCGAGAAACAAACAATGTTCGGCTTTGAGTTTGGCGGCCCTGACCCCCACAACTCTGTTGCAAACCGCGCTATAAAAGTGCTACTTGGCACAAATCTCCATGCATTGATGCCGAAAATACGTCAACGTGTTGTCCAGGGAGTGGAAGCGCAACTTGGAGAATTACGTCCCCAAATTGATGGCAAGTGTTCCAAATTCTGTAATCGAGGTTCATGAACTTCAATTGTTAACGTTGATTGTGCCTGCCTTGCGACCAACAGGGTCAAAGACACTGAGCATCACCTCTTTCGCAAGAGCACTCACAATGCGGGTCAACAGTCAGATCCTATTCGGAGATGAGCTTTGTGAGTATACTCCACGGTGAATGCTCTGTACGATGGCTAAATTATTCCTTCTAGCTTCTGACGACGACTTTCAAAAGAGCTGCCTTCGCTATAGCTGGGATGGTGGCGTCGCTGCAGAGATCAGCCGGCAAATGCCCAGAGTTATCGCACCGTAGGTCTAACCATGTTTGCATAATTCCCATAACTGGCATGAACAATCTCCAAGTGGTCGAAGTATCACACAGAAACTGATTGTGCATGTAGAACCTTCGCTCGAGCTGTCATGTCTTGGAGCGGTGCTATGAGAAGGGCCGGTAGGCGTGTGTCAGATCTCATTGATGACCGTGTTCTTGCAGAGGAACAAGGAAATGCTGCGCGATTTGTACGAGCCCCCAATCCTAGGTACTGCTTTGGAACTCATCTGAAACCAATTTGCAGCTTGATGTCACCCAATTCGTCATTAGAAGCTCGCGCACACCACAGCAAAAGTCTCGAGCCCGTCTTATCCAGCAAATGATGGCACTACTGTTCGCTATATCTCATCAGACTCCTATGGTATGTGATTGTGGCTTTGCCATCTATTTCGCCAAGAATGAAGGAACAGCTGACCGGCAAATCCACCACAGGCAGTGGGATGGGTTGTTACCATGCTTGGTACACATCGTGAATATATATCACTTTTGCGTGAGGAGTTACGAAGCATTGAACGAGAGAGCGAGGGTTCTGAGCTGCCGCTCAAGAAGCTCCGGCTGATGGACAGCTTTCTTCGAGAGACTGCTCGGCTGAACCCTCTCGATGGCTGTAAGTTTAACTTTCCATTGCAAGCGAGAATACTGACGGCCGAATCTGTTCCCGACCAACGCCTACGCGAAGAACGGAGGAAAGCTGGCACGAAGGGAAGATATTTGGAATGATAATCATCATGACTGATCGTAATTTCAATTTTAGTAAACACGCAGCGCATGGCCCTGAAGGACTTCACATTCTCGGACGGCTCCTACATTCCCGCAGGCAACCTGGTGGCTGTTCCGCAGCACGCCGTGTTGCGCGACGAGCGAAATTACAGAGATCCTGACTGCTTCGATGGCCACCGGTTCTATACCCCAGAAGTGGACGTTGACTCGACTGCTTCTACCAAGTATACCGATGTTAAGTGGGAATACCCGTACTGGGGGTCACCTAACCACGCATGGTGAGTGCTCTGTTACAATCCTTTCCTTGGGGATACGGGTATAATGCTCGGTGCCACTTCGAGGAACGGAATTCTGACGATGGCCATCCCTCTAGCCCCGGAAGATGGTACGCTTCCGATCTGCAAAAGCTCACGCTCGTCCACATCCTCAAGAACTATGACTTCGAGATTTCGGACCCAAGGACCTCGAGCAAGCCCTTCACCTGGACTACAGCGCTCCTCTCGAGGTTTAGTGCCAAAATCACCTTCTGGCCTCTTGAAGAAGCAGGTTCGGGACAATTGAAGCCATGTTGATAATGTGAACTGGTCAGTATCTAGTTACATTGTACACGAGTCGAACAGGCCTTTAAATTGATACTTCAACAATCTATGTATATTTTCATACCAAATCGATCCTTGGAACTACCCTAGGGTATGTGGACAAGGAAAGTCTTCAAGGCATACCCCGCGGACTGGTCTTTCAAAAACGCACTCTGGATGAAATTCATCAAGGCATCCTTCAGAATCTAGAAACCCCGGGGCCATCTCAGAGAAAAGACCGTTTCAGCACCCGCTTTTAGTCTTCGCGGACTAAGTTTACCCCCCCCCCCCCAGCTAGATTGATATAGAAAGGTACTTAGATCTTGAAGAAGAGATATTACTTTAGGATGAAGTCTAACTAGCCTAGAATTGAATTCCCTCTGATTTCTCTTACGAGGTCTATATCCTTTAAGCAGAGTTACCTATCTAGGATTACCTACCCTATAGGGTATCTAGATCTATTTCGAATACCTACCTTAATCTTAATCTTAGAAGCTGATGATAATTACCTACCTTTTTAAAGTAGTAATTGAAGTATATAGTCTCTGTACGGGGTAAAGTGAGTTATTGATGTTCTGAGGAAAAGATCCCCAGTGAGACTCTCATACTAGGAATTTTCTTAAAAACACGTAAACAAATAGGTAGTGCTCTCCCCTACCACATAATCTGGTTTTATCTAGGTACTTAAGTAGGCAGGTACGTTTACCTACCTAAGTAAGTACCTTGGTAGAGAGAAAGGGAAGGTTCATTACCTTACTCAGTAAAACTAATCCAAATTACTGAAATGAGTACCTATTTAATTGGTGGCTCGCTGAACTTAGGGAGGAAATAGACCTTGCTGCTGTAAAACAGTTTATTCGCTGGAGTACTATGGCCAAGGGCGTTTTCAAAAACCGCCCTCACGGTATGGTATTCTTTACGTACCTAGGTACCTAGCTCCACGGGTACGTACTCAAGTTTTCATAGCCCTCTGTATGCCGTAGGGTTAGGGTGATACATGAACGACACTTGAACCTACCCCCCCCCCCCCGCCTCCACACTAACATGGGAAAGTGCGGTCCCACGAACCCTGAAGATTCCCGTACCAGGCCGACGTCGGTGTTTCGGATTGTTGACACCATTCATGGGCCGGCCGGCAGCGCTCAATTGCGCACCATTTGTGGCTATTATCACTCTCGCCTCACATAGAAGTACGAACAGTTCCTCTCTCACTTCAATCTCGAATAAATCTCTATTTCCCTGCACATGCTAGCTACCCGTGCAAGATCCGCCATGGCCTCAGCAGCACGCACATACTTGGCCTTCCACCACGACGCCAAGTTGCACAAGCTGTCAACCGCCGTCACGGCCATCTACCCCTTCTCATCCCTCGAGGAGGCAAACCGGGGCCTCTTCAAGCAGGCCGCCGAGACAGACCATGTCGTCGTCACGGAGAAGACCATCTTTCACCCGCAGGGCGGGGGCCAGCCGTCCGACGTCGGCTCCATAACAGGCCCGGCCGGCTCCTCGGTGATATTCGACGTCCAGGCGGTGCGCATGGACGCCGTCCGCGACGGACAGGTCCTCCACTTCGGCCGGTTCACCACCAGCAGCGACGGCGGCGGCATCTTCAAGGTCGGCGACACGGTCGAGCAGGCCATCGACGTGGAGAAGCGCCTGCTCTACTCGCGGCTCCACACGGCGGGCCACGTCCTGGGCGCGGCGGTGCGGCGCCTGCTCGAGAAGGAGGTCGAGGGCTTCGACGAGCTCAAGGCCTCGCACTTCCCGGACTCGGCGGCGTGTGAGTTCGCGGGGCTGATCGAGGGGAAGTGGAAGGGCCCGATCCAGGACAAGGTCGACGAGTATATCGCGGCCAAGCTGCCCGTGGAGATCGAGTTCTGGGACGAAGAGGACTTCAGGAAGAAGGGGTTGGAGAGGCTGATCCCGGACAAGAGCTTGTTGCCGCCGGGTGAGAAGTTCCGGGTTGTAAATATAGTGGGCGCTGAGGTGTACCCTTGTGGAGGCACGCATGTGGATACGACGGATTTGTGCGGCGAGACGAAGGTCAAGAAGATATCGAGGAGTAAGGGCACATCGCGAGTGAGTTATACTGTGAACTAAAGACATATTAGAGTAAGCCATGATGAATGGAACCTAGATCTTTTCACTGCATTTTCACTGCAATGGCCAACCTAAACATACTCAGTCGGATGTGGATCCTGTCTTCTCCAAAGCCGCACATTGGGACGGACAAGATGGACCTTTCCAACGTTATTGATAATCCTGGAGTGCCTATCGTAGGGTATGTAAAGGTGCGTAGTCATACTCCTACTTCCTTTGATGCTTGTCCCACAGGCCAATTGCAGTCATCACCGCCGCGACCTCCCAGTCCTCCCCGAGTACGCCCTGCGCACCACTTCCCAGGAATTGAAAAGCTGCAGAGCTTCTTCGTCTCAGATTCAATTTGCGAAAGCCGAGCACAGCAACGGTCTCTCCACCTCCAGATGCGATATACCCACTGCCTTGTGTGACGTCGGTTGCCAACCGCACCAACTTCAATCCGGAGTGTTTACCGAGGACTTTTACAGCCTGTCCTCTCGTCGGTCGCCACTGGAAGGCCTCTTTCCTGCTCCCAAAGCCACTGGCCAAGGGCACATCGACGCTGAAGCGACCCTTTGTTTCGAGTTTGATCGTACCGGATTGTATGATTACCTCGTTACGAGGCCTCTTCTTTCTGTGGAAGTGGCTCCGATGAACGAGTGCGCCAATCAGGGCGTCCTTCGTATCCAATCCGTTGTACAACGAGATGGTAGGCCAGGTGATCCTAATGCGGTAAAGAGGGTCTGTTTTGTGTACCCCGAGGTAGTACCGACCATGGAAGAGGCTCAGGCAGTAAAAGTTGAAGCTGACTGGGAAGGGGATGCTGCGAGCTGCGATAACAGGGACTTCTTGGTCATAGATGCTGCCACGTATTGGCTCATCCACTGAGGTAAGGAGTGGCTCCTGGTCGGAAGTGCTGACACGTATGGGCCCGTTGACAGCGGTAAGGAGTGATTCTTGGTCGGAGGTGCTGACACGCCTTGGCTCATTGACTGCGGTGGTAGCATTGTAAGGGACGGCCTTGAATCTGACTCCTCGGCTCGGAGGTTTACCGGTCTGTTGGTCAGGCTGCGAATCGTCATCTACTTCGAACCGGCTGGACTTGGTGGTCTCGCCGGAGGTTGTCCTCATGCCTAACAAGCTCATATTCGTCCTTAGTACTCGTTCCCGTCTCGGTCGCTTGGAGACTGCCGCTGCATGTTCCATCACGTTGGGCATGATCTTTGATCGTATTGATGCTATACTTTTGTATATTCGTAGTGGGAAGAATTATCAATGCTGCAGTAAGGTTGACTGACCGCGTAGGATGTCCGCATATTCTATCAGGGGCTCTGTTACGGATTATACAGCATGTGCAGGGGTATTATTTGAGTGTTTCCTGACTCTGATTATAGTAATGCGTCAGACTACTGTATCGCTACAGCCAGTGTGATATCAAAACCCATCTGCTCCTTCCACTTGGATCATTATCAGACTGATTTCCCAGGGTTACCATAACGTGAGTGGACAACTCACTATGAGCATTGGTATCTCACTGAGATCACGGCTGAGCGTAAGTAATAAGCAGCACTCCATCAAAAGTAAGATTGCTTTTCGTATTGGCTTATGTGGTTTTTAGTAGCTTGACATCCAGTCGCAAAGCGTCGCTGTTTACATATATCACAGAAATCGAGAGGCGTATATGCTGTCCGGCAGTGAGTCAACGCTTCATGGATGTCATAGATGCATTTGATCAAAACAGGCTTCCCGCCCAATTGTGTTCCATTCCCCAGATCCAAAGAGCGGAAAGTGCCCATATACGAAGAATATGACACTGTGTCAGCTACCAGTTCCAAGTACTCTCATGACGAACAGATGTACTAGATCGAGCCACTCCATGTGACTTAGTTGCGCAGTGTACCCTAGGGTATGCGAATCTCCTAATTCTTCGGCTTAGTAATGCGACTCGCCTTTGTCTTCATACTCGCATCAACATTCGGAGCGCAAGGCCTGGACAGAACAGGACCACATTTGATGATGTGTATTGCTATTGCATAATTACTGCACACTTGAACTTGGAGCTGCCCGAACTGGTATCTTAAGACGGCAGATTTACGTAATTCCTGTGGCCTCTCCTGTATAAGTGTACAAACATGAAATCCTTTTTCGGTTGGACCGGCCGGTATGATGCACATGTGCGGCGTAGACATGAGGCTCCATGGCCCTCAACCTCAGCTTGCCGCCGGACTCGCGAGTTTGGAGAAGGAGCTACTCGACTCATCGCCACTTACGAACGAGAAGTTGTCCCCCACCTCCTCGTGCAGGACCACCGACAGTGTCCTTCAAGAGCAGTTCAATCCTTCCTCTACCTCGGTACCTAGGTTCTATAATGTCTGCCAGCTCCTCGTACGACACGAGCCCTACGATGTCGCCTCATTCAGAAGGGCTGAAGGCAATATGCTCTGAGTACCTAGATAGTATACGCAGGTTGGCCTTCTGCCCTACACCAGATCTTCTCGAGGCTTGGCCACTTCTCTCAGCATCCGTCATAACACGAGATCTGACATCATGACAACAGTGATCCAACGGTCCTACCGATCAAAAACTTGGCTCGACGGCAGGCGGCAAACGCCCCGATAAGGCCTTCAAAGATGAAAAGATGATCCCACCGCGGATCCGGAAGGAGCCGTCGTCGGTACCAACCAGCCGAAATATTGGATCCTTAGACAAGCCTCGGCCCACAAACTTGACGGTGTCTTCTCGGACCTGCAGCATAAGGCTAGACCCGTCACCGCATTCCAATGAACGAAGACGAATTTGCCATCCTCAAGTCACTGGATGTGTGGTGACATTTGTGGCGTGCCCAGAAGAGGGTGAGTGGCCAAAGGAGGGTCGGCGGCCTGGGGTGAAGCATCCATGGATGCATATTGTACGACCTCGGGAACACTCAGCTTGTCAGGGTACCAACGAGAAAGGGGGATATTACGCCTGGGCACCCATACGACCCATCTCTGCATATGGACGGGGGAGCCACAACTTGCAAATGGGGTCTTATGCACCTGTCAAGCGATCTGGATGCCTCGTCCGGTGTCCACGACCATGTGGCGACTGTACGTACGTCCATGGATACCCAGGTAGATGCAGTAGTGTACAGTACACATGCATGTAGTCTTTATACAACTCCATCGTTATCTCGGACAGACTTGTGTCACATGAATCCTGCAGGAGCGAGACGGACAAGAAATCAGTACCTAGGTAGTCATACAGTTCATGCTGGGTTACCTAGGTAGGTAGTATCAGATATCAGGGTCTCCCCACTCCTCCTCCCTCGGGGTGCCAAGGGAATTGTAGTAGCATCCGCCATTTCCCTCCAAAATACACGCCTCCCAATGATTGCGACTCCATAGTATGATAGGCCTGCCTTATCCACCTACCCGGAGGAGACTGATACAGACAGAAAACCGATAAGCCTGGCAGGCCTGGGCAATGCTTTGACCCAGCTGTCTGGAAAGTCAAACAAACGGATACTACTGTAGCATGTCCAGACTGGCACTAGACTGGTAGGCCCCACGCACCAACAGGGGGAATTCGCAGATGTCCCTCGATGGCGTGCTATGGCCACTTATTGGCTTATGATCGCGACACCAAACTTCATCACAGAAGAGGCCGCTCGAGCATCCAACACATATTTGCCAAAATTTATGATTGGATGATATACACGTCTCCGTATTGACATATTATGCTACCTTCCTATCTGGGTAATCCCCTTCAAACCACGCCACCGCTGCGGGAAACAAGTCCTCCACGCAGCTGTGGCTTTGTCGGCCGATATTCCGTCGAGGCACTTCATGGTACATGTACATGTTGAGGAGAGGGTCCTCATATTCTTGTGCCTCGGAACTTCCAAGGTTCTTAGAAAAGGCTCAAGCCACCAAGCCCACTCCGAGAAACTCGCTGCTTCCCTACTGTTTGTCTGTAGCAACATCACTTCCCTGGGCTTGTTCGGCTCTACTACCAAGACAACAGCCAGCCATTGCTTCTACGCAACATGCCGGACGCACCTGACGACGCCATTGTCGTCGGGGGCCTCAACCCCGACGAGGGGAAGGTCTCCGACGTCCCTAAACACAAACAGGCCTATGAGAAGGAGATCATCGCCGTGGATGCTGCGCGAACCGACACAGAGACCACGGGGGCAGACGAGAAGCATCCGGCCAGTGATTCTGAGAATGATATTGGCAATGAAGGAGCGGATGGAGAGAGCCCTAATGAGAACATCATCGTCACCGGTGCTGATGCGGCCCGTTACCTGCTGCCGAGTAAGAAAATCCCCACGTCCACCGCTCTATCAGGACCATCGGCTATCTGCTATCTCGGCGATTGCAGGACCATTGGTCGACGCCCTATCATGTAATCGGCTCTCTAGTGCTTTGAGTTAACCACTGGATGCTACAGTGCGCGATGATTTCGATCCGGCCTTGACATTTCGTAGTCTCTTCCTCGCTTCTGGTCTTTCCTGTTTCCAGGCCGTCATGAGCCAGATCTACACAGTAAGTCCCCATGCCCCTGCATCTCATGCTGGAGCCTAACGCGGACAAAATCTAGTTCAAACCGACGTCGGTATCGATTTCGGGGACGTTCATCGTCCTCATCGGCTACTTTATCGGTAAGGCATGGGCCGCTGGGTTCCCGCGCGGAGACAAGTATGAGGCTCGCTGGAGGGAGAAGCATGGCGACGCCCCACTTCCCTTCTATGGCAGGTTCCTCAAGTTCTTCAACAATGGACCGTGGTCGCTGAAGGAGCATGCGGTGTGTGCTATCACTGCGACATCTGCCTCCAATGCCGCTGCTAGTGTTCAGGTTTTCGCTGCCCAAGACCTCTTCTACGACATGCCCTTGAGCGCTGCTACCGTTATTTTGGCAATTATCTCGATCGGTCTCTTTGGATACGGCATCGCTGGTCTTCTCCGGCCTATTGCCGTCTGGCACGTCGATGCCGTGTATTGGTCGACCCTTCCCACGGTCAAGACCCTCCAGGGACTTCACTGGCAGGATCTGAAGAATTCTAAGCCTCTTCGATACTTCTGGTACGCCTATACCAGCATGTTCGCCTACGAATGGTTCCCTGCCTACATCTGGCCATGGCTGAACTCGATCTCTATTCCTGTGTGTACCGTCCCCCCCTTTCGTCTTGTTACACCTTGAGTCTGCCCCGGTCTCGTTACACCGTTTTATAAGGCAGAAGTTGGGAAGACTCCACGATTTAAGACACTGTCAGAGAGTCTAGAGAGAGTACGATACCATCCGTCATGTAAATACTAACTTTCGGATCTGTAGTGCCTTGCCGCGATGAAAACTACCGGTGCCAAGGCAGAGGTACTCACGAACTTGTTCGGCGGCTCTCTCAACAACGAGGGATTGGGTCTTTTCAGCATATCCCTTGACTGGCAATATGTAAGTAACCATGCAAGGTTCTCACCCGCAGATGAGGCAAGTGACTGACTATAATGACCCAATGCAGATTACTTCCTCAAATACCTCTCTCCCACTGAACTTGCAAGTCCATGCGGCTGTCGGATACTTCATCTGCTTCCTTGCGATGCTTGGCATCTATTACAACAACGTCTGGGAAGCGAGATCGCTCCCATTCATGTCAACGAGTCTGAAAATGGACAATGGTTCAAGTTACCCCATCACCAGCGTCTTCAATGGCGGTATACTCAACGAAACCCGCTTGTACGAATACGGCATTCCCCGACTGACTGGCACGTTTGCATTTGCCATGTTCATGGCTAATATGGCCATTGGCGCCCTGATCGCACACTGCATAGTCTTTTGGGGCGGGGACGTGGTGAAAGCCTACAAGAACGCAAAGGCGGGTATGTATGGCGACCGCCATCACGCACACATGGCCAAGCACTACAAGGAGACGCCGTGGTGGTGGTATACTATTGTGCTTGTTGTCAGTTTCATCATTGGCATCATCGTCGTTACTAAGGAGAACATTACCCTTCCGGTCTGGGGCTACATCGTCTCGTTGATCCTAGGAATAATTCTTGCGCCCTTTGTGAGTACTACCGCATCCATTTTCCTGGACATTTGCAAAGAGAAGTATCTAATTCCTGATTGGCCTGCAGAGTGTTATCATTTACTCTCGTTACGGTAACGGTATCGCCACGAATAACCTGTCCAAGATGCTGGGCGGTATCATGATTCCTGGACGCCCCGTCGGCAACATGTACTTTGCAGCTTGGTCTCATAACGTCATCTCCAACACGGTCAACCTTTGCAATGACCTGAAGATGGGAGAGTACCGTATGTTTTCATCACGTTCAAGCCTCCCTTCTCTCTCCTGACCCACGACTGACCAATCGCACAGTGAAAATCCCTCCGCGGACCATGTTCCTCACGCAGATATACGGCACCATACTTGGTGGTTTTATCAACTACGCAGTTATGATCAGCATTGTCGGTGACAATCGTGCACTGCTTACTAGTGGCAACGGTAATTCCTCCTGGAGCGGCGTTCAAATGCAGTCCTACAACACCAACGCAACTACTTGGGCGTTGGCCAAGTACCTGTACGGAAAGCAGGGATTGTATTACATGGTGCCCATCGCCCTGGCAATTGGTGCTGGCGCTGTCCTTGTCCACCGCGCCTTTACTTGGGTAAGTCCTACCTCGCTTACTATACGCTCCCTTTCAGCCCTATGTACATGCAACTAACACGCTACACACTCAGGTCATCCCCACAATCAAGGGCTACTCAACTTCGGAGCTCAACCTGCCGCAGTTGATCCAGTACGCAGGCATGATCCCGTACAACGCAAGCCAGACTTGCGTCATCTTCAGCCAGATCCTCTCCGGCTTCTTCACCCAGTTCTACCTGCGCAACTACAAGCCCAGGATCTTCAGGGACTACTCATACCTCATCACGGGCGCCTGGGACGGTGCCAGTCTCACGGTCCTCTTCATCCTGTCGTTTGCCGTCTTCGGCGCCGGTGGGCCCTCGATCCCGTTCCCTACTTGGTGGGGAAACAACGTCAACGGATACTATGATCTCTGCCCCACGGGAGACTAAAGAGGACAGGCTCTTGTTTGAAACTCTTGCCCATTTCCGTGATTTTGTGCGGGGGCTTGGAGGTTCTCAGAGGTGTGGGATGCTCGAGGCAGCCCTGGAGGTTGTGTTCAAGCTTCTCCACGCGAGCGGACATCTGGTCCTCTCCACATTTAGATACCACTGAAACAAAATTCATTCTTTCACCTCGTACTTGGGTTCTAGTTCAATACTCTCATACGTGTATACTGTGGAATGTGGGTCAACGTGACTTCGTCAATGTTCTGATGTTCCCCAGTGGCTTCGAGAGATGTTTCGATGCTGGCCCATTAATATGTCCCGTCATCCATGGGTGTAACTCAGCGAAGCGTGAGGATTCAGTCAGTAAGAAGTTCTGCAGTTGCTTGGCCGGAACCTGATTGTTTCATGAAGCTGATGAAGATTAATCGTCGCTAGTACCAACCGAGGTGATCAAGCTGCATCAATAACAACTGCCTTGTAGGGTTAAAGCACTGATGTATGTAATTATGTATCGTGATGAATCGATCGCCTGCTCCACATCGGAAGTGGACTTCCATCTACCCCTGGACCGCCTGCTTCCTCTAATGATTGCTGATCTTGGATTTATATGAGGGATGACATCGTTACAACGCCTTTCCTCTTTCTTTGACCAGATAGGCACTGGTAGAACCATGTGAGTCGGGGTTGGACTCATACTAGGGGAATACAGCAGTAGCTGCCATAATACAGCCCACGACGAGCGCAGGCTTGGATAACTTACTATCTGCCACAGCTCAGGAGGTCTTCAGACAACAGGCTTGCTGTACACGTGAGCCTTGGAAGCATTGGGCAGGTGTTAGTCTCATTGAACTGAACAGCTGTGTGGCTCCACCAATGCCACAGTCCCTGACGACAGATAGATGAACTCATAAATTGTATCCGATGAATGGACCCTGTTCATCGATCCGAGATCAAGGCCACCCTGGGGCAGATACCCGAATATCGTTCTGACCAGGCGCCATCCAGGGGCTTTTAGGGTTTGCCAAGATGTCCACGGGTAGCGGTTGTACCAGTCCAGGGCAGTAAGTATGTATTCTCATATCATTGAAGCACAAGTCGGTCAGCTCATGGCTTAGCCTTCTCGGTTTATCATAACTCATTTATTTTGTCATTATATATCGACTCCCTCTCAAAACGGTCCAAACCCCCTTTTCGACTCAGTACTTCGGTCATTACCCAACCCTCAAAGCAATACGTATTGTCCTAATTAACGCTTCGCGGCCGCTCTGGCACCCCTTCCCCGGCACAGCACAATTCGCCTTGTTCAGAAGTGTCCGCTAGCAGGCACCGTCTTCAGGATACACTCATCGTTCCCGTCAATACCGCCATACGGAACATTGTTGCCCCACCAGCTGATATTCTTGGGCTTGAACTGAACGGCAAAGAAGATCACAATAGCCGACAGTGCCAGGCCGACGTTGAGAGCCGTGGTCATGACGAGCGCATACTTCTGCCACCAACCGGCGTACCTCTTCTTGATGTAGACGTTGAACAAAAAGGCCACCCAGAGGCACGTTGTGAAGTAGGTCATGTTGTATGGAGCCAGGTACAGGGCACCGCTGAGGAAGACTGGGATGTGGATCTGTCGCACCCAGCTGTTGGGGAAGCGCTTGGCGAGGAAGTAGAATGGGATGGGCAAGACGGCGCCGATGAGGAAGCCCCAGAGAGTTGCGCTGTAGATGCCATGCGAGAACATCCGCTTGGGCCCCACAGCACCCCAGACCACGCTCGCAGTGAAGAAGACGCTCGTACCTAAAAGGTGGTGGAAGTCAGCATATATTGCGATTGCGGGCAGGCAGTTGGGTTTTCGGATTGTATAGGAGAGGCCTACTTTGACACGTGAACTCCCCGGTGGCTTCACTGGTGCAAATCCCCTCGATGTTCGACAGCTGCCAGTCATTGACACCGATGGACACCAGGCCCCCCCAGATGGTGGCGTACAGCTGAGCCGCGAAGACTAGTCGCGGGGGGATCTTGACGTAGTGTGCCAGCTTGAGGTCGGCCACGAACTGGATGGACTGTGCAGTCGCGATATATCCAAACATCTTGAATATCATGTTGGGAAGTGGACGACCGGCGAATGCGTAGCCAGCAATCAGTTCAGCCACGACGTTGAGGGTGATCTCGTTGTTGGTCATGGCCATGATGATCCCGATCGGAACCTGAAGGGTCAGACTGAACGCGATAGCCAAGAAGATACCCCAGATTGGGAATCCGGTATCATAGTAGAGTGTCGCGATGCAGGAGAATATGAAAGCGACGGCCAGTACGATCATGTACCAGGACTCTGGGCAATCCTTGTCTGCAACAATCGAGAATCAGTACCTGGAAATGTATATATGGGGGTTCTCAACCATCCAGGCTGCAAGGGACTGCTGGATGCCAACAAATCTGTCCCTGACTACGTAATGATAAAGCATAAACGGGAGAGGAATCTTGACGTACACTCCTTCATGAGACGGTTATGGACATCGGTAAACTGCTCGCGCGAGTTCTCGAACCAGTGCCCTCGGCCCCTGCCAAAGCTGCTCTTGACTGACTTCCAGCCAAGGGCCAGATCCCTCCAGTTGTATAGCAGAACGTGCGTGATACAGGCGAGATAGGCCGCGAAGAACACCATATAGATAATGGCGTAAGAGGCAGAAAGGTATGGGGGGCTGTACGCTTCGTACTCTTCAACGTTCAGCGTGTAGTCAGAATTGAGGATTCTGGTGACATTGTACGAGCCGCCAGTATTGTCAAATACGTCGGAGGAGTTGATATTGAAGTATGCGGTGTTCCAAACCTTTCAGTCATGCCTTATTAGTGGATGAACTCATCTTCAGGCAAGTCCATACTGTGTATGGGTTTGGGAAGACTTACATTGCTAAAGAAGATTGGAACGACAACACAGAAAGAGACGATGAGCATGCCAGCTGCGAGGTTGGCAATGGAGAAGAAGGGGACGACGATGGGATCAGCCAGGAGGCTGATTACGTTCCACTGGATTGTAGACTGGTTAGCGTTCTTTTCCTTTATCCTGGTCTTCTCAAGATGACCGCGTGTAGTGGGGAACATGGTGGCTTACATCAAAGGTTGGCCATGGGTTGAGACCCATACCACAAACGCTCCCCGTGATGATGGCCAGTTTCAAGTTGGTCGGGGCGATCCAGGTCATCCAGTTGAAGTAGGAAAGCGCCTGGAAAATGTATCCCGGGAACCTATATAAGCGAAAGTAATCAGTACCAAGCAGTGTCACAGACTTGGACCAACATCAGGGCCGATTTTGAGGCTTACCAGAAGTAGAGGAACATTCCAGTAAAGCATAGAAGGAAGAACCGGTAACGAGTGATCCTCCATCCATGGACATTCTCCTCGCGTCCCTCTTCACGATGCAAAGCCTTGTTCAGCGCGATCTGAGCCAAATTCTTTGGCCAAATCATGGACTGCGGACTGGTGATTGATCAACATCAGCAACAGCGAACAGAAGGGTACAGGACGGCACATGGCCGGGCAAGTAAGAGGAAAAGTATTCATGAACTCACTAGACCAGGAAGCGGCGAGCGAGACCAGCTGTACCATAACCGAGAAGCTGAGTCCCAAGCACCAGCGTTATTTGCCATCCGGCCTTGTTCACGAGTTTCTGATCGTTGTACCAGTGAGGCATGCGCAGGACCTGCAGGATGTAGGTGACATATGCCGTACCATTGAAACCACCATAGGAGACATTGCTCATAATAGTGATCAACATGTGCTCCTTCTGGTTGAATGGGCCGGGGTTGAGGGTGAATGACAAGGGTCCGAGGGGGATCTTGCCCGTGGGCAGAACCTTCGCCATGAAGACACCGCACGGATAGGCGAGAAACTGAGCCAGGTACGAATATACATAGATAGTGGGATAGCGCAGCGAGAAGAACTGATCGACTCCGGTACCCAGGATGGTGAAGAAAGTACCGAGGACCCACACCCGAAAGGTGTTCACGGGTGTGCTTGGGTCATCGACGGGGTCGACCACGGCACGGACCTCAGGGTACGGCGAATCGTTCTCATTGAGCTGGTGCTGATAGTGGAACTCCTGCAGCAGCCTGCGCGTGTTCTCCGTGTTTGGGTCGGCATCTTCACTGGCGAGGGCCTCCCTGGCCCGGCGTAGCAAGTCCTGTGGGAAGTTGAAGTCGAGCTCGTGCTCGGCGTAGAGCTCACGTAGCTGTGCGAGGGCATCTTCTTTGGTATGTCCGTCCCCGAGGGAGACATCAGATGCGGTGGGGTCGATGCCCTTTTTGTCTTCAACATAGAGATCGCCCTTCTCCGTCTCCGGATAGGCCGTGTTGTCGACCACAGCCATTGTTTCCGAAGAGAGAAAGCCCTGTGCCGTATTTTGAGCGAGGTAAGAAGCCTGTCAGACAAGGCGAGGAAGGTGAGGGGCCTGGGATTAACTGGTCAAGGACTCTGGTCGAGATCTGCGGCTGGCGCTACCTCACAGATATATTCACGCTGCAGCACATGGCACAGCATCGAGTTTACCGTAAACCGCCCCCCCTGTTCATACCGACGGTGATACCAGCCCACTCACGCAGGTCAGGGACTCGGGCACATGGCGATAGGCGCGCCACAGACCATCGAGTTGGGTTCATCCTGCAGGACCTTATCACCTCGCGAATCACACCAAAGATGTTGACATGATAGGTTTGGCCACCTAAGCTTTACGAATACCTATTCCAGACGCCGCGGGCCATTCATAGTGCCCGTAACGCATGCGGCACAACCTTCCGTGATAAGCACATGGCCACCCGAGCCATGCGGATGGCACCATGCATTATCACAGGCCCTGCGTTGCGTCGCATCCCTTCTCCACCCCCCGCAACTGCTGCAACTGTCACTCTGTGGCTTGCAACACAACGATGTCTGAACCTCCGAGTTGCATTTGTAGGGCTCGGGCGCTGGAGCGAGTCAATTGCCCACTGCAGGGTCGTTTTTTGATGCCACATTAAGCATTAGTCCGGTTTGATAGACAGAGGGATTACGAGCCTCGCCGCTCTTTTGTGATCCAGCTTTATACAAGCGTGCTTCCGGGGAGATTCTGTAAGGAGAAGGTGTAAGACGATAGCCTGATCATAATCGTTGATGTTGCCGGACAACCGTGCTGGTGGTCATCCATCTTGGTCAAGGTTGGGCCGACCTCTGTCTAGAGCGTAGATACGCCACCGTGCCACATCACCACCTGTGCAGGCGTCGTTGAGTGTACACTATAGGTAACTGTTGGTTCGCGCCGTGGTATCCGTGTTCTGGTGATGAGACCTGGACCGTTATCCGGGCTGGCTCCGAGTTCTGGGGAACAAGCTGGCTGACCTGCCTGATAAGAACCAGAGAGTGGGCCCGCAGATGGGCCTGCTGCTGAACCGACTGCTTGATCCGGCCAAACTCCTTCTTGCTGCGGGGGTATGCCTCCCTGCGTCGTCTGAACACTAGAAAGGAAGGTCCTTATCGCCCCATGGCATTCTCAATGGCCTCACATAGGCCATTATGATATTGTGGAGTGGAGAACACCTTTAGTGGTGTATGCACGGCTATGTGAGCCGGGTGACGGCCATGATGCAAGGGATTCGTATGCGTCGTCGGGCTTGGTGATGACAGATGGGATCCCGCATATTTTTAAGCGCGGTTTGCACCGGTTTGGGCCGATTTACGTGCTTACTTGTCTCCAAAGCAAGTCCAGATTCGATAATGCGGAAAGTCTGGATTCCGAGTCCAGGGACTAGATATCATCTTTCAGATTAAAGATCGGAAATCTTGCGAATTCAGACCAAAAGAAATGAGAAGAAAAGAAAAAGCCACAGAAGAAGAACAGTGTACATCCAGCAACATACCACAGGGCAACAAGATCTAATATAGCCACTCGAGATGTCCTCCCATCGTAGTCATCAAAGTGGGGCGTGTCGGCTTAGGTGAGAAGGCCTCGGAAGGTGTGAAACGGAAGAAGAGGCATCGTCAAAACAAGCATTGAGGCTCTTCGATACTACGTGGGATTTCAAGGTTCACCCGGACTTTATATCATGCCTCAAGCAGACCAATGAATGTCTAACCTGTTCCAGCGCACGGATGCATGTAATAAATATGGAGTATAACTTCATAAGACGGGAGTTTATGACTCCGAACTTCCCACGTAATAGTACCAAATCTCAAGCTGTGTGCGAATTGCAATAATTGGTCCGCCCACCTGCGATGATCATGCGCCTGGGAAATGGGAACAATATGATTTACCACACTCCGAGAAGCGTCCCATTCGAGATCCAGTGTTTTTGTTATATATACAGCGTTTGATAATTACACAGTCTGCAAAGAGGGTTGTACGATCTGCAGTCAGATGTGGCTCCATCACTGCTGATATGCTTCATGCCGAAGAACAAAGTATCTCATACAGGGATTTGGACACTTAGTAACACAAGCGAAATTTCCAATAATTATCGCAAAGATCTGATAGGCTTGGGACGACACGTAACATGTATGGAACCTCAGTGTCTATCCATCGTCAAACCGCCTTTTTTGTTACAGGCAGATCATTCAAAGACAACTCAACTTCCTCAATCTGATGACATTTGCAGGCGGGTACACCCCAAATCATACGCCCCACGACTTCTCCATCTTTAACGAAAATTCCAATCCCATCCTGCTTGGTAAATTTGTAATTTAACCCGAGTATCCGGTAGGCTGTGGAGTTGCGAATCTCAGACGGTGATTTGAAGAATGCAGCACGAAACAGGAAGCTGCTGTGGCAAGCCATACATCTGATGGCGACGATGCCCCCGTGGCTTGCGATATGCATGGTACCGCCATGGCCAGTCGACCAGTCTAACGGTGTTGGTTTGTAACCCTTTGAGGCATTAAGTTTGTCGTTAGATATTCCCATAAGGTCTGCTATCTCAATCGCTTCTCCAGGCTTAAGCTCGTTAATCCCCGAATTGTAATGTTTAAGCAGTATCTTTTGCAACTGTCGGTATCGATCTTCCTTCGATAGTAGTTCCATAATCTTGTGGTACTCCTGAGCGTAGTATCGTGTTCCGATTGTCTTAACAAATTCTTCGATGTTTGGGCCTGTAGTATCCAAGGCGATCCTGATAACAATTCGTAATATTTGTATCCGATCATAGTATACGTGGTCGAAGCTTCGAACAAAGTGGATAACTCCAACCTTATCAGCTTGAAGTCTGATAGTTCCAGATAGAAGCAACATGCTATCTTCTAGCACGGCAGGGGAGATCTCCCTTCCCAGACCCCATCTCCAATGGGAATTGACATGGAAACCGCGACCCTCAATCTCAGGGTTGCCTGGCTTGAATGTCACATCATGTGGCGTATAGTTGTCTGCCGGCTCAAGAGGGAATTTTGGGGCCATAAGCAACGGACTGTAATCTCCTCTCCGCAAGCAACTTTCCAAGATCTGAAAAAAGGCTTGGGTATTATCTTCGTGTAATGGCTCATCCTCAGCTTGTGATGCTTTCAGCACACCGCGAAGCGCATGGAGGTAGTCGCGGGTAGTTTGGCAGCCTCTGCAAGAAAGGACCTGCCATGCTTCTGCAAATATTGGGCCCCGTCCTCCCTTCCTTACATCCTCTCTGACTGTCTCAAGAGGTCCCAACTGCCAAGGAACTCGATTGATATCAATTCTCGCTAGATTCTCTAAGGCGAATGTACCCGGGTGTCGCGCTGTTTCGTTATCCCACGTTTCCCTTATCTCGCTTAGGAAGGCGTCGTGGGTTTCGTAGATATGTTGATCATTATCAGACATTTTGAACGTTACGCGTAGGCGTGAGCTTTGAATCAACTCCATTGCCGTCCAGACACGGCTAAAGTAACCTGCATTGCATATCTCGGTTACACCGCTGATAACGTCTTCTGATGTGGTGCTGTGCCGTACTCGATGGATTGCCTCGGCTGACACGTCGTGAAAATAGACAAGTGTGAAATACCCTTGGCTATAGATAACCGGGATATTGTTGAGAATCCTCTCCTTTAAGTCTTGGCACCACTGGGGAACACTCAAGTAATCGTGCCAGACCTCAAATCTTTCTGGGCAAGCCTGAACCAGACGGCGGTAAATCTGCAAGAGTGAATCATACACCAGCTGCTGCACGTCGACGGTCGTAGCTGTTCTAGTATTCTGAAATCTTGAAACTTCGGGCTCCCAGACGTGGGATACAGCAACATACTTTGTGTCGGACAAGCACTTGAGGTGTCGATCATAGAGGACGATCAACTCCTCGTGTGCTGGGACCGTTCTCGTATGTGCAGGGCTGTTTTGGCCTTCTTCACGCGACTGGAGACGAAAGGTTCGAATGAGAGTCTCTAATCCTATCAGCTCTCCACATTCGCAGCAGCGTAGTCCGCTGTTGATATCGCTCTCGCCCCAAATAGCCTTGATGCTGGGATGATCGGTTGCAGAATGCGTGATGGCCGCCATGATCTCCTATCTGATCTCCTTTCCATACTCTGCTTTGCTCCGAACATTCGGTCTCGTGAGTGAGAAAAAGGGTCAGCAGCGCCAGGCGCTTTGAAGGGAAGGAGTAGATGTGCTAGGCAGCCTCGACCCTTTTTCAGGCGAGATGAAGTTGATAGGTATATCCCGTAGGTATGGCGCCAGAAATTCCCATCCTATTATTTATTAACTCTCATTCCCCTCTTGTGTGACTAATCAGGCAAAGCCCTTGCAGGTTAAAGTCGGGTTAAAATGGTCCCGGATAGCAAAACATTATGCCCTGCGGCCGGGTCTGACGCAAGCCAAGATCCCCAGGGCATGGTGGTTGATGGTGATCAGGGCAGCAGTGGTGCCAACCGCTCGCCTGGTACGCAGCAGGCTACGCCGACCAGCAGGAACTGAGGCTCTCCATAGGAACCGTAGTAAGGGACAACGAATGGTCACAAACTTAGGTCTGTCCAGTGAAAAGAAGACAACGCTATCTGATTTTCTAGAACTAAAGTGGGTGGGGTGAAGGCCTACTTATACAGATCGCCTGCATGTATAGCTGACCCAGACGACAGGGGCTCAGAGGGTTGAACCCCGGCCACTTCGTCAGTACTTGGTTTACCTAGGTAGGTACGACATCCGGCCCTCGTACACGGGCACGGTGCTCCATTGAGACGGCACTTGAGCTCGACTGCGAAACCCTGTGGTCTTATATTCGTGGGTGGGTCAATATCTAGTGCTCGGAAATGCAGGCCACGACTGACTACAGCGGAAACAGGGTCTGCATGGTGAAACCTTCGCAGAGATGTGGTCGCGCCGCTGCTGAGGCTCACAACCGAAGGAGGAGGGGGAGGAGGAGCCTCGACAGAGCAATTGCATAGTAGGGACTGACCACACAAGGGTCAGTATCTCGCCGCCGGTGGAGGTAGTGGGAGCCGGAGGCGTCGCCAAAGCGACGATTCTGAGTTACAGGGGGTGGCACACCGTGGTTGTGGGAGCATTGTTCTTTCTGCCTCGGCGGCTGTCTTGTTGGTGTTTCCTGGGGCTTTCCAGGTCCTGATGCTGTATTGTACCCTAAAAGCTAGCTGAGTGCATCCTGTGTACATGGTAGGTAGATGAGGGGCGCATCCAGGAGCGCATCCAGGAGCAGACCTCCAGAGAGTACACCCGCCAATACCAACGGAAGCACCACTAGAAATTCAGGCAACGATCACTTCTCTATCCTCAACATTTGCTTCGGGCCAAACAAATCCCGCGCGAGAAGCCTTCTTCCAGTATACTCAAGAAACCATGGATCTTCAAGAAGCTCTTTAGCCGTCGGTCGATCGCGCCAGTCCAACTTCATAATTCTCAATATGAATTCCTTGTCCTCCTTGACAACCTCCCCTTCTGTTACCATGCTGAACGGTGTCATACTTTCCGGCGGGTTCAGATGCATTAGGTATAGAACTGACGTATAGGTTTCATCATTCATGATCTCTTTGATCTTAGCCGGAAAGGGTCCAAAGTAACGAAACTGTGACTGAACTACTTCAACGTTGTAATCCTCATCGCCATAACGAGCTGTCTTAGGGCGGAAAATGTTGAAGTCGCTGCCGAAGATCAAGCTTATAACCTATAATTTCCAGATCAACAACTGTGAGTCTCTGCCTTCGCTTCCCAAGTAGTGTTTCTTACCATTGTCCCAAACGACCAGATATCGGTTGCCGTATTCCAGGGCGTCTCCATAAGAACCTCTGGACTACTCCACATCGGTGCCCCGATAGGGGTGCCCGATTTGGCCCATTCACTCTCTTGGTGGTAGCTGCCTCCGAAGTCACCCAGCTGGACCTCAGAGAACCGCACACCGCTTTGGTCCTTTTTGTAGTTGATGAATACGTTACTGGGTTTGACGTCGGTGTGGACGTAGCCATCCTCATGGAGGACATTCAATGCCTCGAGGATAGCCCTCGAAACATACTTAATCTCTTTGCGATTGAGAGGCTTGTGAATCGACGCATCTAGGAGATCCTCCTCCAGATGCCTGAGGACAATTGTTGTTGGCCTTGCCGGATTTTGGATCTCGTCAATGAGAGGGCGTATATGGGTGCTTCGACTTTGAAACCGCTGAAGCACATCCCGTTCGTTCTCAACGCGGGGATGGCCGCTAACGCTCTTGATAACCACAAGCTTATTACTTTGATCTCTGATTATCGTTAAGGTTAGCTCTGTAACCAAATATCGCTGGAGTTGGCTTGGGCAGTCTGAATCACAGACCTTGCAAGCCATACTACGTCTTGCATCTTCTTCGATATAGTGTACAGCGCAAGTTTGCCTCGGAGGGATTGCCCCAGACTAAGCACAGGCGGTGGCATGATAGAAACCTGAATTTAGGCTACAAGAGCTGGAAATGAAGGTTTGAAGATGAAAGCAGCAAGTATGGCAGAAGATGGATGGGTTACGCCGAACAATGAGGATTATGATAACGGGTGGCTGGAAGGCGGAGAACAGCGGCTGTAGCCGCCAGGCCTCTGGTAGGGAGACCTAGACAGTAACCAATCTGGGGAAGCACAGGGCGGCGAATCTACTGTGGTGGTCCCAACCAACTTATGGATCTATCCAGAGTTATAGGCTTGAGCGAAGGGCTGGTGACAATTAGCCAGACTAACGAGGTTGTTCTGGACAGCAGAACGAGGATAGTATTCGAAACACCAGGTCAATTTAGCAAAGGGCCGCGGCTACCCCTCACTCATCAATCAATCCGCGAATACCTGTCGACCTTCCGCAACTGGAACCAATGGGAGGGCGATCTTTCTGTGCCCAAACGATGTGTGACGGCAATGAACTCTCCGATGATCATACTTTATCTGAAAGACATCTGGCACAAGCACTTGATATTACCCTAGGGTAGCATTGATGGAAACGGAATACTGCGCGAGAATAGAATATTTCCCATACACCTGTCCAGGTACCCCAATTCGTTCACCGGGCCTTTTCTTTTCATGGGTCCATTAACTCACATTCACAACCTTGCATGCCGAGGTCTATTCCATGGTGGAAACAATCCGTCGAGGTACATCCATCGAGGTGTACAAGTTTCCAGACCAACACTTAGAAGCTCTGAGGCATCGGATAATACTATGAGCTGATGTCCCGTACATGCCCAGGTATGCATCTCGGCCTTCAATATGTGGTTATTAAAGACACTCCTGGACCGTTCTACTCAATGTTGAAAAATACACGAAGGCAAGCGGGAACACCCATGAAAGTAAATCATGTGATTGTGCAATATCACACCAAATGAAACAACCCACATTGTTGTGGCCCGGAAGGCCCGATCGTGCTGTGCCGCATGCAAAGACGTGTCTAGGCCTGTGGTCGCCGGTGACTCAACTATACTTGGCTGGACCTGTATCAATTGTACTTTGTATGTACGGTACCAGATTGCCGGATCCATCTAACTGACTACCTTCCTACATTGGTATAGCGGGGTATAGCCCTTTCTGAGCTACATATCATCCTCGTTCGTGTTGGTAGGCACTTGAGGTGAGACAGCATGCTCTCCATAAGGCCAACTATGGAGGCATATTATTTAGTTGGTTCCCTCCTCTTATTCACCTGAATACTCACACCATCCCGAGAGCAATCCCACCTATTGCTCAAGTGCTCGAAAGAACAACTTCGGGGAGGACAGAGTCTGGTGATGGTGAACGCGACCACAGACCTCGACGCCTTCGGGCCACAGCTTCCAGGGAGTTTTGACTTCACGCTGTACTTCGAACAGGCCATCCTGTCTATACTGCCGTCCGCTCTTTTCCTCCTCATTGCCCCCTGGCGCATCGCATGGCTGTTCCGCAGACAGGCTCTAGTGCGCAGCGGCTGGCTGCTCTGGGCCAAGCTTGTAGGTTGAACATATTCGCATGGAGTTAGTAGCTGACAGCTGACCTCCTTTCGTTGACCTGGTAGGCTGTTGCTGCCATACAATTCGCTTTACAAGTGGCACTTCTCGCGCTGTGGGCGCTTCCGGCCACCCAGAGGACTCCGGCACGGGCGTCGCTTGCCGCGGCTGTTTTGGCTCTTGTGGACTCCGTCACCATCATCGGCTTGGTGTACGCCGAGCACAAAGGCTCTATCAGGCCTTCGAAGCTCCTTAGCATCTACCTCATCGCTTCAGGCTTGGTCGACCTGGCTCAGGCGAGGTCCCTCGTCTCGCAGCGGCCTTTGACGCTCACACCTATTGCAGGTGTGTTCATAACCTTGTTGGTCACCAAATTCGGCTTGTTGTTGCTAGAGGAAGTCCCCAAAGAAAGGTATCATGATAAGGAACCGGAAGAGTCGACCAGTGGACCCATAAACCGGTCTGTATTCGGCTGGCTCATACCGCTTTTCTACAAAGGGTCTCGCGGTATTCTTCAGGTACAGGACCTGGGAAACATTGACCGTAAGTTTGGCTCGGCCCGTCTTGTGTCGAGTCTAGGTGCCTACTGGGACAGGAGCAGAAAGTCAGCCAAACATTGTCTCTTGACCTCGACCTTGTCTGCCTACAGGGCTGGCTACTTGGCTCCAGTCATTCCGCGACTATGCTTGGCGGGATTCAGCTTTTCTCAGCCGTTCCTTGTCAACCGTGTCACCGAATTTGTTGGCCAGCCCAAGGACGAGCAGACCAACAACATTGCTGGAGGCTTGATTGGTGCTGCGTTATTGGTTTACCTGGGCCTTGCTGTAAGTGTGCTCGTGCTTCACGGTGATAAGGCCATTTGTACTTATTTCTCAGATCTCCAGGTGCATTTATAACCACACGGTGTACCAGCTCACAACCACTCTCCGGGGCGGTCTTGTATCTTTGATATTCAGAAAGTCTCTAGAGCTAGACGCGACCGCTGCTAGCAAGACCAATGCTGTCACTCTCATGAGCACCGACATCGATTCGATCGCAACCGGCGTCAAAGAACTCCACGAGATCTGGGCCAGCGTGCTCGAGCTTGGTGTGGCCATCTACCTTTTGTATCTGCAGATAGGGGCGGCGTGCTTTGTCGTTATTATCCCTGCTGTCGGTAAGGGCACCATGCGATGGACGCTACTGCAAACTACGATTCACAACTAACATGCTACTTCATGCAGTATGCAGCTTCGTTACGGAAAGGGCAACGGATGGTATCGGGCCTGCCAGGATGCAATGGAATGAGGGTGTCCAGGAGCGCGTGTCGACGACCTCATCTATGCTCTCCCAGATGAAGGGCATCAAGATGATGGGACTTACCGACTACTTTGCTTCCTTGGTGCAGAAACTCCGGGTGTCCGAGCTGGACATGTCTAAAAGGTTCAGGATGTTCATTTGTTGCAGGGGCCCTTCTGGCTCACCTTACGTAATCACAGCTAGCCCACTAGGTGCCTTCTATAGTTTACAGCTTCGCCGTTTGCAGTAATAGTAATCAAGAACAATACAGACACGAACCTTCTAGTTCAATAGGTTATAACCCCTCTGACTATCATTTTCTTCCCCTATAGATAACGATTATAGTGATTACTTCTATTTACGATAGATTTAAAGCTATTACTAGACTTTAATCAGGGAAAGAGCGAGCGATTCGCGAAGCCCTAGACTAACTACCTAGTATAGCTGATCAAAAGGAAGTAAATACTACTACTAGTATAGGTGATAACCCTTACCTTCTAGACTAAAACGAAGACCTAACTAAAACCTTATCTTCTAATTTTAAATTAGTTGATAATTAAATCAGAGACGAAGAAATAAATGAGGTTTAAGATAATTAAATAGATCAAATAGATGATCTAAGTAATCTAAACGATCAAAATAACGAGAATAATACTAGCTAGAGTAATAGCTAAGATAAAGAGAATAATACTAAATCTTCTAGATGATTAGAACAATGATTAGAATAATAATCAAAACAATAACTAGAGTAAAGAATTAATACCTTCCTATAGAGAAGAATAATAATCTCTAGACTTAGCCTTAATACTACTACTAGTATTAATACTATTGCTACTACTACTCTAGCCCTTCTAATAACTTCTATAGCTTTCTATTCCTTAGTAGTACCCTGAGAAGAAGAAGATAATAGAATAGCTTACTTTTAACCTAACTAGAAAGGTCCTTAAACTCAAGGGTAAATCTAACCTTAAAGACTAGAAATCTCTTATTTATAGAGTAATCTATACTTATAACCTCGATAAGTATATTAACTAGTTTATTCCTACCCTTAATAATAATAAGAACTCTAAAGAATATATAAAATAGAAGTATAAATGAGGATCCCTAGCTATTATACTTACTAGTAGTATTATTAAGGTTTAAGACTAGTTATATATAGCTAGCCTTAAAGTAGATGAAATAGATCCCTATATAATTTACTCGAAGGTTTATTCTACTATTCCTAAAGAGTCTAAAGACTATATTAGAGACCTTATATAGTACTTTATATAGCGAAAGAAGATAGACTATAATAGCTTTAAAGTCTTTTAAAAGGAGTATTAATACCTAAGGATATATATAATAAAGATATAGGTTTATCTCTTAGATAAGTTTATAATTTTCTATACTCTAAAGAAACTAGAGAATATAATACTAAAAGTATACTTCTTTCTCAAGTATAAGTTCAAGGCTAGTAACTTAACCTAAGAAAGCCTAATAGAAGCTATTTCTTATAAAAAGAGTTATAAGAAGGCTCCTAATCTTACTACTATTATAGCTTACTAATAACCCTATAGAAGGCCTAAGTCTAACTCTAATTCTACTACTAACTCGAATAGAAACTCTATAGGAAATAATAATAGTTCTACCTAATAGAATAATTAGGATACTATATTTTATATCTTTTCTAGACTTAAGGATATAGATAAGAAAACCTTAAAGAGTCTATTCTATTACTTAGATTATAGGGGCTTCTAGTAGTAAGGATATATTTACTATAGAGTATATAGTAGATACTATAGTTAGGGACTCTACTTCTCTACCCTAGATAGATACTATTAATATTCTCGAAGCTATAAATAAGGCTATTAATAACTTAGACCTTAAGGAGGACCTTATATATTTAGAATAAGCTCGAGTAGAATAAAATAGCTAGTACTTTACTATTTAAACTTTATAGTTATTTACTCTTAATAGCTATCTATAATAATCTCTAGAAAATAGATTAATACTAATAATCTTATAATCGACTTAGGAGCTTCTAATTTCCTCTTTAATAACTTCAAATAGTTCAATAATATAGAGATCTTAGTAGTACCTAATAGCTTCTACTTAGCTAATAGTAAGTATACTTAAATTACTATAGGAGGTAATATTTCCCTATAACTTTAATACTTAGATAGTTCTAAAGCTATTCTTAACTTTAGATAAGCTAAGTATTCTCCTTCTAGTCCCTATAATTTAATTTTAAGTAGTAGACTTCGAGAGTATAATATTATCTTAGATAAATACTTAGACTATTATATACTTAAGGGAACCTCTTATAAGGTAGTTAAGGTTAATTAGATATAGAATATTTCTATCTTTTAAGCTATTATTATCTCTAAACTTATTTCTAAGGATATTATCTCTTTCTTAGCCTTAGCTAGTATCAAATATAAGAAAGCTTATAAACGACTAATATATACTAGTGAGATAGTTATAAGAGAAGCTTATAAATAAGTTAGCTTTAAGGTTGAGAAGCTAGATAGATATTATAAGCTTTACTTCGAAAATAAAGCTATAGATACTTATAAAAAGATACTTAACCCTATGAAATATACTTACCCTAGCTAGTTTATTTAGTTCGATACTATAGACTTTAGAGAAGCTAGCTATCTAAGTTTCTAATACCTACTATACTTTATCGATAAATAACGAAGTATTACTAGGTTAGATTCATATAGAGGAAGTCCTAAGCCTTCGATAAGATTATAAAGTTTTATACTTTCTTCAAGCTTTAATCTAGCTATAAACTTCTAGCTTTTAATTATAATAATAGTACTGAATTTAGTTTATCTACTAATATATTTCAAGACTCGAAACTAAAGTATTAGGCTTAGAAAACCTAGGTTTAACTACTTCTTAATATACTCTATTTACTATAGATAAATAGAAGCTCTAAGAGGGCTAGGAAGATACTAGTTATAAAGGCGAGGATAGCCTTTAATACTACTTAACTACTTTATAACCTTTAGCCCTTTATAGTTGATATTATTTATTATATTACTAACTTTACTCTAATAAGGGTTTATAATAGCTTTAAGTTCCTATTCGCTATAATAGTAGAGAAACTATACTTTAATCCTTCTATTATCCTTACGATTAAAGATATTTATATCTATAGTAGTAATACTTTTATCTACTAGAAGAAATACTAATACTAAAGTAAACTAGTACCTATAGCGATTAAGACTAAGTTAATTAGCTATAATAAAGTAAAGAGAAAGATCCTTTAGCTCTAGTTACCTAAGGATTATTATATTATTCGAGTAGTAGTAGTAAAGGTTATTAAGCGAGATTATAGTAAAACTAGCTTACTAGAAGGCTTAATAGATATTAGTTATATTACTAATATTATTAATTAGTCCCTAGAGGACTTTAAATAGATAGAAGCTAAATTATATATCTCTTTTGATTTTACTCTCTTTCTATAGAAGAAACCTATTAACTAGGGCTAATATATATAGGAGATCGATAATATACTTAGTAAAAGCTCTTAGATTGAGAAGTAACCTCCTACTAGAATTACTTAATAGTTTACCTTAGAACTAGACCCTTAACCTAGCTTATCGATAGTACTATTAGCTAGTAAGAAGAATATTTGATTTAAAGCTATCCTTAAGGAATCTAAGGGGGTAAGAGAAATTATTAATGACTTTGAAGAAAGTATTACCCTAGAGGAGGTAATTATAGAGGAATATCTTATCCCTTCTTTATATTTACTAAATAGCCCTCTAGAACTTTCTTAATAATTATAATAAATAAAGACTCAATAATAGCTATAATAAGAGCTACTAATGCGATCTTCTTATAACTCGAAGTACTACCTCGAAGAGTATTTCTACCTAATAAGTTGTAATACTAAAGGTAAGAAAGGCCTAGACTATAAGGGCAAGGGAATAGCTAAATCTCTTAACTTAACTACCCTAGTATTAATAGTACTAAAGGTTCTTTACTAAGTATATAAAATATTATTAGAATTACTATATCTCTTAGCTATAAAGATTAACTATTTAATTAAATCAAAGGGTACTCTAAAGAACTTCAAATAAGCTACTTAATAAGACGATTTTAAGTAATAATAGGTACTAGCTTACTACTAATAACTAGCTAAACTAAAGATAAAGAAAGTATATATATTTAAAAAGCTTCAACTTAGTAATTAAGTCTTACCTTCTAAATAAGTATTTAATGAGAAGCTTAACCTAAATTATCTTTAAAATAAGCTCTTAGCTTATACCTACTTAGTTATCTATAGGAACTATAAGGATAAATAAAGCTAAGCTATATAAGACTTATATACTACTATAGTATTATTAGTCTTAGTTAAGCTATTTCTTTTATATATAGCCTTTATAGATCTCGAAGTAGAATAATTTAACTTTGAACTTATCTTTCTAAATACTAAGATCTCAAAGGATATTTATATCTTTATTCGCTAGCCTTTAGGCTTTTATAATAGAATAAACTACTACTAGCTATTAAAGAAGACTTTATATAAGCTAATAAGGAGCTTATACTAGTAGTTCTAGATAGTTATACCTTTGCTTTTTAGCCTATGTTTTTAATAGTTTAATATTGATATTATTAGTTAAGCCTATTTATAATCATAGTTATAACGAGAAATAATTGTAAAGTAAGTCCTTTTAGTTAATTATATCTAGTGAAGAAAGGAAGGAAAGAAGCTATCTATAAGTTAGAAGCGAAGGTATAGAAAGGTAGGTAGGATTCTACTAGTTTTACCTAAGGCAGTATAGATTATACTACTTTCTATATTAGGCTTATACTTTCAACCTACTAGTTATTCTATACTAGTAGTCTTTTCTATAGTGATAGCTTTATTTCCTTTATACTTTCCTTACTACTAATTGACCTCTTTTCTTATTACTATCTATCGATGAATTCGTCGATAAATTCATCGATGAAATTATCGATATTTCCCTCATCGAATCGCTCACCTAATCAATAGTCTTAATTACTTCAAATAGCTACTATAGCGACCCTTCCTCGCGCTTATCTATCGTATCTATTATCGCGAATTGCTCCCTTGTTCGTCGATCTTAATTCGCTTAGAAATCGATCGCTTCGAAGGTATCTATTCGTATATACTATTGCGCCCTTTCCCTTCGCTTCTTTAGTCCCTCTCGACGAAGCCTTTTACTTTTACTATTAATTTATTACTATTAATCAGGTATTCTAAGGCCTAATTTAGTAATACCTTTATTATAGTATTAGTAGGGTTATTAGTACTATTTAT
This sequence comes from Cytospora paraplurivora, assembly GCA_021272945.2. Classification (NCBI taxonomy): domain Eukaryota; kingdom Fungi; phylum Ascomycota; class Sordariomycetes; order Diaporthales; family Cytosporaceae; genus Cytospora; species Cytospora paraplurivora. Next base: position 187,431 of record JAJSPL020000035.1, read on the forward strand.
CTACCTAATCTTATAGATCTCATGATATTTATATAACTAACGAAGGGATATAATATTTATTATTAATTACTTCTCCTTTATTATACTTAACTTAATAAGGTATTTATAGAGGGAATAGGAATCAGTATAGATAACTAGTAAGATTATAAGTAGGTTTAATTAATTAGTAATTATTTATAGGGTTAAAGTAATAATAGTACTTAGGTTAAAGCTATTTACTATTCTATAGATTTCAGAAGTAAGGATACTTCTTATAACCCTCTTATATTTTATCGAAGACTAATAGATTATATTTCCTTTTATTTAGTATTATATATCTTTATCTTTATTTATTATTATCTCCTCTATAATTATAATTATAAAACTAATCTAATTACTTAGGTTATAATTATTAATAAAAGAGCTATCTATAAAAATAGTTAGTTTAGCCTTTAATAAGTCTAAAGTAATATAGTAAAGTCCTTATAAAGAGTACTTTATTTACTACTCTAGGTAGTAATTAAGAAGCTTATAATCCTTTACTTTAGGGTTCTATATTTAGGTAGTAATAGAAAAGTTGAAAGTAGCCTTAAGCTAGTAAATCGATACTAGATAAGTACCTTAAGCTTACTATTCTAAATACCTTTAAGTATAATTAAGTACTTTCGAGTCTATTACTATAATCTTTATCGCTTAGCCCTTCTAGTATATATCGATTAATATATTACTTTATATTATAACCTTAGTATTATTAAAATTAAAGGCTATTTCTAGGGATAGTATAGTTTTTAGCTTATATATTAGCTCTACCTTCTAAACCTATTCTTCTTCTATTATTAAAAATACTTTTATTTTAATTATTAAGGTATTATCTATCTATATTTTTATAATACTAAAGGTATTTTTACTACTAGTAGTAATTAGAAAGTATAAGTTATAGGTAGAAGTATTTATTTCTAGCTTCTTATAGTAGTAGTAATAATAGGTATTCTACTAGTAAACGCTTACTTTAGTAATACTATATAGTAGCTTTACTAGCTTTATAATAGTACTAGGGGGATATTAAACTTCTAGCTCCTTTAGAAGACTTATAAGAATAACTTATACTAGCTATAATTTCGATTATAAGTAAGCTTAAGTAATATCCTTTAATTTAACTTTTATACCTATAGTTATTAGGGTAGGAGTAAAAGCTATAATAATATACTAGCTTACTTATTGAATCATAAGTAATTATATAAGGATATTCTTCTTTTTAGTATTATTATAGCTCTAAATAATTAGCTATAATTTCTTATATAGCTTCTTAGTCTTACCCTTGATTTCCTATACTATATATACCTTGAATAGTCTATAAGGCTTATAAGTCTTCTTACTATATTATTTGAAGCGAAAGATACTATAAGTAATAAAGTCGTTAATCTCCTTTATATTAGATTCTTCGAAGGGGTCGCCTAAGCTATTAATTATACTATTATATCTTAACTTTAGTACTAGTTTATAGTTTTCTTTCTCCTTTTAAGTAATAAAGGTAGTAAGTATAGCTACTATAGGTATAGTTACTTTTAGCTTATTCTTCGAGCTCTTAGGTCAGCTTTACTTTCAGGGTATTTAAGGCATTATATTAGGTATTATAGGCCTAAGGAATACTACTAGTAGTAACTCTCTAGATACTACTACCCTTAGTACTATAATTACTATAGGAATAGCTTTATTATCTTTACTATAGTAGTATAAGCGAATAAGTATTAATTAGAACTTTATAAGGCTATTAAGAAGGTTAAAAGTAAAGTTATAGCCCTTAATAGTAAGTAGTTTATATAGTCTCTATTAGCCTTCTTTTTTATACTAAACTTATACCTTGCTCTAAAGTAGTAGTATTATCTAATTATTGATATTAGGGCTATTTTAAGTAGCTATAGCTTTATTTACTTAGTATTTTACTATAATCTTTTATAAGGCTTATATTGCCTTCGTAATAGCTTCTACTCGTTATAGTATTAATAGGGAAGGTAGTAAATCAAAGTTAATCCTTAGGAAAGCATTAATAGCTTTAATAGCTATCTAAAGAATAGCTTTACTATTAAATATACCTAATAACTTAGTATAAATAATCTTAAAGATATAGTAAAGAGGGCTATAGTATTATTCAACCTTACCTATTAACTAGTATGCTTCTATAAGTACCTATTTATAAGTAATTCCTATAACTTTTGCTTTATTTCTAAACTCCCTTAATATAAAGTTTATACTAGTATTATAAACTAGCTAGTTAGATAAGCTAAAGTATATATCTATTTATATTATTCATAAGGCTTCCTATATATCCTTTACTAATAGAGAGAAAAGGAATTATACTACTTAGAATAATATTAAAGAATCTACTATATAAAGTACTAGCCTACCTACTAAATATATTATATTAATAATAATCTTATAATTGAAATTATAATTATCTTTTAATATAAACTTAAATTATCAAAGGGTAGAGCTTTTTATCTAGTAGTAATAATAAAACTTCGTAATAGCCTCGAAGGCTATTTGATCGATATTATAGCTTATATTCGTTAATAAGCGCGAAAGCTATTCGATAGCTAAGTATCTAAATCGATAATATATAGTATAGCTCTTTTTTAGTAAAGAAGGCGCCTATAGTTTTAGCCTTCGTAATAAAGAACTATAGGTATCCCTACTTCCTGATTATAGAGAATATTACCTCCTTCCTTTAGCTATTATTCTTTACTAAATCATCTATAGTATTTCGAAAGAAGACGCCTAAGTAGTCTATATCCTAAATATATAGAAGGAAAAGTATAAAGGCCTCTACTATATAGAAAGTAATAAGGCTAATAAGTAACTTAACTTTGATAGTACTAAGTAATGATAATTATATACCTTTACTAAACTTGATTATAGCTTTACTAGCCCTCGAAGTATCTATCTTTATATTAGGATCCTTATAGTATAAAGCAAGGTATTGATTATAGCCTATAGTAGAGAACTTTATAGTACTTATATTAGGTATAATACTCTGAAACTTTAGCTTCGAATAATAATTTTCGAAGGTAAACTATAAAGCTAGAATAATAGTATCTTTATTATCCTTAGTCTTACTATCCTTATCACTAATAATCGAGTATATAAATATTATATCTATCAAATACTCTACTACTTTATATTTATCTTTATATATACTTATTCTACCTTCCTTATTATTTTAGTCCTTATCTTTATCATCGAGGCTATAAGTAACCTTATAGCTTTCATAGTTAGCTAAAAAGGCTATAAAACTCTCTTCTATAGGCTATTCGTTATTATAATTATAGTATATTAGATACTAGTCTTATAACTTCTAGTACTCCTCTAATATATATTTTATTAACTAGTATTCTTCCTTTTTATATATAAAGTATTTCTTCTTCTACTAGCTATTATAAAAACTTTATCCTGAAGGGCCTTAGGATCTTCTATTGAAGCTAATATTCTAGTAGTTTTAGCCTTAGAAACTATTAAAACTACTATTATTTCGCTATTAGTTATTATTATATCGATGATTAAAGTAGTAAGTATTATTAATATATATAAAAGGGGTATTCTAAAGGAACTAGCTTCTTATTTAGCTATTCTATTCTAAGGCGAGTTCAAGAGAAGAATATAAGTCTTAAAAGAGTTTCTTATAAGGGGAAGTAGGTATATATAGAGTATATATAAACTCTAGTATACTTTAGTAAGCTTGAATTATTATTATTCGAAGAATCTTATCCTTAGTATATTTAAGTCCTAGAGCCTACTAGTATAATTATAGCTTATCTAGTATTATCTAGAGAACTTCCTAAGGGTATTTATTTATATTATCCTTATTGTTTTATAGGCTATTAAATAAAGTACTCGTCTAATCGTTATAGTATTATTAATGATTTATATTAGTCTCGAAATAAGTCTTAAGCTTTATATAAGCTATAGTAAAATCATTGAAGCTACCTATATAGTATATATAGTAGATCTTAGTATAGCTAGTAAAAATATAAAGTAGTATAATATAAAACTAGTCTAGTTTAATACTATTATAGTAGTAGATAGTTATAAAGATTCTCAACTTATTATCTAAGAGATTATATAGTTTACTAGTCTATTTATTATCTTTATCTTATACCTTTATAAAGGCTATAATCTTCTCTACTTCTAGTAGTTGATTAAGTATTAGACGAGGGGAAAAAGTCTTATATAAGTTATACTAAGGGTCGAATAGGTATATTACCTCTAGTAGTATTATTCCTTACTACTAATTATATAGTATACCTATTAATTTATATTATAGAGGAGGTTAGCTATAGCTTAGCTATAGCTAGGGTACTTAACTATATTATAAGTAAGGGTACTAGGCTTAGTAGTTACTCTATTAAGGGAAAAGCTATACCTAAAAGTTTAGTATTATTATTAGTAGTAGAGCCTAAAGCTCGCTTAGTAGTACTATAGGTAGTAGTATAGATTATATTACTAGCCTTCTTAGGATCTTAAAGGTTACTACTAGTATAATAGTAAGCTATATATATAGCTATAGTAGTATTACTAATCTATAGAAGTTAGAAGAAGATATCTCTATACTTTTAGCTAGGATTAATAGCTATTTGAATTCTACTATAGGAAGTAGCCTATCTAGATAGCTTCAGCTAGGTTATAATATAGCTACTAGGTTTAGTATTACTAGCCTTAAAGGTCTTTCTTTCTTGATTTTAATCTTAATATTAGGAAGGAGCTTAGTCTTCTTCAACTTCTTTAAGGGCTATAAGGGGTATTCCTCCTTTATTAGGAGCTCTATAAGTTACTTTATAAAGTACTCTTAGTTTAGCCTAGTATAGATCTCTTACTTTTATAAGAAGGTCTTTAGTTCTTTTCTCTACTTTAGGTAAATCTTACTAAATATATCCTTAGTCTAATTTATAAACTCTATATAGAATTTATCTAGTAAAGCTCTTTCTTCTAGCTTCTATTAGTAAAGGGTCTTAATAACCCTTATTATATATATAGTTAACTATTATTAGTTTAGGTTATATTTATCGATAGGTATATACTAGCTTTCTAGATCGATTATAGCCTATCTATTATTACTTACTCTTATATTCTTATATACTCGAGTAATTTACTTTTTAGCTAGGATCAAGGATACCTTGCTATAAGTATTACTATTAGGGTTATCCTCTACTATTATAGTACTAAAAGTAGCTATCGTTATATAGAGTAGACTTTCGTTTTACTATACTTATCGACTAACTACTAGTTCATCTAGACTATTTACCTATAGGTAGTAATCACTTAGAATTACTATATAGTAGACTTACTTCTACTAGTCCTTATACCTATATTCTTCTTCTCTAAAGTATTTAGAGGTCGAAAAATATATATAAGGCTTATAGGAAGGTTTATAAGTTTATAGGAAGGTTTATAGAACTATAAGTTTTATTATAGAAAGGTTTAAGGGAAAGAAACTTATATAGGTTCAAGGTTTCTAGATAAGGTTTATTAGTAGGGTTTTGATCGCTATAAGAAAGGCAGTAGAGGAAAGCTTTATCGCTACTATTTAAAGCAGGAAAAGTAAGGTTTATAAGGGTACTACTTTAAGAAGTAGTAAAAGGGTAGTTTGCATAATAGAGTATACCTTTAGGTTATAAGGTCTTTTCTAGCTAAGCGAACTATCGCTAGGCTTTTTAAGTCCTTCTTAATAGAGCAAACTATCGCTTCGCTTCGAAGGGTTTTCCTTTCGATAGTTATAGGTTAATTTCTACTATCGATAGTAGCTATAAGCTATTATACCTTCTATAAATAGCTTTAATCGTAGTATAGATCTCGTTGCCTCGAGGGTAAAATCGCAGCTATATACTAGTCTGAACTCGCTTTTTCGATCAATAAGAGCGATCTGCCTCTTCTAATCCTAGCTATCAGAGATTACCTTTATAATTACTAATTAGTATTAGTTAAGCTTATTCGTAATTATAGTTATAACGAGAAATAATCGTAGGGTAGGTCCTTTTAGTTGATTATATCTAGCGAAGGAAGGAAGGAAAGAAGCTATCTATAGGTTAGAAGCGAAGGCGTAGAAAGGTAGGTAAGATTCTACTAGTTCTACCTAAGGCAGTATAGATTATATTGCCTTCTATATTAGGCCTATGCCTTTAACCTACTAGTCATTCTATAGATATCTACCTCTTTAAGAATAATAAAATAAGTATTTTCCTCCTTCTATATATTGATAATATACTAATTATAGGAAAGATAAAAGGAGATATTAAAAAGGTAATAGATTAGATTAATACTATCTACTATCTAAAGTAAATAAGGGAGCTAAAGAGGTTTATTAGAATTTACTTCTATTAAGATCAAAAGGTATAAATAGTAATAATATCCTAGAGATAATATATCTTAATAATTATCGAGAAATATAGCTATAGTAGCTTTAATACTACTTAAACTCTTTAGCTAACTAACTTTAAGATACTAAAGAACTAGATTCCTAAAGAAGCTAGGAAAAGACTATACTAAAAGAAGATAGGAGCTCTTAACTAGCTTTCGATTAATATATACTTAAATATTATATATACTATAACCTAATTCTATTAGGCGAATTTAAGCCTAGTAGATAATTATTTAGGACTAATAAAGTATTTATTTTACTACCTAATGAAAATAATTTACTACTTTATTATATTAGGAGGAAAAGCGCCTTTGAATAAACTTCTTAGCTATTATATAGATACTACTTTTACTAATGATTTTCTTACTAAATAGTCTATAGGAGGATATATTATCTTCATTAGAAAAGCCCTTATACTATAGAAGTTAAAGTACTAGACTATAGTTATATTATCTACCTTAGAAGTAGAATTTATTAACCTTATACTAGCTAGCTAGTAATATAGGGAATAGTAAATATAGATAGGTCTATAAGACTAATAGAGGGTAGGGGTTTTTATTTCTTTTTTATACTTTCTTTTAAATAGCTAGATACTTACTATAGATAATTAATATACGCGATACTTTTTATATATACCTGATTAGACCTAAACTACTAAAATAAGTACTATTATAAGAAGATAATACTCAAAATTATACCTATAAACTCTTAAGTAGCTAGCTCTTGCCTAAGGGTATAGGTTATTTAGCTTACCCTTTAATTTATTAGTCTCTAGAGCTAGATATTTCTATATTAGTATAGTAACCTTAGCTTAAATAGATATAACGATAAGGAATACTATTCTAAATAGAGGAATTACTTTATTGAATAATGAAAAACGATAAAGACTTAAAAGCTATAGAATACTAAAGTAGGAAGACTAGCTAGAATCAAGTATACTATGCTTATAGTAAAGGGATAAATAGTAATCTAGTTGAGTAGCTTAGAAATATAGTAGATATAAGTTAAAATAAAAGGGAAGATTTCCTATATAAATTAGCTAATATAAATAGAAAATATATAAATATTACTAAAGATAAAAGACTTAAATCGATATAGAAAGATAAAGAATCATTATAAATCAGCTTATTTATACCTATTTAGGCTTAAAGTATATTACTTTCGTAGAAAAAGGTCTCTAAAACGCTATTTAAGTAGATTTAAGGGGTAATATCTAAGCTATTACTAAAGGATATAAGTAGATTCTAATATATCTAGTAAGTAATATCGCTTAGTATAGTTATTTCTAGCCTAATTAAGGCTATTAAACTTATAGGAAAAAGGAGTATAGTATATCTACTATAGATCTTAGGAAATATTCTTATCCTTTAGGAGCAACTTTTAATATCTAGGGATAATACTAGAAATAGATTAAAAACTCTATAGGATAGACTTTATTCTAATTAAGCTATTAGTAGTCGTTATCTAATAAAGTACTACTTTATAATATCTATCCTTAAAGATAAAGTAAGGGATCCTAAGTAAGAATCTCTTATTACTCTACTAGATAACTAGGATATAATAATACTAAGTATCTACTTCTACTAATATTTAATAGCCTAATCTAGTAATTTTAGATCTAACTAGCTATAGTAGATTATTATAAGTAAGGTTATTTAGGTATAAGTTCATTGATTATTCTAAGCTAAGGAAGGCGCGCTAGTAGCCTTAATAAAGGCTACTGCCTAGCCTTTATCTCCTTATCTAATCTAATCTAACTAGGAGTATATTTATATAGACTATCTAAGCTAAGCCTTATAGGCGCTACTATAAGTACTAGCTATATAAAAACGTTGATACCCTTATTAATACTTAATTAGGAAATTCCTTTCTTTACTTTAGATAGGCGACCTTATTGCTTAGGCTTCATGATAGCCTTAGTAATAATAGGGGGCTTCTACTATAGTTCCTTATACTATTAGATAGCTTTATAGTAGTACTTGAAGTTAGCTAGGTTATACTACTTATCGTCCTTAGTAGTATAGCCTTTCTAGTATATAAGGTACTAAGTCTTTCTATATCTTTATCCTTAGTAATCGATTTGCTTATTAAGGACCTTCTTAACTTCGAAGTAGCTTTCATTAGAGGTAGTAGAAGTATTACTACTATAGTTAATAGGCTTTAGAGGAGGTTAAGTATATTAGAAGGTATAATCATTATTATTATAGGGTAAAAGGTACTATATACTAATAATAGAGTAAACTTATAAATACTTAGGAAAGTCTAGTTTATAAGTAAGGGTATTAACCTTTTGTATAATAGTAAAGGAGCTAATTCAAGGTAGTATAAGCTTTCCTTGCTTATATAATAGCTTATATACTTTTCTAACCTTTAGCTAGACTTTATCGCTTACTTCGAACTAAAGCTAGTAATACTATTAGTTGTATAGTTGCTTCGATTTAATAGTAACTAGATCTATTGTTAATTAAGTATTATAGCGAAGGTATTAATATATAAAGTATATTTTGATTTATTTATAGAGAAGAGCGTTTATAAGGCGATCAGAGGGTACTATAATCTTAAACCTAAATAAGAACTTATAAGGGCTTATATTAAGGGTATAATTGAAAGTACTATTTAGATTCTATTATAAAGAAGGTATAATATTAACCTAGGGATTATTAAATTCAGTAATATAGTAGCAAAGGGCTAGTTTAATAGTCTAATTCTTTTACTTAGACTATTTATTAGCCTATAGGTAATAAGTAGTAGTTATTAATAGCTTCGTTCTAAAGCCTTACTATAAACTTATCTAAAAGGCTAAAAGAAACTTCGTATTATAATTAGAAATAATAGCCTTTAGATATACTTAATCGCTTAAAAGGAGCTAGTATATAAGGACTTCTACCTAGTAATTAGCTTTATAAGTTATATAACTAGGAATAATTATCATTTACTTCAAGGTTTTATAAGTAACTATAAGAAAGGTATTAAATAATTTAAAGCTATTAATAGCTTATAGGGTTTCCTTCAAAGGGACTATAGGAAGAGTAATAATGAAGTCTATAGCGATTATTTATATTAGTTCCTCGAGGGCCTAAATAGGTTGAAAGTTACTAATAGGTAATTGATTATCCTTATACTATTCTCTATAGTAAGGGCATTTATAATAATATTCCTTAATTAGTTTCCTCTTGAATTAGAAGTATAAGCTATCGAAATCAGCTATTATATAGTTATAACTGAAGTAGTATTTATTATTATAGATATTATAGAGGAATTCCTATACTAGGCTTCGAGGGACTACTAAGTATTCCTTGCTTTACTTATTATAATTATATAAAAGGCGATCGACTAAGCGAAAAGGGTAGCTAGGCTTCGAAGTAGTAATAATATCCTTATTATCCTTTATAATAGTAGGCTTTCGACTAGTTGAGCTTAAGGTCTAAAGGTCTTAAATAATATTATCTAGTATTAAGTCTTCCTTATATCCTTAGGTAAAACGAAGATAAAGTTTATCAGATATCTAAGCTTTAGTAATAGCTAAGTAAAGGTTTATATTATTATTATTATAGATAAGTAATTCGTTAAAGATTTGATCGAGGATAGAGTATTTAGTTTACTAATAAGTATCCTTATCGCTAGGCGTAGCTAAGCGAGATAAAGCATCGAGGATAAAGTTTAAGTAGCTAGGCAAATATATAATATTAAGGTAATAAGTATCTAAATAGATTATTATATTAATTAAGCGATGATTAGTATAATTAGTAGAAGTAGTATTTAAAGTCGAATAATTAATAATTCTTTTTATTAATTTATAATCTATAAGAATAATAATTAAGTAGTAATTTTCTATAATTATAGTTTATAATTATTTATAGGCTTAGACTAGATAAATAACTTCTAATTTAGAGGGGCTATAATTTAGTTTAGCCTTTATTAGGTAATAGCTAAGGAATATTATAGGGTTAATTACTATAGCTAAGATAGGGTTACTTTTCTTCTATTTATAGCTATCTTAAAGGTAAAATACTATAATATTAAAGCTTTACTATAGGCTACTATTAACCTAAAGAAATAGTAGCTTATTATAGTTGATATAGTAAAAGCAAAGGTTATTATAAATAAAGTACTATAGGTTAGTAAATAACTATAATTCTTTTTCTATTAAGTTAAACCTCATTGATTCTATATAATACTATTGCTTTCCTTGATTTCCGATGATAAGGTAGCTTATCTTCCTTTCTTTAGCTAGTAGTATATTCTTTTATAGTTATAATAGTTTAGTAAGTTAAGCGAAGTAGGGGATTATAGGGTGAAGGAAGCCTATAGTACTAAGGTAGGTTTCAAGGGCCTTAAGGGTTTATAGGAACTCGAGGTCTTAGAAGCCTTAGGTTTATTCCTTTATAGTAGATAGACTAAGGGCATCAATATAGAAACCTAGTAGTTCTACTAATTAGAAGCTAATAAACGACTTCTTAGGTGATAGTAAAACTCTTTATCCTTCGAAGACCTAAAAGATCGTTCGTAAGTATTCTAAATACTACTTAAAGGTATTTAAGAAGATAATAATATCATCGATAAAAGTATAATAATAATAATAATAAGGTTTAAAAAGCTAATCTATAAAGTATTGAGTATAAGTAAGCGAGTTTTAGAAGCTTATAGGAGCGACCTTCGATCGCTCTAGGTTATAATAGCTAATGAAGGTAAATTAGTTATAATAATTAGAGTAGATAAGTAACTAGAAGAAGAACTTTATAGTATTTATAATAGTAATCTATTGCTTCCCTCTTATAGTATTAATAATATCTAACTATAGAGGTAAAGGGTAGCTATTAGGGATAGCTTATTTATTAAGAGGATAAAAGTTAATAATAGTATAGCTTTTCTTAATATTATAAATAGTATACTAGATAATAAAGATAGGAAGAGTAAATAGTAAGATATCATTAGTAAACTCTATTCGTCTTTATTTCTAAAGCTAGCTAAACTACTAGTTAAGAAGGGCTTTATCCTTTCGAGATATAGAATATTAAGTATAGTTTAATTTAGTATTCTACTAGCTATTAATTAAGAGAACTTTTATTATTTCCTCCTTTAGTATATCGATAGGGCTAGAATCCTTTTAAACCTTATTAAATACTTTGTAAACCTACTAAAGTTAGAGTACTTTCGCTTTATCTATAGCATTGATATAAGTACTATAGATAGTCTTAATTATAGGTATATTATTAGGGGTTTTAATACTAAAGGAACCTAGGATATTATAAAAGCGAGGGGTATCCTTAGGTAATAAGAGATCATTAGGCTACTACTACTATCGATTAATACTAAGAGACTCAGTATAGGTAGTAGTAGTAATAATATTAAAGATAATATTACTATAGAGGGTAGTATTATAAGAGTTAACTTATAAAGGGATAGTATTAATATAGCTATAAGCTAGGTTTTTAATATGATTTGAAAGATCGAATTTAGTACTTATAGCTTTAATTAGTAAAGCTTTATCGATAATATCTATAGCTATAAAATTAACTTTATAGTTACTTAGAGTAAGGTTAAAAGGGCGAGCAATAGAGTTAGTTCCTCCTATAGTAGTAGTATAAGATAGAGTATATAAAATATTAGGCTACTCTATAGTAAAATAAGTATTATCTTTATACTTAGCGATTATTCCTAGGTAGGTCTTTCTATCGATTTAAATAGTCTTATTAGAAGGGTTATAGAGCTATATAACCTAGGGAGTAGTAGTATTAATTATAGTATTTATAGCTATAGGATACTAGGCTATAAATATAAAGGATCTACTCTTTAGAAGGTTAATATAAGTAATAGAGACTTATATAGTCTAATAAGGTTAAAGGGTTAATATATAAAGAGTTTTTACCTTATAAACTATAAGATTTAGAGCTTATTTATAGGTAGTAAAGGGGACTATAAAGTAACTATTATCAGAGAATTCGATTTAGCTTTAGCTATAGTCGATTATAGTATAGTAAGGGTAAAGCTAATTATTTCTAAGTAGATAGCTTACTTCTAGGCTATCGATTATCTATACTTCTATAGTATCCTTAATTAAGCTTAGGATATCTATTCTATAATAGCTAGAGGTATAGAAGAACTAGTAGGCCTTTTTATAGAGGTAAATTTATTTCCTACTAATACCTCTGATTATCTTAGGGATAGTAGCTTTAAAGGTCTTAGCCTTAAAAGGTAATAGCTACTTTCGATCTACTAAATTCTTTCTAGTACTTATATTAGTATAGAGGATAGTATTAGGGCTATTTAAGTTAGTATAAACTTTTAGTTAAAGGTAATAGAAGCTACTAAGGGAAATAGTTTCTTTAGGGATAATTAGGTTAGCTATTATAATATCAATCTATTAGAAGGCTTTACTAGGGGTATTACTAATTAGGTAGACTATTATAGGCTAATAAAGCTAATAGTATAGTTCCTTCGAAGTATCGATAGAGGTATTCTTCTTCTTATAAGTAGCTAGGTAGCTAAATAACTGATTTTAGGACTCGAATAAAGTATTATAGTAAAGGTAAGTTCGCTTTATAGGGTATACCTTTATCTCAATAATTAGGTTAGAAATACTACTATAAGAAGAATAGGAGGAAGATTATAAAGAAGTAGAAATTTTACTAATCGATTTAATATTAGCTTTACTATTAGAGGCAATTAAATAGGCCTTATTATAAGAGTAGCGATTATAGTCTTAGTTATAATCTCAGTTATAGTCTTATAGGCAGTTATAGTCTTTATAATTACTTTGCTTTTTATTATAGCGACGATTATTATAGTAATTATCTTATATATAATTATTATTTCGATACTCGTTTTATCGCTCATTATAATAGTCGCTTTATTGCTCGTTATAGTATCGATTATTATAGTATCGATTATTATAGTAGTTACTATATCTATAATTATTATTTCGCAAGGAATATTCGTTAATATAGTAATTACTTCGATTATACTCCCTCTTCGTCTTAATATCTTATAAATTATAGTAAGAAGCAAGATAATTAGCGCGAGAAGGTTTAGGTAGAAGATAATAGTAAAGAAACTTCCTATCTATAGTACTTAGAAGTAGTAACTTAGATTCCTCTATATATTATATATATCGCTATATTGATTCTCTATAGTATAGTAGTCTTATATATTATTAGATATCGAGGTCTAGAGAGCTCTAAATATCGACTATAACTCCTTATTAGTTGAGGTTTTCTCGATCAAGGGTATTTATAGTATATAAGTAGTAGAGCTTCTACTAAATAAACTTCTATAGGTTATATTTATTATCTATAAGGTCTCGAAGGCGAAAAGTAGCTTTATAGAACTTCCTTATAGTATATATAAGTTCTATAGAGAAATAAGCTTCTAGGCCTTTTATAATAGCTATAAAGCTTCCTACCTGAAAATCCTGATAGTCTTAGTATATAAGCTTATTTATCTACTAAAGGATAGCTAATCCTTAAAGTAAAGTAGAAAATATATTAAGGATCTAGGCTTCTATATCTCTATATATAGCTTTATTATTAAAGAAAGTATTAAGTCTATCCTAAAAGCTCTAGATATTAGTATAGATAAAGTCTTTATTAATAGTAATAATATTACTATTATAAGGGTTATTATATTCTAGGTCGAAGATACTGATTTCCTTATACTTTAACTTATAAGTAGAACTAATAATAGAAGTATAAGTCTAAGTAGTATTATAAGTAGGGGCTTAGTAATATCAATTATATTTATTATTATTATTAGGATAATAGTATACTTTATAAGGATTATAAGGATCTTATAGAGGTCTTCGAGGTTGATTATTATTATTAGGGTTATTACTTAGATCTCCTCCTCCTCTAGTAGTTATAGTAGGTAGTACCTTGAAATAAGGTATATAGCTTTCGCGAGAGAGAAAGGGAACTTAAATACTAGTAGCTTAATCTAAAGCTATATTAAGTAGAATATTATCTAGAATATTATATATATAATATTAATAGTTAAGGAAGCTATCTAATTTATCTAAAGTATTTAGCTTTTCTATACTCTTTTCTATATTATCGATATACTTGATTTAACTATTTATCTTCTTTAATATAGTATCTAAATATTTCTAAGTATATAAGTTATTTCTAAACTATTTAGAGTATAAGGTATCTCCTTCTAGTTCTATTATATATAATTTATTATATTTCTTCCCTTTAGAAGGGCTTACTTAAGTAGATATTATAGGTCTATAAATAGTTATAGATAAATAAAGTCTTAAAGGAGTATCAATAGTACTAGGAAGCTTTAGCTCTAGCTTTAGCTCTTGAGGTTTAGAGGAAGGAATAATAAACTCTTATAGGGTATCGAGTATAGGAAGGTCTATAGTAGGTAGTAGAAGTATTTTATTCCTCGAAGTCGCTTGCGTTTAGCTTTCTCTAGGTAATAAAGTTTCGCTTATAAGTTACTTCAATTCATAGGTGCTTATATAAGCGACTATAAGGGTACTTTAGTAAAGAAAGTATAATAGAATAATAAATAAGCAAATATATAAATATATTCTATAAGGGAAGAGATTATATCTATAAATCTAGCTCTATTAAAATAGCTACTAGATCGCTTCAATAAGGGTATTATAGTACTAGCTAAACTATATAGTATAAGGATACTTATAATATCTATACTAGTAAGCCTTTCTACTAAATAGCTCTAGCTTTCTAATTAGGGATATAAATAGTATAGCGAAGGTTAGCTACTAAAGCTTTACTTCGCAATAGTAGTAGTATTAATACTTAGCTAAAGGTATAAGGTTATCGCGATAGCTTCTTTTTCGTTTATTATAAATAGCCTAGTTATATAATAGCGCCTTAGATAGTATAAGCTAGTGAGATCGATTCTAAATAATTCCTTGCCTTCGAATAGGCCTTGAAATCGCTTCGAATAGCTCTCGATTTAGTATTTCCTTTATAGTATAAAGGTTATAGCTACTATTTGTAGTAGATTACTATAGGTAAGGTTATTTAAGTATAGGTTCGTTAATTATTCTAAGCTAAGGAAAGTGCGCTAGTAGCTTTGATAAAGGCTACTGCCTAGCCCTTATCTCTTTATCTAATCTAATCTAACTAGGAGTACGTTTATATAGACTATCTAGGCTAGGCCTTATAAGCACTGCTATACTAGCTAAATATAGTTTA
Organism: Cytospora paraplurivora; assembly: GCA_021272945.2. Lineage (NCBI taxonomy): Eukaryota > Fungi > Ascomycota > Sordariomycetes > Diaporthales > Cytosporaceae > Cytospora > Cytospora paraplurivora. The sequence goes on from JAJSPL020000035.1 coordinate 202,986, forward strand.
TAGTACTATGATTTTAGACTCTTATAGTAGAAATAAAAACTCTAATAGAAAATGAAAAATAAAGATAGTTTCTTAAAAGAATTATAGGAAGAAAGCTAAAATAGCTCTAAGTAATACCTCTAAGGTATCTATTTAGTATAAGTATCCTACTTTTCTAAGTACCCTTAAGAGAGTTCATTTCTTATATAAGGATAAATTAGATATACTTAGAGTTAAAGACTTCGATAGATATAATACTATAGAATACTTAGAGATTTTAGATAAAGCTTATAAGGTCTTAAATATTAAGTAACCTCTAAGAATCAAGTTAATAATAAGATACTATAGTAGTATAATCTATAGCTATAAAATTAAGCTCCTTATTACTAGTAAAATAATATAAGAAGAATAGAAGAAGAGAATTCTATAAGGCTTCTATAGCTTAGATACTTATTAGAACTAGATACTTGAATAAAAGCTAAGTATTATTATTAATATTATACTTATTATAGACTATATTAGCTTAAGTAAGATAATACTCTAGTATAACTACTATTTACTAAAGCGAGAATAAGCTTATCAAGATAGAAAAGAACTAGATAAGTTCTAGTAAAAGCTTTCTTTATCTATTACTTAGTATATAATTAATAAGAATAATTAGTAACTTACTTTATAGAAGATAATTAAGAAAGACTTAAAGTAGCTATAACTAATAATATTACTATAGAATATCTATAAGAAGGTATAAGCTAACTTTAAATAAAATAAAGGTATATCTTAAGCTTTTTTAGAGCTTAGAGCTAAATAAGCCTATAATACTAGCTCTTATTAAGCTAGCTAAGTCCCTACTCTTTAATTCTAAGTATACTAGGATCTAGTTTATAAAGAGGACTTACTATTCTAAACTACTTATTATAAAATAGTAGTAACTAATAGCTCTATCGTTTAGAATAAGAAGACTATTCTAAGTAAGCTTATAATTAATATAGAAAACCTAGTAAGAGAACTCAAAAGCTTAAAGATCAATAGTAAGAAACTAGTAGATAAATAGTAGACTAAGCTCGATAAATTCAAATATATCCTATATAACTATTCTTATATAAGTATTAGCTTAAATAATATATCTATTTAACTCTAATATCCTTTTTAGGAGTTATTCGATACTAAATTTAACTTTAGAGATAATAGGTATAATAGTATAGAAACTAATTTCTTATTAAGAGGAATTAATAATATAGAGAATTTTCGATACTTTAGTTATATTAAGCTAGGCTATATAGTAAACTAGTATCTTAATTTATAGTATCTGAAAGACGAGGGACTAGTATACTTCCCTAAGGATAATCCCTTTACTAGAAATATCTTACTAAGGAACTTAGAAGATACTACTTCTAGTAGATCTCCTTTTCTATTAGCTTAAGCTATAACTTACTATTATTCTAACTTAAATATAAAGTTAATTAAGCTTATTCTTTTAGTATTAGCTAATTTTATATAGGAAGGAGTCTTATTTCTAGCTCTTAAGAGATATTAACTCTTAATAAAAAAGGAACCTAAGCTAATAGGGAACCTTTAATATATAAGGAATAAAATCGTTTAAGGAGTAAATTTAAAGAATACTAAGCTAAGTAACTAAGGCTAATTAGGTAGATATTCTAGTAGGAATAATAACTATAAGAGGAATTAGAAAGTTAATAATATCTTCTTCTTATACTTACTAAATAAAGTACTATTATAGTTTAGCTATAGATATAAACCTCTAACTATACTATTAATAGTAATAATCTTAAATATTATAAATAAGCTTATTCTACTTAAGATCAATAATAATATAGTAAAAAGGTAATAAATAGATAAAGATAGTATAGTAAAAAGGGAGGAAGTTCTATCCTTAGAAAACCTTCTATATAAGAATCTTATAAATAACTATAGTTACCTAGCTAATTAGAATAGAGCTAATATCGCCTCTAATATCCCTAATAAACTAGCTATAGCTAGATATATTATAAATACTATTATAACTAATAGCCTTAAGATTTCACTTAAAGATATTATATTTTTCGCTCTAAGTATAAGAGAGCTAGTCTAATAGCTTATTTAGTAAGACTATAATAATATAGTAAAGATTATTAACTTCGAATACTCTAATTTTTAACTTTAGCTACTATAAAAGTTAAGAGTTCTAGCTAGTATATCTTTACTATAATAGTCTTCTATAGTAAATAATAGCTTTTTAATTAATACTACTTAAGTAGAAAAATATATTTATAATCTCTTATTCTTACCTAATATTAGCTAAATCTTAGTAATACTATAAAAGCTTATACCCTAGAATCTTAAATAAAATAAGGATAGAATATCTAGAAATATTATTATTAAAGATAGATATAATATAGATATATATACTATACTAGCTAAATAGAATACTACTATTAAAGTATAATAAAATAATACCCTAGAAACTCCTAATTAGAGTTTATAAAAAGAGATAATTAAGAGAAGCTAGTATAAGAGGTATATAGAGCTATAAGTTTCCCTTTATCTATAGGAATTAGTAGATTATAGGGCTAGATAAGCTTATTATATACCCTTTATTAATATAATTAAAACTTATATATAGCTTAGTTTAGCTCGAATTAATACTATCGAGGGAAGAAAAGATTTATATTAATATAGTATTACTCTTATTACTTATATTCTAACTAGAGTTAACTCTAATTAAAACTATCTCCTTATTATAATATTAGATACTAGAGTAGAACTTAATATTATTATATAATTACTTTACTTAGAATTCAATCTAGTATTTATTTATAATAAGGTTACTTTAAGAATATTTGATAGAAATAATCTTAACTTAATAAATATTATAGAAATAGATATTTATATTAGTAGCTATATAGAAAAGGTTATCTTTTATATTATTAATAATTCTATAAGGTACTCTAACTATAACTTATTACTAAGTATACTATTTATTCTCTAGACTAAATTAAGTTTTAATTATAATAATTCTAATAAGCTTAAAACTATATTCCTTTTTAATAGTATCTACTTGATTATTCTAGTTAAAGGCTATATATATAACCTAAGGGATCTTCTCTCTTCTACTTATTTAAAAAACTAAGGGAAGATAGTCCTTAAGGGGGATAAAGAGCTATTAATAAAGAGAAAGTTCCTAACTAAGTATTCTAAGAATTAGAACTAGAAGATACTTTAATTCTAAGCTTATTTAATTAGAATATAGTAGTACTTATATAGTCGATTACTAATATATTAGTATAATTAGAGTTATTAAAAGGCTATAATAAGTTTAGTAGTAGTAATCATTTTAAATACTTTTATAGAATATATACTATTAAATACTATATAGCTTCTTTTTATAAGCGATTAATAGTAGCTATCTAAATAGTTCTAAATAGATAGTATAAAATCCCTAGTAGATTTATTAGTCTTATTAATATACTCTATAAATTAGTATCTAAAAAGGTTAAGCTTATTAATAATTCTAACTTAGATAGTTTAGTTCTAGAAGGAAAAATTAAATAAAAACCTATAAGGCTTAAAGTAATAAAAGCTACTTAGGCCTAAATACTAGTAATAAAATATAATAAGTAGATATAACTAAAATCTTCTTTACTTATCTCTAGTATTAAATTAATAACTAAGAAGTAGCTTAAACTTATTAAGACTAATTATAAAGGGTTCTTAGAATAAGAATTATAGATATTCTATTATCTTCTAATTAATTATAAATTAGTACTTATATAAGACTAGATAGAAATTAGGGAGATTATCCTTAAAGTTATACTACTATAAGTTATTTGAATAGTACTATATAAAGTCTTCTAAAGTAGATATATTCTAGTACCTTTTGCTCTTTAGCTTAAAGTTATTAAGCTACTTAAGGACTAATTTCATTAAAAAATACTAGAAGAGAGTTATACCTTATATAGAAATAACTAGTTTCTTATTATTAAAAAGGATAGAAGTCTCTATCTTATTAATAATACTTAGAAGTATAATACCTTTAGTATTGAGGATACCTTTATACTACTTATAGTAGATAAATTCTTAGAGGACTTCACTATATATTAAGTTCTCTCTTTACTTGATTTCTTTTTAGAATATAACTAAGTATATTTATACCCTAATAGCTATAATATAACTATATTTACTACTTTAATTAGTCTCTTCTACTTATATATCTTACTAATAAGTACTATAAACTCTATTACTTAGTTTATATAGGTTATAATAAGGTTACTTTATAACTTAATTCCCTATATTTACTAGATATTCCTAGACGATATTATAGTTATTAGTCTTAAAATAAAATATAGTAATAAAGAGGTTTCTAATTTACCTAAGGTATATTATTTTATAGCTAAATATATCTATAACCTCGACTAAGTACTTATTAACTTAGAGCTAGCTAGTATAACTATTTTAGCCTTTAAGTCTAAATAATATAAAAAGAGAGTAGATATAGTTAGTTTTATCTATAGTATAAATAGCTAAATACCTTAAGATAAAAGAATCTAGAAGCTCTAAAGCTAGATAGCTTATAAAGATCTAAAGAATATATACTTATTCCTTAGATTAGCTTAATATTATTTATATTAGATCTAAGTATTTATAATTATTACTCGACTACTATATAATTTAATAAAGAAAAATATAGTATTTAAGTAGTCTAAAGCTTACTAAAATATAATAGATAAGCTAATTAAGTAGTTATTATTAAGACTAATTATTATTTCTATTAATTACTCGCTAGAAACTAGGGAAATTATTCTAATAGTAGATACTAGCTTAATTAGTTAAGAAGTAGTATTAATATAAATCATAGATAGTAAGCGAAAGCTAACTAGATTCAAAAGTAGTACTTAGATAACTATAGAATATAAATATAATACTACTAAATATAAATATAGAAGTATCCTATATATATTTTACTATCTCTATAATTATCTTTTTAGATACTACTTTACTCTAAAAATAAATACTTAAGTCCTTATCGACTAGATTAATAGAGTAATAATAGATATTCCTAAGGCTCTAATCAACTACTAGATTACTATTATTAAAGTCTTTGACTTTAAGATCTATTATATTCTAGGTTCTTAAAATCCTATAACTAATATACTCTTAAGGCTACTAATAGATAATCCTCCTAATAAGGATCCTAAAGGTAATATCAATAACTAGTATAATATATAGCTAAATAACCTAAGTAAAATAGAAAAGCTAATTCTAAATCCTAATCTATATTAGATAGAGCTTTTCTAGTAATATACTATATTTCTAGTTTATAGTTTATTACTATAAGGAATATTATCTAAGAGACTTATATTCTTCTAAAAGGAGGCTTTAAAGTACTAGGTTATTAACTAAGCTCTCTAGTATTAAGCTAATTATACTTATAAGTAAAGGTATATAATAGATAATAAAGATCTATAGTATAGAATTATCTAGGAGTACTACTAGAAATTTAGATACTTTAAGTGAGATTCTATAATTACCTATATTCGAAGGATATATTTCTAGAAAGGCTTATATACTAAAGTTACTATAGCTATCTAGGCTTATCCTTAATATATTAAGTTTAATACTAGAACTTAAATAGAAGGAGTAGTCCCTATAGTCCTTAGTTTACTAATATATTATATTTTAATAGATATCTAATATATACCTAATAATAAGGGATATAATCTATTTATTAAGGTATACTATAACTTAACTAGCTAAGTTATAGTATACCTACTTAAAAATAGAATATCTAAAGTAGTAAAAGTATTTATTATAGAGGATATTATTCTCTAATATAGCTATCCTATAAAAGTTACTATTAATAGTAGCTTAGAAAATAGAAAAGAGTTAGCTAAGATAGTATAAAGGCTTAGAATTATACTTATTTAAGTATTAAGTTATAACTCTAGAGTATAAGAATAAATAGAAAATAGTTATTTTTCGATCGCTTATACTTTAGTAAAAATAGCTAAAAGAAGGATAAAGTAGTATTAATTCCTTAAGCTAGTACTATTTATAGAAAGAATAATAATTTATAGTTCCTATAACTATTTATCTTTTTATCTATTATATAAATAAGAGCTTATTATTCTAATTAAAATAAAAATACCTACTTAGTAGGTACTTAACTAGTAGACTAAACTATCTAGTAAGGTAGTATTCGAATTATAAATTAAGATACTCTTAAATAAGTCTAAAGATATTAAAAGAATAATCGAGTTAGTTACTAAATACTAAGAAAAAGCTATAGATAAAGCAAATAAAAAGGGTTTATACTAAGTAGACTCTTTAATAATAGATAACTTAGTCCTAGTCTATAACTATATTCATTATATTAGCTATTCTTATATAGCGAAGGTAGCTTACTATTAGAAAGGTCCTTTTATTATTAAATAAGTCTTAGATAAATATTCCTATAAATTATAGATATTAGAAGGAGTAATACTTCGAGGAATATATTTAGCTTATAATATTAAAAAGTTTATCTAAGATATTTCAGGGGTTTAATAGCTAGTAACCCTAATACTATAGGAAGATAGCTCTATTTAGATACTACTTAGTAGACTAAAATATAAACTAGAAACTATTACTCTTTATTGAAATAATAATCTAAGAGGGACTATCTTAAGAAATATACTAAAGATAATATAAGAGTAGAGCTAAGGAAAAGCCTTTTAAGAACTTTAGTTTAACTAGACTAAAAATAATTAAGTAAATAGTACTAGAAAACTTATACTTATTCTACTAACTACTAAAATAAAGGAAGACCTTAGGTTAGATTATAGAGATAACTTAGAATTAAGGGATACTTAGAGACTTACTAAGTCTAAAACTAATATTACTAAAGAAAATAAATAGTCTATTTATATATTATTAGACTTTTTCATCTTAATTCATTAAATTCGTTTATTATAGTAGTCTTAGAATAAAGATACTAAGTTATTAATAAAATAATTACTATATTATTATTTATATTTTAGTCTAAGAGACTATCTACCTTGATTTCTTTTAATTAAGCTAGAATAATTATTAATTTATTACTTATTCTATAGAGGAGAAAGATATAAAAGGATATAGCTATACTTATTATATAGCTATATACTTATAAGTAACTATAAAACTTAAGCGATCTATACTATTACTCCCTACTAATATAAGTATTACTATATTACTTTATTCTTATTTAAGTCTATAGTAGTATTATAGTATTAATAAAGTTTATACTAGAGAAAACTATAATTAGAAATTCAAACTTATAATTATAATTATCCTATTTATTTAAACTATTTATTTTAAATAGTAGATTATTATAACTCTAAGACTACTACTTAGACTTATTACTAAGATAAGAGCTATTATATATATTATCCTTAATATTATTAAAATGATCTATAGGGTTAATCTTATAGATTTAGCTTATCGAGAGTAAGGCTTAAGTAGGGAGGTCTTAGAATAAGCTATTTCTTATAGCTATATATATCTAAATAGCTTTAGTAACTTATCTATTAATCGAACTATTTAGGTTAAAAGTATTATAATTATAATTATAAGATATTTTAATATAATAGATATAATTTATATAAATACCTTCTTTAATATTAAGGTAGGAGATATACTTTAAAAAGAGCTAGTTAACCTAAGTAGTATTATTATTAGGGCTTATAAAGGTTATACTAGTATAGCGCTTAGAGTAGTAGTTATAAAGTTCTCTATTATAGTAATTATATACTATAATAAGGAGAGAGATAATATAATTAGTATAAATAAATATAGTACTCTAATAAGGACTATATAGTATATATCTAGCTATATAAATAATAAAGAGCTATAGCTTAAGATAAAAGAAGTAAGAATTAATTTAATCCCTATATTTTTTACTTAGGAGGAGGTTAGCTTAAAACTTCTTTAAAGAAGTATATATTAAGGACTAGTAAGTATAAAAGTAACTAACTAAGACTTCTAATACTTTATAATTAAAAGCCTTTATAAGCTAATACTAAGCTAGGATTATTCTATTATATTTAGAAGGAGAGCTAATAGTAAAGACCTAAGTAGCTAATACCTAGAGACTTTTAGTAAGGTTTAAGACTCTACTTACTAAGAATACTAGAGTAATAAGAGGCTATTTAGCCTAATACTAGTAGCTACTTTATTTTTTCTCTAAAAGGGGTATAATATTTAAGGAGTTAAGTAGTAAAAAGTTTATAAGAAGGATAAAGTATTCGAGGAAGTATAGTAAAGTATAGAAGAAGTACTATAGAAGAAAGAAGAATACTTTATAGGTAAATAGATTAAAGGGTAGAGGACTTCGCTTTTATAAGGTTAAAGAGTAGAGCTAAATTAGGAAACTACTTTACTCTAAGTAGTTATTTACTAAAAAAGGAAGTTATATAAATAAAACTATAACTTTCGTTTATATATATAGTTCTACTTAATAGAGTATAATAACTAGTAGATTACTTAGCTAAATACTTCTTATAACTAATATAAAAAGATATCCTCCTTTTATTTCTCTTTTAATCTAACTCTTAACTTTTAATCTCTATAAACTTTATAAACTACTAATTATACTACTATCTTAATATAAATACTTCTTATTAATAAATAAATAATAATACTAACCTAATCAAGAGTAATAGACTTCCTTAGTTAAAGTCTATAGGCTATTAACCCTAGTAATAAATAATAGTAAGTAAGAATATTTAGAGTATATATCTAGTAAAGAGATATTACCCTATAGGATATTATTTTTATTTACTCTCTCTTTTTCTATATATAGGAATTTAAGCCTAAGGATATTAGTTAGATCTTAAACTATTACTTCCTATATATTAAGGACTATTCCTTCTTTAGTAATAGTAACTTTACTATTTAAGTAGAATATATTATTTACCTCTTTAACCTTTATAACTTAGAAGAGCTAATCTAATAGAATAATCTACTAGATAACGAATATATTTATATAAAGATTATATACTTCTATTAGAACTTAACTAATATTATCTAGGTTTATAAAGGCTATTAGTAGATAACTTAAATAAAAGGACTAAAATTTTGCTTTTATATTAAGTAGTCTACTACTAAGGCTAGGAAGTACTACTTCTACTTCTAGGTTCTTCGAAGTAATATAATAAGTAACTAAGTACTCCTCTACTTTAATTAGAAATACTAGTATAAAGGGATATAAGACTCTAGTTATTAGTAGAAAATAGAAGCTAAAAAGAAAGCTACTTATACTTTAATATAATATATCTTTAAAATAGTTATTCTATAAGCTTTTATTATAGATATAAACTAAGGAGCTATACTCTTCCTTATTACTATTATCCCCTATATAAGCTATTCTAAGAAGAAGATAAGTAGGCTATATATTATTAATAACTTTTATATAAGACTACTTAAGCTTATAGATCGAGACTTTAATATATCTAAGTAGATATAAATATTTAAGTATAAGGACTAGACTAAAGCTATCTATATAACTTAAGAGTCTATTTAATATACTATAAAGCTTATTAAGGAAGTAATAAAGGATATACTTACTATTACTTTCTAAATTAAATTTAACTCTTATAAAAGACTAAGATTTCCTTTATACTTAGCTATAATTTTCTAGACTCTAGAGAAATATATAAAGAGGAATAATTAGGGATAATTAGTTTACTAGCTTAATCAAGAGTTATATAAAGATACCTTTATATATATTTAGCCCTCGAGTAAAGTTAATATAATGAGTAATCTATTTACTCTTATATTTACTTTAGCTAAGGATATCTTCCTATAAAGAATAATAATACTTTTATATTATACTAGTATTATACTAGTAGTTGAATAAAGCTAGTATAACTATTAGGTAACTCTAATAGTAGCCTAGCTTCAAATATTAACTAGTAGGTAACTTTCTTATCAACTACTAGAGTGAATCTCCTTAAGCTACTATAATAATATCAAGGGTATATTCTATAAACTATAGCTTTAATTAAGTTCTAAACTTTCTTCCTTAGGAAAAATACTTTCTTTAACCCCTTAACCTACTATAGCCCTATAAGTAGCTATATCTTAAGTAATAGTAGCTTAATAAAGTAATACTCTCTTATATAGGATTACTTAACTTAAGCCTAAATAGTAAATAGCTTAACTAGCTACTATAATAGCTTTATAGCTAAGTAGTTCTTAGTAACTAGTTCCTTATTAATAGCTTAGTCTTATTCAATGATCTATATAATTACTAGCTAGAAGCTAGCTATCTATTTAATAGCCTCTAGTTATTTAAGCTATAAACTTATAAATACTACTTCTACTACTACTTTAATAGTATAACCTATAGGCTCTAGAACCTATATATAAAGGAGGGTTTAGTCTAAGAACCTTTATTAATATTAACTTACTATCTAGGCCTAGGGCTTTAAACTATATACCTTAGGATAAATAGTAAGAATATATCTTCTAACCTACCTACTTAGCTGATTAGATAGGTTTTAAGTATACCTTAGCTACTAAGAGATAGGATTATACTCTAAAGGCAATAATAGTAACTAGAGCTAATCGAGTAAGTAGATAGTAGCTATAAGGTTCTAATTAGCTAGGTAGGCGAAAAAGGATATAGAAAAGGAGGGAAGATAAGTAAATATTCTTATATATTTAGTCGATAGGGATAGGTAGAATAAGATAGTAAGAATTAGATAGATAGATAGCTACTACCTATAAATAGAATAGTAACTTAGCCTAAATAAGCGAGTAGCTTCCTATCCTTAGAGAAGTAAGCTACTAGGGGAGGTATAATATAGGGAATAGTAAATATAGATAGGTCTATAAGACTAGTAGAAGGCAAGAGTTTTCATTTCTTTTTTATACTTTCTTTTAGATAGCTAGATACTTGCTATAGATAATTAATATATATAATACCTTTCATATATACCTAATTAGACTTAAACTACTGAAATAAGTACTATTATAAGAAGATAATACTCAAAATTATACTTATAAACTCTTGAGCAGCTAGCTCTTGCCTAGGGGCATAGGTTATTTAGCCTGCCCTCTAATTTACTAGGTATTAATCTAGCTAAAAGCCTTTATTGAAGAATTCAGCCTTCCCTAGGAGATACTATTACTATTATTTATAGATAGCTAAAATACTTAGGCTATAGTACTTAACTCTATAGTAGTAGTTAAGACTTATTATATTAACCTTCGATATAAGTAGATTATCGAATAGGTTGCTTAAGGAAACTTCGACCTTTACTATAAGCCTACTAATGATATAGTAGTAGATAGCTTTACTAAAGGCTTTAATAGGAATAAGTATAAAGCCTTTATAAGAATATTAGGCCTCAAGGGTATAAAGAGGGCTAATTAAAGGCTAAAGGGAGTAACTCTAGTAATAGTTACTAGAAAAGCTACTAGTGATAGCTTAGAAAGGCTACTAGCGAGAGCAGGGCCTTCTAGCCCTGCTTTTCGCTTAGTAACTAGGGGTAGGGCCTTCTAAGCTCTACTTCTTACTTAGCGATTAGGTTAAAGCCTTCTAAGCTCTACTTCTCGCTTAGAAGGCTAGTAATAATAGTAATAATAACTATTACTATAGTAATAGTAAGGATAGTAGTAGTAAAGGGTATAAGAGGAGGAAAGACTAAGACCTTATTTAATATAGTACTACTACGAAGACGATTTAGTAGTAAAGAGAATATAAAAGAAAGAAAGGGTAAAGATTAGAAGGTATCTATAATACCTTCTAAGCCTAGGTTTCGCTAGGCGATTAAATCGCTAGCGAAGAGCATAGATAGTAAAGGGCATAGATAGCGAAAGTAATACGAAATAGCGATTATAAATAGCTAATTTAGGGCCTATTAATAAGTAAGACGAATAGATAGTAGCGAAGGTATTACTTCGAAGTACTACCGAAGGCGCGAACTAATTATAGGTCATGAGGGCCTACTTAATCTATAGATAGACGAAAATACTATCCCTAGTATCTTAAACCTAGAGTGCTACCTAAGGGGGTATATTGCAGGGGCCCTTCTAGCCTACCTTATATAATTATAGCTAGCCTACTAGGTGCCTTCTATAGTTTACGGCTTCGCTGTTTGTAGTAATAGTAATCAAGAACAATACAGACACGAACCTTCTGGTTCAACATCATTGTGCGCATCATTCTCATCTGTATGTGCTTTATGTCCATCACGGTCCAAGTCAACCCCATAGAGACCTGACCTACTCACTATCTTCTTTTGTTCGATAGCAAACTTCTCGGATCAAATGACTCCAGCTGTCGTGGTTACGGCTGCGGTATTCTGGACCCGTGCAGACGGGTTCTCTATCTCCCAAGCCTTCACGTCTCTGGCGATCGTGGCGCTGGTGTCGACCCCCTTGGCGAATCTTATCGGATCATACCCCACGTTCATGTCATCATTGGCATGTTTCGGCCGTATTCAAAAGTTTCTCTTACAGACCGACGGGAGAGCTACTTCCTACGAACTGAGCGCCAGCAACACTCGCGAGAAACCCTCTTCGGGCACAGCTTTTGTGGTTCAGACGACACCTCCACTGGCCCGTGGGGGGATCACCTTGGAGATGGACGACTTCAGGGCTAAAAGCTCCACGAAGAACTCGAACGCGTGCGTCAACTTCGAGGCAGTATCTGTGACTGTCGAAGGCAAGGCGGAACCCATTCTGCGGGATATCACGTTGTCCCTGGAAAGGTCCAGCTGCACGTTAATCGTGGGTCCAGTTGGATGCGGCAAGTCCACATTTCTAAAGGCTATCTTGGGCGAAGTCCCAGTAACTAGCGGGCATGTCCACTTTGACCAATCCGGGTATTCGGTTGCCTTCTGTGATCAGTCACCTTGGCTGAGGAACATCTCTGTGAAGGCCAACATCCTCGGTAGAGATCAATTCGATCAGCGATGGTTCGAATCTGTTACTCGTGCGTGTGCCTTGGAGGAGGATATCTCCAGGTTCCCCAATGGTGAAGACAGTCTTGTTGGTAGTGGTGGTATCACGCTCAGTGGCGGGCAGAAACAGAGAGTGGTATGGTCAAGTGAAGTCAATCCCGGACGCCAGGAGTATGTGACTGACTATACACATAGGCACTTGCGAGGGCTCTATATGCGCGCAAGTCCATCGTCCTCCTGGACGACGTCTTCAGCGCCCTCGATGCTGCCACCTCCAGAACAGTCTTCGAGCGTACCCTTGGCCCAGGGGGCCTACTGCGACAAGGGGACACGACAGTCATCCTCGCCACTCATTCTGGTAAGTTTTCCCCGTGTGACATACTGTAGCTGTGTATGAGGTTGGTCGTCGCAGTCTAAGACTATGCCAGTTCGATATCTTTCATCCGCCGATAAGGTTATCGTCCTTAGCAAGCAAGGCTCCATAGAGAAGTATGGTACCTTGATGGAGCTTCAAGCGAATAACAGTCTCATCAAAGACCTGCAACTCTCACAACTCACAACTACTTCGACAACGGTCGAGAACGGTGAGGTGACAGATTCTGGGGAGTCTAAACCCTCAAGCCCGTCAGCCTCCAAGACCGCTGAGGAGGAAGCCTCCCCGAGGCAAACAGGTGACGTCTCCCTTTACAAATACTACCTCGCATCGATAGGCCCGGGTCTCACGATCCCCTTCATATTGCTTGCTACCCTATACATTGGTTTCGGGACGATGCCGGCCGTGTGGCTCCGGATCTGGACCGAGCGCGGAACAGATGCCAGCGATCGCGGCGTTTACTTCGGTGTATACTGGGTTTGGTGCATTGGCACTATCATCTTCTCCGGGCTTGTTGTCTGGCTCTTCTTCGTTGTTATCATAGCACACTCGGCCTCGAGGCTACACTGGGAACTCCTCGATTCGGTCCTGAAGGCGCCTCTGCTCTTCTTCACGACCGTCGACAGCGGCGTCACGCTGAACCGCTTCAGCCAGGACATGACGCTGGTCGACCAGCAACTTCCTGTCGCCTTCTTCGAGGTCGTCCTCGACACGCTGACAGCTATCGCCTCGGCGGGTATCATCGCATCGGGAGCTCGGTACTTTGCGGTTCTGATCCCGTTCTGCATCGTGCCGCTATACGCTCTGCAGAAGTTCTACTTACGTACGTCGCGTCAGGTGCGGCATCTCGACCTTGAGTCTAAGTCACCGCTCTACACGCACTTCACCGAGACATTGAACGGCATTGTGACTATCCGGGCGTTTGGTTGGCAGCGAGACTCTTTCGAAGACCAGTTGCGCCTGCTTGATGTTTCTCAGAAGCCATACTACCTCCTTTTCTGCATCCAGCGGTGGCTGGCTGTTGTCCTGGACCTTTTTGTCACAGTGATAGCCGCGATCCTGGTGAGCAGTCTTGTTTTGATGCTTGACCGCACCCAACCTATACTGACAACGACTAGGTTGCTCTTGCAGTCAAGGTCACCCATACGACGAGCAGTGGCGCCATTGGTCTGTCCATGGTCAGCCTTATCAGCCTGAACACAGATCTGTCACGGATCATAACCGCCTGGACCAACCTGGAAACCTCACTAGGAGCCATTGCCCGGCTACGCGACTTCGTCCGCGATACTCCTCAGGAGGAGGACGCCGGCGCTGAGTCCCTACCCGCTGTGCCACAGGGATGGCCATCTGCTGGTGCGATCGACTTTAAGCATGTTGATGCCACATACAAGTGAGCCCGTGACCTAGGGCATTATCCAAGGAGGTTGATACCTGAGACAACAGTTAACCATTTTCCCAGGAAACCCGACGAGAAAGTCCTCGAAGATCTCTCCTTGACCATCCAGCCCGGCCAGAAAGTTGGGATTTGTGGACGCACAGGAAGGTAAGTCCCAAACAAGCCCAGGCCTCACTCGGTGAGCCGCAGTCAATCCAGCTCACACGGCACTTCCAGCGGGAAAACATCCCTCCTCCTCGCCCTCCTACGTCTGCTAGACACACCCTCCGGGACGATCCAAGTAGACAACATCGACCTCTCCTCGCACCCGCGGAAGGCGATCCGGCCACACCTGATCACCCTCCCTCAGGACCCCGTCAAGCTTCCCGGCACGGTGCGCACGAACCTGGATCCCCACGGCGTCTTCAACAGCCCATCCGGAGACACAGACCTCATAGCTGCCCTCGGCAAGGTCTTCCTCTGGGACGACGTCATCAGCCCTCGGGGCGGTCTCGACGCCGACTTCAGCGAGCTGGGCCTCTCACATGGCCAGGAGCAGCTGTTCGGCCTTGCTCGGGCGCTGCTGCAGAAGGATAAAGGCAGTATCGTGCTGCTGGACGAGGCGACGAGTAGCGTGGATTATGAGACGGATAGGAGGGTACAGGAGGTGATCAGGGAGGGGCTTGCCAGACATACGGTCCTCGCTGTGGCGCACCGGCTTGATACCATCCAGGATTATGACCTGGTCGTCGTCATGGACAGAGGTAGGATCGTGGAGAAGGGTGATCCGAGGGAGCTTAGGGAACGGGAGGGGTCTGCCTTTCGGCGACTCCTTGTTCATGCGGACTAGATCAGCGATATAGCTTGGTGGTTGCTGATGCTGCAGAAGTTTTGTTGTCAGTCTTGTTGGCCGGCCACTTGATTATACGGCTGGATATAGTAGATTTTCAATGGTCGGTAAGCTACCAGGCAGGCAAGTCCTCTGCCGACCTGGTTAAATCTGGAATTCTTCTCCGTCGCCGGTCCACAGGAGATAAACATGAGGCACTCTGCGGGCCTTCATCTATAGATCAATCGTATCGACAAGATCGCATCTGAGCACCGTGCAGAGTAGTCTCATGTGTACCGCTGACGTGCCTGCAGAGCACCCCGGGAGCACTCGCTGAGGTCTCCATTCCGGCTGGAATGCCCCTCGCTCGTGCTCAAGTTAGCCCCAATCCACCATTTGTACCCAGTAGACAGCGCTAAGACGGTAACCGTTCTTGACGATGGATATTTGTGGCGTACTGACGCCATAGACATGTCTCCGTTGCCAATCTCGCGTGTCGTTGACAATTGACCGCGACTGGGGTCTGTGTGGACGCCGTGGAGGGCAACGTGTAAGGCACAGACCGAGAGCAGGAAGACCCCCAGACCAGATGGAGGTGGACCGAGATCTCGTGTATGGAGCCGTATATACTTGGTACCGGTTTATACAGTCCACGTCCACGTCCACGTCCTGGTCCATGGCCATGCGCGGGTGGCCGAGATGAGAGGGTGTTTGCTCTCTGCCTCGATGATCCTGCGGCGGTGGAAAAGCACTGGATTATTTCTCACACTGCATACCAGGTCGGGTTGCCTTCACTGCCATCCGTGGTCACCCGATAGTACACCAGTCCACAGTGCGGTGGAGCAGCCGTTGGTGCTCGTGTTCCTCCACATGAGAGTCTTCAATGGTAATCATGTGAAAGGTCAGATGAACACACCCCTACTTACTCAAGAATGTCGATGCCGGGCCAGCGCACCTATGCGCGTACAATTTCTTCTGGTCTTGAACAATGTTGGAATGACGATCGCTTCATCAGTCGCACGGACATTACCCAGCAATCTATGGTTGATCCTCTGCACTATTGTGTGCCCCTGAGGGCTGCAGGCCACTGAGATCTTTTCCTTGCCTGTTTTGTTCCCTGGAGCTGAAGTTGGGTCATTATTCCCGAGCTTCGTACTCGGCCGCTGTACTGAAATTAATCGTTGACCCTCCTGCCAACATTGGAATGCCAATGTCCTGTAGGGCACGGCACCAATGCAGCCCTCAGGGGGCGAATAGAGAAATCATTTTCTGTATGGGCGGATGGGATATTGAGGTATGTGTGTACGCCGGACCCGCTGCGCCCACGTGTCTTGAGCCGCAAGGAAATACCACACATAATTAGCCCGACAGCGCATTTTCTATACAATACATGTATTGTTTGGTCTGTTCGACAGTCTCTGTTTCAATTGGGCGTTCCCGAAACGGACAGGTACATAAATCCCCAAGTCAAGTAATTGACATCGGCAGATCGTCGTAATATACCTTTAGACACATATAAATATGTTCAACCTTATTTTTATTCTCTTTGGTAGCGAGTCCTAATATAGGTATTGTTCTGGAACCTCCCAACGTACCTAGGTACTGAGGTACTGTGCCTATGCGTACGTGCCCAGGTGTACTTCAACACCACTCCAGTTCTGTGTAGACTATCTACCTAGGTACCTACCTAGGTATCAAGATACCTGGGTATTCTATATTCACGGACGCTAGGTAACCCGGGGCCTAGGTAGGGCAGTTGGACGGGGGCTCTTAGTAGGACTTTGCCCCTGAACAGGTACCTGGGTACCTACGTAGTACCTGGAGCACGAGTGGCCCCAGACAACCAACCCCACATTGATTTCTCCAGCGATGATCCGCACTCGCTGGATACCTCATGGCTGTCCAGACCGGGCTTGGACCGTTTTGTATCTCAAGATCTGTACGAATTACCGCAAACCACACGTGCTAACCAGGTACCCTCGGAAGGCACCTGCTTACCTGGGTTCCTACTACAGGGGAAAGAGGAAGAAACAGGGGGTCCCCGTGGGAGAGTGATACCTACCTACCTAGGTACCTACCTAGGTAGGTAGGTAGAGGGTCGGCTAGTATCAGGTGTGCAGGTGCAGGTGTGGTGTACTAGTTAGTGTTAGTGTATCCTCTGAATCCGTAGTGTACGCTATGACCTCAAACGTTAGAGACTCATTAGTGGGGAAGGAAGCCCCGGGCATGGGGTGGATGGATGATGGGCATCCAAGGCTGGTACCTGATACCCAGCCTGTTCATGAAGGAGTTCAGCAGCTGTTCGGGCAATCCATTCCGGGGTGCTACTGCCCTGATTGTCTGAACAGCCTTGTGGTAATGAGTCCCTGGGTACCTACTTGAGTAGGTACCTAGGTATGGAGGGGAGGGGAGGAGGAAGTAACACCACGCGACCGCACAAATATATCGCGGGGTTCAAGCCGGCATTTCCTGTACCTATATCGAGGGTATTCATCTATGGAGTTCAACTGTTACTCAATCTTGTTATGTTTCTTCAAACGTTCCAAGCTTTCAAGGTTGATCCTGGATCTGAAAACATATCACCTTTCCGATTCTTGGCCTCAAGTGCTCCAGCTGAGGTGATTTCACGGCTTCGGATCGTCGACAGGCTAATCCCAATCCCGGCCGAATCCTTGAATTGCTTCCACACGGAACGGACCACAGAACCGATGGTAAAACGTGAGAACTGATCAAAGGCCCGGAAGCTCGCGCTCCAAAGGACCGGCCCTTCCAAGGTTGGTTGGATAGCTAGCAGGCTAGGTACCTACTAAGTAGGGCTGGCAGTGTACCATCAGCACTACCACCTGGGTATTACTAGCACATCAGCGCCACCGCCAGCGCCAGCACCAGCGCCAACGCTCCTAGAGCTTCTATGTAGAGCTTCTATCCCTGTTTGTTTACAAGCCTCGATCAAGCACGACAGGCTGACGGATCAATATTACCTGCCCAGGTAGGTATTTAATCGGGTATTTACACGTGGACGTTGACCATAGGCGTTCTGGAGATGAAGATCTAGGTTCATGGTCTACCTAGGTAGTTAGTGTACCACTGTGTACCTGGGAAATGCCTGGGGTTGCCCTGACTGAGGAGGATACGAAGCGCACACCTGGCGTGTCACTATCATACCTAATCCCCTCTCCTACACGATCCATACAGCCATTTGGCCCCATTACTCTCCATATCTATCTATTCATCTTTCCATCTACTCCATACTCTGTACTTGCACGACACCACATTGTGACCCTGCCTGCATATGGCGTGCATGCATGCATTCTGCATCTGCCGCCGCCCTTCCGTCTTGCCGTCCATCCCTCTCTCCTCTCCCTGTCCATCCACTTCCCTATTTGAGCACCATTCGTCCACAGCCAACCCATGATGAGATTGCACCTGCCGATACACGATCAGCTAGACCCATTCCGACCAGGTGCGCCTCGACGGCACAGCACAACCGACTAGGCTAGACAGGGCCCCAAGACGAGACGAGACGAGACAAGACAGGACAGGACAGGAGAGGACCAGGAACCAAGCCAGCCTTGCCAAGTCAGGCCAAGTCCAGGTCCAAGTCCAGCCAGTCATGCATCCTCCTCCTCCGGATGAACCCCCGCGAAGGAGCTATCACTGTCGAAGGCCCGAGCTCAATATTAATACCAGTACTGCTAGTACGGCAACGAGCAGTACTGTCGATGATACTGCTACTACTGGTATTCCTACTGGTACTACTGCTACCACTACCACTACCAATACCGATACCGACACCCCCTCCGTCTCGAGCCCCTTATCGACTTCGTCGCCGCTGCAGGCCCCGGCCATCCCTTGCAAGTCCTCACAACGGAGTCTCAGGTCTTCCGCCCCGTCCTCCGCGCCTTCGCCCACCTCTCGCCGCCGTCTACCAGTTCCCTCCTCGCAAGGGAACCAGGCGGCTGCAAACCGCCTAACCCTACCACTACCGATAATACCAACGGCAGCAACAACAAACGTCGCAAGGCTTTCCGCCCACGCCTACTACCGAGATCAGGACAGGGATGCACATCACGCCGACGCCGAACGTGACAGACTCGATCGCGACCGTGATCTCGATCGTGACTTCGACCTTGACCACGGCCCCGACCACGACGACTACGGCCACGATTGGGTGAGACACCAGGCCGTCGAGACCTACCTCGACACCCTCTCGCCTGACGACATGTCAAACGATGGACATGACCTCTCCAGTGACTACGAAGGGGACCGCAACTCCCAGACTCCTCCCCCCCAGAACCAGACGAGGGATTCCCACGACCTCTCCCTCTCCCCTCGAAATGTCACCCGCGACTCTCTCCTCGGCAACATGCTCCTGTCCCTCGACCAGTTTAGCATGGACCAGATGAACGGCATCTCGGGCGGTGGCTTGTCGCGTACCATGTCGGGCTTTGCAGAGTCTTACCAGTATGATGAAGATGCGCTAACAAGGTCGATCACGAGCACCTCGAGGGCGCCGACAACAACGGTACACGGACACGGACACGGACGCGGTCATGGCAACGGCCACGGGTACTCGTACAGCTCCGACTACGAGGACAGCTCGAGCACAATGTCCCGCGGCCGACGGAGCGGCAGCGGCTCCACAGGCTTCCAGTCCAACCTGGGCAGGATCAATAGCATGCGCGAGATGTCGAGCCACAGAAACATGTCGGGTGCACCAGCGTCGCGACCGTTACACTCGAGAGGGGGGAGGGGCAGCAAGAGCAGTAGCACAAACAGTTTCGACGGGGTAGGGGCTGGATATGCACAGGTCCTTGGCAGTCAGCGTTGGGCACACGGTCTCGGCAAGAGACGCTCCTCTAGTTTCGAGCTGGCCACCCGCCAAAACCCGGGCGTGCAACCAGACCAACATCATCATCAACACCACCAACAACAACAGCCGCCATGGCACTTCGAATTCTCAAACGACTTCTTCAACGATGAATACGATGCTGCCCCTACCCCCAACGTGCCTGTTGGACCTCGTCGGCTGCCGAACATGCCGTCAATGCCGTCCTTCCCCCGTTCCGAACCCATGGGGGAGCCGTTGTCGCCCGTCCGCTCCGTCAATCTTGAGCGCAAACGCAGCAGCAAATCCTCGCGGAGCACCAACACGAGCAGCAGCCGGCAGGCACAGTCGAAATACAGTGCACGGGAAGCCCCGCCCATGCCTGTGCCTGTGCCTGTAGCCGTGCCCAAGCCCAAGCCCAAACCCGCGCCCATCGCCGTGCCCGTCCCCAATCCCGTTCCCACAGCCGCACCTCTACCAGCCTTGGATCTGGACCCCGCCCCGGCGCCAAATGTTGGGTACGAGAAGACCCAAGAGCCCGTGCACACGTCCGTTCCAAACCCCGTCTCGCAGCCGAAGGAGAAGCAAGAAAAACCGGGGTTCTTCAAGAGGATGTTTGGCGGCGGCGGCTCCAAGAATACTGTCGCCGCCGCCACCCCTCCTGACCAATCATCCAATGTAACTCCTATTCCTAATCCTTCCTCCTCGAACCCACCGTCTGCCGTGGTGGCTAGCAACAGCCCTATCCAGTATCCAACACAGACCAGGTCGGGCGGCAGCAACCCGTCGTCGCGGCCGGGATCTCAAAACCACACCTCACATGGACTCCAGAAAAAACCGTCCAGCTTCTTCAGACGCCGCAAGAAGTCTGTCTCGGTTGCCGACTCTGATCCACCCCCCTTGCCTTTCACGCTCACCGGGCCCGTTCTCGCACCGGCGCAGCTCCCTCCCGCGCCAAACCAGCGCCTCGAGGTCATGACACCCCGTCCGCAACCAAGTCCAGCCACCAGTTTGCGGAAGGCCATGGACCCGTACCTCATATACTCGGGTTCGTCAGCTGGAAACCCGCTCCGCCACCCCGATGACGATCTTCTCTTATCAACAGACGAGTCCGATATCGAAGACCACCAGCCGACCGAGCGGATCGCCCGAGGCTTCTCGCCAGATTACGAGCCTGACCCGAAAGCTACGATACGTTCTGTTCCGTCTGAGACAAGACCTGGGGAAGGCAAGTCCTATGAGGGTGAGATACCGAGGATATCGACGCCGACACGGGATACTTCGAGAGCTAGACCACCGTATGGCTACGAGCGCTCTGGTTCCTTCTTGGTAGACACTAGTGATAGTGAGGACAGCCCTGAGTGGCTCAGGAAGCGGGAATCGCTGTTTGCTACGAACAACGGGTCAAAACTACCGAACGACGCACTCCGCTCGACGTTGGCCCCTCTCCAGACGAGCCGGCCTGTGTCGCCGCTTTCATCCAACACGACCATCAGGGACAAGAAGCTAGACAGGTTGACGCAGGATAGTACAAGCACCGAGAAGGACGAGCGTCCGGATAGTCTGCAGTTGCCAATCGAGGGCATCATGACCGGCCCGACCTTAAAGACGCGTGTGTCAATGGCAAGCATCCCAAGCGTCACGATCGAGGACTCCAGTCCCAACTCCAAGCCCACCACACCGAACCCAGATACACCCTTTGACGAGCCTGAGTTTGTCATTGGCGAACCCACAGACGACGACCGGGCCAAAGCACAGCAGATATTCGATGGCAAGGAAGAATTCATACCGAAAGAGAAGGCTGCCTCATGGATGGGCGAGGAGGGCCTGATCAGGCAACGGGTTTTGCGCGTGTACATGAACTTATACGACTTTACGGGCAAGAACGTTGTCACGTGTCTGCGAGAGGTTTGCAACAGGCTGGTTCTCAGGGCGGAGACGCAACAGGTAGATCGGATTCTGGTGGCATTCTCAACGCGATGGTGCGACTGTAACCCCAATCATGGCTTCAAGTCTATAGGTAAGTTACTTTGGTCACTTATAGACCTCTCGTCAAACCATGGCTGACACGGTGTCCAGATGTCATTCACACCATTTGCTACTCCATCATGCTGCTCAACACAGACCTGCACATGGCCGAGATTGAGCACAAGATGACCCGAAGCCAGTTCGTCAAGAACACAATGACCACCATACGACAAGCACTGGCCGATACTGCGCCGGAACTCTTCGAGAGGCCCAGCATTCTGCCAGGGAGCTCCAACCTGGACGAGGGCGGGCGGTCTGGAGGACAGGATAAATCAAGCTTCCGCAACTCCTTCGTCAAGATGCCCAACATGCGAGCTGGGTCCGCGCTGGGTGATGCGTCTACGGAAGTTGACGAGTGTGGGCCCTTAGTCAAGTCACCTTTCGAAGGGTCGCTAAAAGCATGGGAGTCCCAGATGGAAATCGTGCTCAAGGAAACCTACGCGTCCATCCGAGACGAGCGCCTTCCTCTATTCGGTGCAGAACAGACAGCAATGGACCCGGCTTCTAGTAACCTCTCGGTAATGGGTGTGCTGAAGCGCTCCCCGAGTAGTCTGAGCAAAGCGGCCTCGGAGGGTACCTCTATGCGAGGGCGAGTTGCCGAGTCCATGCGCACGGGAAACACTCGATGGTCCTCCAAGAGCCGGTCAAGACCTCGAGGGTTCGGCAGCGCAACACTCTCTTCTAGTAGGACGAGCTTTGATGATGGTCAGTCAATGTGGAGCCCTGTTGACTCAGCAGCAACGTGGAGTCGTGGGTCATTGGGTAGGACCCAGGGGTCCTTGTCCATGGATTCGTTCGGGTCACAGTTCTCGCGTGGGGAAGGCTTCCAGCAGTCGATGGGTTTTGCCAACGCGCTAAGTCAGGCCATAATCCGTGAGGACCCGATGGGAAGCAGCACCTCGCTCGAGCTGAAGCCGGCGCAGCTGCTGGAAGATGAGTCGCTTGAGCTTGCCGGCCCGCCGTGGGTCAAGGAAGGCATGGTCGTTCACAAGCACCACCTGGACGGCGTCGACAAGAAGGCCAAGGAACGTAACTGGACCGACGTATTTGCTGTCATCCAGAAGGGCACTATGAACATATTCTCCTTCTCACCTAGCAAGGCCACAGGTCGCCGCGGCCGCAATGCCCAAAATGTCAAGAAGGGCGCCGTGGTTGGAGGCGGCAACTGGCAGGAAAATGCCACAAGCCTCGGGAACTGGAATCTGCGCCTCGCACTCGCGTCCGCTCTCCCGCCTCCAGGCTACTCCAAGCAGAGACCGCACGTCTGGGCACTTTCCCTGCCCACAGGTGCGGTGCACCTCTTCCAGGTTGGCACCCCTGAGATTTGTAAGGAGTTTGTGACGACTTGCAACTACTGGAGCGCGAGGCTTAGCACGCACCCTCTCGTAGGTGGCATCTCAAACATGGAGTACGGTTGGAGTGAAAACATTGTCAACACCGCACTCGTGAGGGCCATGGGCCAGACGAATAGCTTAGAGCCAACAGCTACAAACACAACAACTGCGACAAACACAACAACGACAAACACGACAGCTTCTCGACAGCGTAGCGGCAGTGCCGTAGGCCGTGCGAGCACACACTCACGCGGTAGCAGCTTCCGCTCCGCTGGCTCGTTCGACTTTGGCGTAACCGCTCAACGCACGGGAAGCAGGGGCGACCCCTCCAACAAACTCCCCGGCGACCGAGTCACCATCGCGGACTGGACGCCCCCGACACAGTCGATGCGGCCATCCAACTCGCCCGAAAGTCAACAGCTCCAGACGCTGCTGGCCTACGTCAAGTCCATCGAGGATGAGCTGCAGCAACACAATGCTTTGCGAAGCCCGATGCTGCTGGCCTTCAACCCGCGCGGATCCAACGTGCAGAAGGCCATGGCGAACTGGGAGCGGAAGAGTAGCTATCTCCTGCGTGAGATCGTCAAGTTCCGGACGTACGTTGACTGCCTTAAGCATGCGGAGGCGAGGAAGATGGAGATATGGCGGGAGAGGGACGTTGCGAGGCGTGCGGCGAGGGGAAGCCTGATATTGGATGGTGATGATTATGATGACGGGCAGGATGTTGGACGAATCGTCGATTGGGATGCCGAGGGCGGTGGCGACGGCGACGGGTTTAGCAGCCGAGGTCGTCGTGAGAGTGATTTCGAGATTGGGGAGGATGTTCTCCCTGAGGAAAACGAAGGTGATCTTACCCTGAAGGCATAGGGTAGCGGGCGGGCCGGCCTTGGAGGGTGGAGTGACATGAGGGTCTCCCTTAATACCGGACGCATACACACGCACACATGTCATTCCGGTGTGATACCCTGCACACACTACGAAGCATAGCATCGGGAAGAGGGTATCTGGTATGGGTGTATCCCTTATGGAGGCGCGTCATTATTTGTTTTGAACATTTCGCCCAGCCACTCAGCATAGCAAAGGAGAGATTCTCCCTTTCCTTATCCCATATGTGCTCGGCTCAAGTGGCATTATATTTCATTTACACGGGCACCTGCTTTCTCGAGTCATACTGGCTTCACCCCGGCCTTTTGGTGCTTAGTGCGCCTGCGAGAGTTGACAGCTCTGGTTTCATATCTCCCTTCTATGATACCCACATGGCGGCGGATTTGCTGTTGGGGTGGCGGTGTGTGTAGATATCAAGATGGGTGGATGCGTCTTAGCATGCACTCACGTATCAATACATGTATGTTTGTGTACATGTGTATACTGGGTATGAGGAAATTGTATCCGGAGTTTTCTTGATATTTTTCTCCGTGTGTTCTGGTTGTGATACCTCTCCACCCGAGATGGGAATGCTTGCTTGCAACCTGATATGAGATGTGACATGGGCAGCCGAGTCGTTTCGTTTCGTTTCCCTTGCCTGCAGGCCCCATCTCCCCAATGCGTCTACATGTATACATAAAATTATGTATGTCTCAAGATGCTATAGAGAAACCAAGCTGTGTTTTTCTACGTCCAAGACTTTGCCGATGGCCCAACCCGTCGCAACCTTTACACAGGAGCGGAGACGGTGATGATGGCTACCCGTTTAGTACTGATTAGTGTACAAGGCCTAATCATGGATGGAGCTCGTGCTACGTATGACCACGTGGGCGGGAGAGCTAATACACTGATGAGGTTATCACGCTCTGCATCGTTCTTTCGATGGGGTGTAAGACTAACCGGGAGTGGTATCTGCATTTCTGTAAAGCTTGATGGTGGGTTGGTCTGGTCTGTGATGGCTCTAAGAGGAACATGACTTCATACGATGCTGGTATCACCAGACCAATGAAGAGCTGGGATGTGATGATTCGCACCCGAGGGGTAAGGTATTCCAGGAGGGTGTCCTCAATGTTCAGCGATGCGGTTCGGGATGGGCGGGTGGCTGCATGGGGTCATGTGCTTATGTTGCTGTATTTTGTGACGGAAGAAGGGAGGGGGATGGGGGAAAGGGGGGGGGGGTGAGGACACAACGCAGAACTGACAGATGTGATGGCTTGAAAGTGATGTTAAATATGGTTGGGAAGGAGGTCTGATTATTTATATCTTGTCGTGTCTTGCCCTCCTTCACCGGTGTCGCGGTGTACTGTCGTCGTCTATGTCTCTGTGTGCGAGGGTATTGAAGTGTCATATATCGAGGCAACAGGCCACTCAACTCCTTTTCTGCTGCCCCTGAACGGTCAATGAGTCTGACCTGATTCATCGATGAATGCACAGGGGTAAGGAAAGTGTCAGTCGATCCTCACTCCCGCAACCACATGACACGTCCAAGTCGTCCATAGCCCCCAATCATCCATCCCCTGAGCCACCAATATTCCCAGGGTTACCAAGTTGACCACCATCACCACCATCAACAACAAAACCAACCACAAAAGAAAGGCTACACCAAATGTCCCACCCGATCCCCCAACCAAAACCCCTCCCCCTCCTAGGCAACATCCTCTCCATCAACCCAAACAACCCATGGCGCTCCCTCCAGCGCCTGTCCGAGCTCCACGGCGAGATCTTCCAGGTCACCGTCCTGGGTCGGACGGTCGTCTTCATCGCGGGCGCGGCACTAGCCGAGGAGGTCTGTGACGAACGGCGGTTCAGGAAGTATGTCGGGGGCCCGATCGTCGAGATCCGTCACGCTGTCCATGACGCGCTCTTCACGGCATTTGAGGGCGAGGCGTCGTGGGGTGTTGCGCATCGGATCTGTGCGCCGGTGCTGCTGGGGGAGGAAGAGGCGGGGAGCTGGGTCGGGGAGATTGTCGGGTGCGTGGGGGAGATGATTGGGAAGTGGAGGAGGGGAGTGGTGGGGGGTATGAGCGGTGGTGATGGCGGTGGTGGAGGTGGTGATAGTCACAACCACCATGGTGGAGGTGGTGGTGATAACGGCGATGGCAACGCAGGCATCCACCTCATCGACGAACTAAACCTCCTCAACCTAGAAGCCACAACCCTGACCCTCTTCGGGAAGAAACTCGACTGCATCACCGCTCGCGAACCCCACCCCATGATCCAAGCGATGGAGGACGCCACCTCCGAGGCCATGAAGCGACCCACTCGCCCGGGCTTGGTCAACTGGCTGTTCTACAGCCACAAGCTCCGCCGGGCCACGAGGGTGATGCGGGAGGGCTACGCGGCCGACCTGGTCTCCCACCGCAGACGGAATCCGACGGGGCGGAGGGACCTCCTCTGGGCGCTCATGGAGGGGAAGGATTGGCTCACGGGGATATGGCTGACCGAGAGTCGGGTGCTGGATGAGATTGTTTCTATGCCGATTGGGAGCTCCACTGCGCCTTGTCTGGTTGCTAGCGCGGTGTATTTCCTGTGCAGGAACCCGGGGTGCCTCGTCGAGGCTAGGAGGGAGTTGGATGAGGTGCTTGGGCCCTGGATGGGAGAGGGTGTTACAGCCGGAGGAGGGGACAATGGCGGCAGTGGTGGTGGAGGTGGTGCAAGGCAGCTCACCGCAGAGGACCTCCCGCGGCTCAAGTACATGGAGGGTATCATCCGGGAGAGCCTGAGGCTGAGCTCCGCCGCGCCGGGGTTCAACATCGAGCCGGTTCCCCGGCAGCACCAGGGCGGCGACGACGAGGGGAGCGAGGTGGTCGTCGACAAGACCCCCGTGCTGCTTGCGGGCGGTAAGTACCAGATTGCACACGACCAGCCCATGATCATCGTGCTGGCAGGGGTCAACCGTGACCCCAGTGTGTTTGAGGATCCGCTGGCGTTCAGGCCTGAGAGGATGATGGGGGAGAGGTTTGAGCGATTACCCGCAGGGGTTAAGAAATGGTTTGGGAACGGGAAGAGGGTATGTATTGGGAGGAACTGGGCTTGGCAATTTAGTATGATTGTTATGGCGATGCTTGTTAGGGAATGTGAGTTTGAGATGGTGGATCCTGGGTGGGAGTTGGATGGGCGGCAGGATGGGTGGTTCAACCTGAGGCCGGTTGGGTTTTGGGTTCGTGTTAAGCCACGAGTTGCTTCTTGATGGCGGTGTTCATGCCTATCTGGGTAGAGAGCAAGGGGAGAAGGTAACGTTCTTGAGTGGAAGAGGAGGGGGCGAGTACGCTCGCAACACTGTAGGCCTATCAAAGGATCATTCCGTATTCCGGGAACTCGGAGGATTTATATTTGCGCTCTTGTAGATAGCGTCGACTGATTGATCTATTTTTCAATAAAAAAAACAAGGAAAAAAAGAAAGAAAAACACCCCTAATCCTTCTTGTCAAAGGTCTCCTGGATCTGTGATGCGCTGCTTCCATCTTCAAACGAGATCTGTGTCTGCTCGCTAGGAGTTACTCCCCATTTCGCACACTCCTCGATAGTGAACGTCCCATAATGGTCCACCTCATCATACTCGCCCATGCCTGTGACAGGAAATAGCTTGTTGAGTGCGAAGAATATGATGGCGCTGACAAAGAACCC
The DNA here is from genome assembly GCA_021272945.2 of Cytospora paraplurivora. Taxonomy (NCBI): domain Eukaryota; kingdom Fungi; phylum Ascomycota; class Sordariomycetes; order Diaporthales; family Cytosporaceae; genus Cytospora; species Cytospora paraplurivora. The sequence continues at coordinate 231,202 of JAJSPL020000035.1, forward strand.
TGATGAGAAAATACAATTAGTACAGTATAACATTGGCATGATTTGGAAGGTGAACTATACTTACCGACCAAGAAAGCCATGTAGTAGAGTTGGTACAATGCCCTCGACCCATCCGTCTTCCCCCCAGCAGTAAATATCAAGCCTCCTACCGTCGGAGCCCAACCGCAAAGCCAGGCCACGATGGCTCGCCAGTTCACTCCATGGAAGTACCAATACGATGTTTCATGCGTACGGTACAAGTGTGTCAGGCGGATCTTCCTCCTCCGAAGCAAGAGGAAGTCCGTCGCCATGATACCTATTATGGGACTGAGGAAAACCGAGAACGAGTTCATCACGCTGATAAACGTTGCGGCCTTATTGATGAGCTGCCATGGTTGGCAGATCCAAGCCGCGACGAATGTGATGATCGCCCCTCGGCGAATGTTGATATAGCGAGGGAACAGGCCAGACAGATCGATACCACCGGCGACAGCATTCCCACAGATATTCTCGAAGCACGCCGTCAGTGCGAAGCCGAACGACAGGAAGAAGACCCCGGCGCGTGCGCGTGACGAGCCGTTGCCGCTGTCCATCATGACCATGAGCAGGTCCGGCGGGTTCCAATACACCTCACCGTAGATCTTCTGTGCGGCGGACGTTGTTATGAGACCGACGACCGACACCAGTATCCCCGCGACCCAGGCCGACAGCAGCGTGCCACTGATGTAGTGCTTTGGCCCCTTTGCATAACGGCTGAAATCACTCCCGTTCGTGATCCCCGCGGCGATACCGCCGATCATCTGGTTGATACCCGCCATCATCAACCACGAGGCATTCTTCCACCCCTTGGGCACGTTCTGTCCCTGCGTCATGAGAGACCCGACGCCCTTGGCGGTGGCTAGCGCCCATATCATCATGCAGAGCATGCCGATACCGCAGTATATGCTGGTGACGCGGAAAGGCCACTTGAAGCTCTCGGGCTTTATCCAGAGGAACGGCGCGGACACGACCCAGAAGACGATGAAGCCGATGAACTGGTACCCCGTCGTGACTGCGGCCATGCCTGCGGGCAGGAACTCGGGCATGGTCGCGAATCTGGGCCATATTGCGGTCAGGCAGACGGCGACGAGGCGGCCACCGTTCCAACACTGCACGGCGTTCCAGATGAAGTTGAGGAGGATGCGTTGCACCAGGGGGATGTAGGAGGCGCGGAGACCCCAGGAGAAGCGGTTCTGGATTGTGAAGCCAATGTGCCAGGTCAGGCCGCACCAGGCGATGAGGATGGAGAAGAGGGAGATGAGCAGGCGGCCGATGACGATGATGACCATGGACTGGGCTACGGAGAGGCCCTCGGTGAGGAAGGTGTTTGGGGACTGCCAGTTGGAGATGTTGAGGGAGGATATGGTCCAGTAGCCGAAGTACAGAAACCAGTCTGTTGCAAGGCGAGAGATATCACTTGATTAGCATCTTGGTGGAGAAAAAGGAGTGACTGAGTATGAAACATTGGTCATGGGATGAAGGCTGGACATACTCCATGTTCGTCGCTCTGGAGGGAGAGGGATCAAGTCTCTGTTGCTCCATGCGTCTGTCTGTTCATGTCTGTTATCGTCACCGTGCAGACGAACTTTCTCCTTGATGGTCGCGAGACGCGGTCTCAGGTTGGTAGAAGCCATTGTTGGGGTTATCGCAACAAGCAGCAGACAATGGGAAGTAATTAGTAGAGGATACGGGATCAGGATTCCTAGACCAGAGCTGTGGCCGTCTTCGAATTAATATCTACTACGGTAGTCGCCAGTCCTTCGTCGATGGAGGCATAGACAATGAACACTTAGGGATGATAGATGGTGCCATCTCTCGTTCGTCTCCCATCAAGATGGCCTACATATGCTGCATGATATGATATGCACCTGCATACGCACATCGATCATACAGCTGATAGAAGCCGAATCCCTGCAATGATTAGGTATCACTTCATACGGGCTATATGCCGTTAATAGTATAGATAACCAGCAACGTTACTTATACAATCACCACTAATACCACGGCTGCGTGCGAGGATCATCGCAGCAGCGGGTCGGAGTTTCGTCCCCACACGGAGATATCGCCGGGGACGGTTGAAGATCGCGTTATCAAGGTTCGCCGGATCGGCATCATCTGCGGAAGTGCCGCCGGCATATTGACTCCATCGGAGTGGACTCTGGACGGGTGTTCATGTAGAGCTTCACAGATGACGTGCTACACATATTGAGGCCAAGGGACCTTGAGACTGAGGCATATTATTTTCCGAACCTGTCGTAGGTAGCAAAAGCTCCCCTAAGACTCCTTCGAAACTGCCCTAATTAAAGCAATATCACACCCCCCTCTATCTGGACTCAGGGGCAAATATCACCCATCACCACAGATTCGGTAAACAGTCGAGATGGGTCAACCAACCACCAACAGACGGCTGCGCATCGGCGTCGACGTCGGCGGTACAAACACAGATGGAGTAATACTAGACCCTTCCCAGACCTCCTCGCCCAGCAAGGGCATCATAGCTCATCACAAATCACCCACGACCACCAACCCCAGCGATGGCATCAACGCCGCCATCACGCAGATGTTCTCATCGACCACACCCGCCGTGAACCCAGCCGACGTGGCCTCAGTGACCATCGGCACGACACACTTCGTGAACGCGGTAGTCGAGCGGGACGCCAAGCGGCTCTGCAAAGTCGCCGTCTTGAGGCTCGCGGGGCCCTTCGGCAAGCATGCGCCGCCGTGCGTAGACTGGCCTGATGACATGCGGGCGCTCGTGCTGGGTTACTGGGCCAGTGTGGAGGGCGGGCTGGAGGTAGATGGGAACGTGATCCGGGCGCTCGACGAGGGCGCCGTGAGGGAGCAGTGCCGCATCATCAGGGAGAAGGGCATCCGGGCCGTCGTCATCAACGGCGTCTTCAGCCCCATCGACACGGTGGAGCGGCAGGAGGAGCGAGCTGCGATAATCGTACGGGAGGAATTAGGCGCCGATGTGGACGTCGTGTTGAGCAAGGAGGTTGCGAACCTAGGCTTCCTGGAGAGGGAGAACGCGGCGATCCTCAACGCCGCGATCCTGCCGTTCGCGCGCAGGACGATCCGCAGCTTTCAAGAGCCCGTGAGGAAGTTGGGCCTGGACTGTCCTGTCTTTATCACACAGAATGACGGGACGTTGCTCGCGGGGGATGTTGCCGCCCGCCTGCCCATCAGGACGTTCAGCAGCGGCCCGACGAATTCCATGCGTGGCGCGGCGTTCCTGATTCAGGGTGAGGAGAAGGAGGGGCAGGCGATGATGGTTGTGGATATCGGTGGTACTACGAGCGATGTCGGTCTGCTTCTTGCGAATGGGTTCCCGAGACAGCAGGCTGCGTATAGCGAGCTGGCTGGTGTGAGGATGAACTTCTCCTGTCCTGATATCAAGAGCATCGGTCTGGGTGGTGGATCCATCGTCCGGAAGGGCACTGGTGGAAGGCCTACCACCGTCGGGCCTGATTCTGTGGGATATAAGCTTACTGAGGAAGCTGTCGTTTTTGGGGGCGAAGTCCTCACGACAACGGATGCTACTGTCAGTGATGATCCTGGTGTCCAGATTGGTGACCCAACGCTGGTACAAGGGAAGTTTTCTGATGCCGAACTGGCCGAGGTCAAAGCCATCATCAAGCAGAAGCTCGAGAAGGTGATTGATATGATGAAGACTTCGCCCGAAGACATCCCCGTCCTCCTAGTAGGCGGAGGAGCCGTCATCTCACCCGATGAGCTCAAGGGCGCCAGCAGGGTCCTCAAGCCTCGATTCTCAGAAGTAGCAAACGCCATAGGAGCGGCTATGGCGAGGGTCAGCGGTGTGGTCGACACTGTCAAGTCGACGGAGAACAAGTCCACTCAGAAGTTACTCGAGGAGATTTCAGCTGAAGCCATCGAAAAGACAGTCGAGGCGGGCGCCTCACGAGAGTCGGTCAAGATCGTGGAGATGGAGACCTTGCCCCTGCAATACATCGCGAACAAGTCACGCTTCATCGTCAGAGCGGCAGGAGACTTCGACTTCTCCCGGACCGATTTGGCCACCGTCCCTAGCACAGACGACGGGGAGGCCGAGTCCAATGAGATGGATCAGTACGAGAAAAAGGCCAATACCAACGGCATCTCGGCCACTACGGCCACGTCGGACGGTCCTACCACAGAGCCCAAAGCATCACAAGAACCAACAGACGTCGATCTCGAAACCTACCGCCCCACAGTCAGGAACCGTGTCTGGTACGTCAACGAGACCGACCTATCCTTCATCAGCACCGGGTGCTACATCCTCGGCACAGGCGGCGGCGGTTCCCCCTATCCCCACATGGTCCGTCTTCGCCAGCTCCTTCGAGCCGGTGCAGTCGTCCGCGTGGTATCACCAGACGACCTTGCCGACAATGACCGCGTCGGCTGCGGCGGCGGCATGGGAAGCCCGACCGTGGGCATCGAGAAGCTGCAGGGTGACGAGATGATGGAGGCGCAGATCGAACTGGCCAAGATCCTGGCGCCGGAGCAGAGGGCCACGCACATGATCGCGCTGGAGATCGGGGGAGGCAATGGCCTGCAGGGCATGATCCTCGGTGCTTCTGTGAATATGGACGTGCCGTGCGTGGATGGGGATTGGATGGGGAGGGCGTACCCTACGAAATGGCAGACGACGCCTGTTGTCTTCAACGAGAGGCAGCCTGTCTTCTGTCCGTTGGCTATGTGTGATGGTAATGGCAATACGGTCATCATGACCAGTGCGACATCCGATCTCCAGGTGGAGAGGGCGCTGAGGGCAGCACTCAGCCAGATGGGGTCCCACACGGGATGTGCTGAATCGCCGCTCTCAGGAGCTGAGACGAGGAGATGGGTTGTTGAACATACTATATCGGCGGCGTGGCGGATAGGAAGGTCGGTTGAGCGGGCGAGGCGGGCGAACAGGGTGGATGAGGTGGCAGAGGAGATTGTCAAGGAGGTTGGGGGCGACAAAGCAGCTAAGGTGCTGTGGAAGGGCAAGATTGTCGGCGTGACCCGAACTTTGAGGATGGGCCATGTGTACGGGGAGTGTCTCATCGAGGGAATGGATGTTGCTGGAGCCCAGGATGGCGACAGTGGTGCTCTTGATGCCGGCGTGAGCAATAGTAGGTTTCGGGGTGTGGTCAAGATCCCGTTCAAGAACGAGAACATCGCCGTGCTCAGGGTTCCTGAGAACGAACCGGGTGAAGAAGAAGACGGGCCTCTTGAGAGGCAGGAGGATGTTCTCGGCATTGTTCCGGACCTTATCTCCGTCATCGACGCGCAGAACGGCGAGGCCATTGGCACCCCTGAGTACAGATACGGTCTCCTAGTCACCGTACTGGGAATCTCGGCGAGTGACCGGTGGACAGGATCCAAGAGGGGGATTGAAATTGGTGGACCAGAAGGTTTTAGTATACATCACTTGAAGTATCAGCCGCTTGGGGACTTTGTGAAGCCGAAGAGCGTCATAGATGAGTATGATGCTAAATAAGTATTAACCCAACTGGCAACACCAAAGAAATTTACTCGAACGCGGTGATCAGACCTGAATACTTCGTGCTCTTTCATGGACTCTGATTTTCGATGTGCAACCACCATCGTGCAAACCTTCAAGCCTCTGAATGATCAAAATGCGACACTCGGAACGGAGCAGTCAGAGGTTCGGCAATGTGAAAGGGAATGTTTTGGGCAGAAGTTACCCCTGACTTAGAGTCCCTTCTAATCTAGATGATGCCTTCAAAAAAAGGACACGCAGTCCGCACATGTGCATGAACGCTCGCTCATCCGCCATACTTGCGTTCTAAAAACAGATAACATGCCCCTCTAGTAAGTCCCAACCACGCATGAACGTCAACTGATTTATGGAAGATAAAGAAAGCGGACCCGACCGCCCCCCCCCCCCCCCCACACTCCCTCACCGCGATCAGACCCAAACAATATGCTCCCGTCCCCCGAGCCTAGCAGCAGCCAGTAAGTCTGCTTAATGTGGCCTTTGGGATCTCTCCCCATCTATCTCCCCGTCTATCTCCCCGTCTATCTCCGCATCTGTCTCCCCATCTACCTCATTTGGGCGTTGGTATATCTCCCCGTCTGTCTCTTCAATCCTGTCCTCATACCTAAGAGTCGAAACGGCACAACTGTTGCAAACAACATTGACTATTTCGGGCACGGGATAGTCTCTGGATTGATGTTAGCGACTTGATTGACGATTGTTGGTGTTGGTGTTGGGGGAGGGTTTCTCAATGTGTTGTTGACATACGACCACGGGCTTGCAGGGTCGAGCATGTTCTCCCTGGCCACCCTTTGGAAACTACCCTTTCCCTTGGGACCGAACCAACGCTTGAGACGATTTCCTACCCTCTCGTCGCGGGGGACGTCGAAATCCGAAATCAATTTCTCTCCGAAGTGAGGGTCGGAAATGTAGCACGCAGCCTGGCCAGCCTAGAGTGCAGGTTTACTATTAGTTGATCCTATTGTTTATCAACACAGCAAGTGTTAAGGAAAGAAGGAGGCAGCATACCACTATCGCCGCTGAGAATGATGTCCCTTCCTGGAGCCGTTTTTGCTCGATCGATAGGTCTGGCAGCAGTAAATCTTTGCCCCTACGGGGTTGTCAGTATTCTTCTTTTCTTGATTGCTCGCTATGCTTCTCGCAAATCGTTACCAAGCACCACGATTGGGAGTAGAATTCCTCTGGAAAAAAGGACTTCCGCAACAAGTCTCACAAGGCCGAATGGATACAGAGGTAGTACAAATATAGAGTTTGATCTTCTTTTCGGAACGGATACATACGGTGCGTAGCAAGTGATCGGAACATGCACTGAGCCGGGCGATGAGAGCCTAGCAAGCTGACCATAGTTATTGACGGCGCCGGTGATGATCAGAGGCGAGTCATGACGCGCAGACAGAATATTGGGCATATATTCATCAGTGTGGCCAGGCGGTCTCTCTCGACCATCATTCCCAGCCGCCACAGTTACCAGGACCCCACCGCTTCTGTCGAGTTCGTCAAGGGCATTCTCGACCTTTCTGTGCCATTCCATGTAGCCCTCTTCTCCTTGGCATGTGTTCTTCCTCATATCTTTGATATTCCAAACTGTGATCCAAAGAGTGTGAGCATCAACTAGAACGAAACAGGAAATGTAGGCTAATAATCAGCATGTAATGAGTCACTTACGTGTATCGATGATGAGAATAGTCCTCCCATATGGCAAAACCCCATCGCGCAGCTCTTCCAATACATGGTCTAGGGCGATGGTCAAAGAATCCGCACAAACATCTTCCTCCACGACCTCCTCATCCTTGTCTAGGATTGCCCCTCCTGCCTTGATCAGATAGAGTCCAGCGCGTCGCGCAACACCCGATGTAAGCCCGCCGGCGAGAATGGCGGTCTGGGTGCCGTGGCCCTCGGGCACGCCGTCAAACGGGTCGCCATGGTCTCGGAGATCGTTAGGAGGCCAGTGTAGACCTTTAATTATCTCGTCTTTACGAAGTTCACGGTTCCGTATATCTTCCGGTACTTTCCAGAACTTCATTGGTCGAGGCTCATCGGGTTTCCCGAATTCCTATAGCTCGGATGTCAGTGTGCAGCCCAGTTATGGATCGAATGATACTATTGGTTGGAAAGAGATTGAAGCTAGCCATCTGTTATTTGCTCGAGTTATTGTTACTCACTTCTGGAAACCGCTCCCAGTCGAATCCTGTATCAATAATGACAAGCCAGGTGCCTTGACCCTGGGCACTCTCATTGTATGAATATCTCCCTGTATTAGGGTTATTGTGGTTTTCGGGTGAGGACAGGAGGCTGAGATACAGGCGCTCGGATGCGTCTTCGGTCCGGACGTTTGGCGTCATTTAGAAATTTAAATCGGCAAATAATGTCGATTAATAGGCCAGAACAACGGCTAGTGCATTGAATATTCAAGAACTTACTTCCTTGACCTACTTAACTTCTCCAGCCTTATATCGCCTCCCTACAATGACTCTCGTGTCATCTGGGTACAAGTGCTCAAATGCCTCGGCATTCTGCGTGAATCACACACCTCCTCGTAGGTGTATCACCGTTCAACACGTCAGAGTGCCGTCGAACTTGAACGCAATCTCTCCCCCCGCAGTACCTCGTCACTGCTTTCTCACCTAGGAGTACTTTCTCCACGTCACTGAGAGGAGACGGGATCATCAGAAGGCGACTTTACTTCTTCTGGATATTTGGAAGAAATAAAAAGCAGAGGGTGGACGTATGATCGGCAATACTTAACCCTGTTATCATGCCGCCTCCATCCTACTATGGGACTATAGCCGCAAAATCTCTTCCTGATACCTCCAGACCGATTGGACAACGCAATTGAGTCCGCTGGTCCTATCACAGCACGGCTTTACTCCCCTTCAGCGTGCCTCGACATCTGGAATATGGGAGGCCTTGAGGACAGCTGATGCATGTACCCAACCAACTGTGACCGGTCAATCCGCGGAATAGCCCCGAACTCCATAGCAATCGCCCTCACCGGTCAACATGATGGTGAGAAAGCTGTCAGACATCTGGAAGATTTCATACGCGAGCTAAACCGAGGGCGACTGTCAACGTCGGCATAAATCATCCCAGCATTCTTTGCCACATGCCGGTCATCAAAGGAGAACTGACGTGGGGACTGTACACTCGATGATACTTGTTACAGTACGATGAGCGCCTCAAACGTCGCTGATGATCCCAGGCTAAGGCACGCGAGCGCCAAAAGGATCGCGGAACGGTCCATACGGGTAGTGTGGGTGTCTCCCGAGAGGCTGAGGTTCCATCAAGAGAAATACAAGGGCCCATCCCGGTGAGATTCAGATTCCGTGATTCTTACTGATGGAGATTTAAAATCACTCAGTACTGGTTTTTTTGAAGGACCCTGTGGTGCGGGTTTCTTCCAAACCCCCTCCACTCTCTTTCACCCTTGGCCCATTAGCAATTGCCTAAGGAATCATCCTTTAGAGAGGCTTTATAAAGACCAGAGATCGTGAATGATTCTCATGGGTTCATCTCATACTCATCTTATAGTGTTCAAATATGTCGGCCTGCCATCGTTACAGCCATAGAACTCGAGGCCGTCCCCCCAGGCCGGCGACCAACCGGGTCCAGGCTCCGCGGGCCCTAACGATAGGCTGCATGGTTGGCGATGTTCGCCTCGAATGGAGATCTGGAGAAAAATGGATGCCGGACCCTTTCCGAGCCTCCAAAGGGGTGCTCGCCGCCTGGTTCGCTTAGTTCACAATTTGCTTAGATACCACCGGTATTGATCCCTACGTACCCCTGCCTTCACTCCGCCACTCTGAAGTTGAACTCGACTTGTTGAGCAAAACGTCCAGAGACATGATGTTCCCAGTTTATTGAACCTAGAAACCTGTTTGTGCATGGGTGAGTCTCGGGCAAACCTTGCGTACGAGGGATCTCGAGGCTAAGTCGACTGATAGCGACCGCAGGCCACGTGTTTCTTCTGTTGTTTCGAGGTCTCGATTGGCCCACTGTACCAATATTGTTCGCACTCACCCCCTTGTGCCTCAAACTCGATTATCTCCATAAGTCAGCCTTCGACTTGCAGGCGCCGGTTGGCCCAGCCATTCCCACCAGCCGATGTTGGACCCGACTGGACGTACGCATGACGTGCAATGCTGCTGCATCGGGCCTTCTGCTATCAATGCTGAGGAGAAAGGGTAAAGTTCCTTGCTGGTCACGTCGGACGGTGGAGGATACATTGATTGTGGATCAAATCCCATTTATCATCACTGTCGGCACTGGATCCGAGTTGGAGTCGTGACAGCCTCCCAATCTTGTACCATCGACAAACCCTAAAGCGAAGCGGATGGCTGACCAACATTCTGTGATTACTCTTCAGGATTAGCAGATTCTGCAGAAGACTGCCACGCCACGCTGCATTTACCCTGTATACCCAAAGATTAAATGACGTCGGTTTTCTCAAGTGTATGAAAAGAATGATCGTCGAGTTGGCTTCGCTGGATGGAGGTATGAGCAGAGGATACAAAGTCCATTGGATATCGATCCATTATAATCTCAATACATAAATTTTGCACACCTCAAGCACAGTCGATGACACCCCGGGACAGTTCGCTATAAGAAAAGTCCAGATATATGGTTTTAATGAGATTACTCGGCTGAAGCCGTGATCGAGACAGTGTCTTTATCACTGCGGTAGGCAAGTGGCCAATGATCACACTATAAGTAGGTACCAAATCTCCCACCTGCGTTCTGAGGCTGTCGCAGATTCGAGACCACTTTTCCCAACAAGGAGATCAGAAACATCTGCAGCTAGCGTTTGCTATATGGAGAGTGTTTGAGTTCGACACCCCCCCCCCTGCACTTTACCCCTGAATTGCGCCATACCCACTTTACCTCCAACGACCATTACCACCTGGGCACCATTGGATCACTCCTCCATTCCTCAACAAATAATTGACTTCAGTATATGAAGACATATCGGAAATATCTCCAGACTCTTCCAGTTCTTCTATGATAGTGACAATGCCCCTATTTCTCCGTTGACTTTGATGAATTGAATATCCACGATTGTAGCGAACTTGGAGTTGGAGCTAACTGACACTTCATTTCGCTATGTGGCCTCACTCCCTTCTGGCTTCAATAATGCCTTCCAACGGCTCAAAGTTCCCCTGGAGAATTTCTACATATGTGTAGCTCTCATCGTAGGCCTTCTGGACCTTCAATTCGATGCTGTTTGGTTTTTATCTTTTCAGTTTTGGTTTTTTGCGAACCAAGTTGCGCGGCTCAACAGCCGACAACGACGCAAGCCCATATTGATGGCGCGGCTCTACCTCATTACCAAGCCGTATGATCTTGGAATGATGTCAAGATAACTGTTCAACACCCGCCTTCCTAAGGCCACCGCGTCGGTACCCGATTTATGCAACACCGTGATCGTTTGGAGTACGTGGTCGCTCTGGTTCACCATCACCATTCTCGTCTATTCTACCTGCCCTGCTACTGAGGGGACTCTGGGAAATCTATCCCAATCGAGGCCGGCGAGGTACGACGAATGTGTCCTGTAGGAGAGATAGGCTGTGCCGGTGATCAACAAAGGTGCTGCTATCCTCCAGGAGTGGCACGGTCATCACTGTCTCGCTGCAGGACGGATAATATAAGACACAATCCCACACCAAGTACACTCATTGATGGGTACACTGATGCTCCTCTCGAAACAGGCCTCCAAGCTACTACCCTCCTCAGCGATACCACGATACCCATCGTGAGGGCAACGTTCTCTTTCTTGAAGCCACACCAAGGACCATCCTCAATCGGACCTGTCCAACCCTGGGAAATTTCGATCTCGCTCTATGTATACACTGTCGCATATCTAGGTACCCAGCCTCTCTTCTCTTGGCTATAGAGAATTATGTCAGTGGAGTGGCCTTCATCCACTTTCAACAACATCCTTTCAAGACGAATATATGGTCATTACGACTTGAAGCTTGAGTCCCAGCATTGTAAGGGCCTGTTTCTTTACAACGGTAGCGTAGCGGTAGGAATCCATGAATGAATAAGCAGTAGCGGGCGCTTTTCTCGATTTGGCACGGTTGAGTAAGCAATAGCGGACGCTTTCCTTGATACGGAACGGTTCTTTAGGTATTGTTACTTATGTGTAGCCAATATGTAAGCATGCATGATTGGCGAGCCTCTTGGTAGCTACCAGGAGCGACTCCAGGGCTGGTGGAATTACGTGCTTATAGGATTGCCCCCTCGTCCGCAACGTCGTTCACATTCTGGCTGCTTTGGGCTGTTCAAGTCACAGTATAGCAGCCCATACCACATAACAGTGGGCCCTTCTCCGGGTCGACAGTCTGTCCGTCTACCCACTCCGCGCAATCCATGTTGCAAGTCACCGATATCACCGAAGGCCTTTGCTTGGCTCTATATATAAAGGCGGCCAGGAGAACGTCAAACAATGACAAGCAAGCACTGATGATCGCTGCCCTATACCAACACCTGAAGACGACCAGATAGAGACCATGGCCAACATCAACGTCCTCATTACAGGCGCCAATCGAGGCATTGGAAAAGGCCTCGTCGAGACATACCTGGCCAGACCTCACCACACAGTCATTGCGGCAACCCGAGACCCAGAGCACCACACGTCGAAGTCACTCGCTGAGATAACCAATAAGGGCGAGGGCAGCCGACTCATTGTTGTCAAGATCGATTCACTTTCCGAGTCTGATGCCGCCGCCGCAGTGGAGTATCTAACGACCCATGAGGGCATCCAGCATCTTGATATTGTCATCGCCAATGCTGGTGTTTCTTATATCTGGCCAACAGTTGCAGAGGTGAAGACGGATGATTTGCTGGCTCATTTCAAGCCCAATGTCTTTGGGATTGTCTACTTGTATCAAGCAACGCGGCAGCTGCTGTCAAAGGCTGCCAATCCGAAATGGGTGACTATTGGCTCGAATGCCGGAGTGCTCCAGGTGAGTAATCATCATTGTCATCCCCCACCCCCCTTTCATATATGAGGTTTGACGGTGTGCACTCGCTAACCCCATGGTCCCTGTACAGTAAGCGCTGCTCTCTTCCCGTGTACCTGCATCTTCGTCATATACATATAACGCTCCCCTCTGTCCCTCCTGAACAACCTGATCTATTTTCCCATGGGCGCGTTATTTCGAAGAGGGAGTGGCCGACTAACAAAACAACACAGGAATCAAGCACCCATCCCCAATGCGGCGTATGGGCCGACCAAGGCCGCCGCGCACTGGCTCACCCAGCGAATCAACGGCGAGGACGAGAAGCTCATCGCCTTTGCTGTCCACCCTGGTTTCGTCCAGACTGAACTGGGCAACCGGGCTGCCTACCTGCTCGGCCTGGAAGAGGCGCATATATCCGTCAAGGAGTCGGTGGACGGCGTAGTTCCCATCATCGATAAAGCCACCAAGCAGGGGACGACCGGTAGGCTCTGGGACTACACGGGTGTACCCATTGCCTGGTAGAAGGTTGGGGCCTGCAAAGCTGGTGAGGCAGGGTGTTGGGAAGTTCGCTCTAGGTTGGGTGGTATCCGGCATACTATTACGGGAGAAGCGAGGATTGTGCCTTCAGGGATGTGCAATCTTGGCTTGTGCCTACCAACATAGATGGAACCTCTTAGAAAGTGACGAGGTGGAACAAGAAGGTGAGAAAGAGTTCTCAGCCCCCAAACTATGCAGAAGTCAAAATGTTGGTTTTCCTCGCCAATCACACGCTGCCCACTTTGATGCAGTGTTACTATGTGGTTACCTTGGTACATACCTATGTGACTTGCACACTTCACATGCAAGTCATGACAAACATGGAAAGCAATCGTCAAACAAGCAGGCTGGTGTTGCATCGGCCAGGGAGAGAGACCATATATTGGAAGGCTTACCCGTGGACATCTGGACCCTACCCTTCCACCGTCGAAAAATGAGGAAATGCCACCTAGCCTGTTGATTGCATTGATATATCTATGTAGAGCACTCCTTTGCTTCTGTCTGCAGCATATTACATAGGTATATGTTTGCTTATGAGGAATGCGTAACATTGTGTCTTTACTTGCTCCGTACAACCTTTTGACTCAAAAGTATCCGACCTTGAATAAGATGCTAGCTCTCCTGGATGGCATCAAATTGCAGTCCTCTCTTCCAGTTCTGCTGGTTAGTGGAGGACTGCTCCTTATCCTCCTGTACCGTCTCTTGCTCCCTCGCCCCCTCCCCGGAATCCCATACAACGCCTCCGCGGCACGCAGTATCCTCGGCGACCTCCCAGCCATGGCGTCACACATCTCACGGACCCAAGGCGACTTCATCACCTACATATCTGAGACGGTGACGACGCTCAACTCGCCCCTCGTGCAGGTATTTGTTCGCCCGCTCAGGCCCGGCGGCAACAGGCCGACACTGGTGCTAGCCGACGCGCAGGAGACACAAGACGCACTGCTCCGGCACAGCCGCGAGCTCGACAGGTCGTCGACCATGGGCGACCTGGTGTGGGGGCTGCTGCCTGAGCACCATATCCACCTGCCTACGGAGGACGCGAAATTCAAGGCGCAGCGGAGGCTGATCCAGGATCTCATGACGCCCAAGTTCCTAAACGAGGTGGCGGGGCCATTGGTGTACCGCAGCACTGAGGTTATGATCGACCTGTGGCGCGTAAAGTGCCGCATGGCCGAGGGTAGGCCGTTCAAGGCTGGGCTGGACATCGGTCAAGCTGTGTTGGATACTACGATGGCGTTCATTTTCGGTGAGGTGTTCAGGGTGCAGCACAGCGCGACCAGGCGCGACCTCGAGGCCCTTGAGGCGTCTATCCACGCGAAGGGGGGCGACAGCTTGCCAGTGTACAGGAAATCTGGGAGCAAAGATGAACCCGTCCAGTTTCCACGAGGGACCGTTGACGAGGTACTCCAGGCCGTGCTGGACTTGACGGGTACGGTCAGCGAGATGCATAGTAATCCCCTGCCGAGACTGATGTGGGCGTATGTGTTACGGAAGCCGCGTATCAGTAGGGCAAAGAGAATCAAGGATGAATGCTTTCTGAGGGAGTTGAGCTTGGCCGTGGGGCGCATGGAAAAGGCTGGTGCTGCTGGTGCCGCTGAGTTTACCGTAGGGTCTGCCGCAGATCATATAGTGACGCGGGAGAAGATCCTGGCGGAGAAGCAGAAGCGGGAGCCCAATTATTTGTCAGGCCTTATGGTCGACGAGGTACTTGACCATCTCCATACCCTTGACTGTTTACTTACTGACACGTTTTCCTCTCCCCAAAGATCTTTGGCTTAGTCTACGCCGGCCACGAAACAACTAGCACCACAATCAGTTGGGGTATCAAGTTCCTGGCTGACAATCCCGCCGTGCAAGACAAGCTCCGGCACGCACTCCGGTCTTCGTTCGGGGCTGCCAGTCCCACCTTCGAGGCTATCATCAATACGCAGATACCCTACCTCGACGCGGTGCTGGAGGAGATACTGCGACGTGCTGGCACGACCCCCATAGTCGACAGGGTGGCTCTGGTAGATACCGAGATCCTGGGCCACCGCGTTCCCAAGGGCACCGTCGTGACCTTCCTTAGTACCGGACCGAGCATGTGGAGCCCGGCGTTCCCAATCGACGAAGCACAGCGTAGTCCCACAAGCCGGGCCAGGTCCGACAAGGACAAGTTTTGGGATCCACATGATATTGGTGCCTTCAAGCCCGAACGTTGGCTAGTCTCCAAGGGTAAGGCAGGCGCCCCGGGCACGTCTGACTTGGAGGCCGACATCGAGTTCGACGGCAACGCTGGCCCTCAGCTGGTGTTTGGCCTCGGCCCTAGGGGCTGCTTTGGCAAGAAGCTCGCGTACCTACAGATGAGGATCATGATATCGCTGGTTGTCTCGAACTTCGAGCTACTGCGTTGCCCGGCTTATTTATCAGGATATAAAGGGCAAATGGTTGGGGCCAGAAAGCCTACGCAGTGCTATGTTGTGCTTCGCGAGTTGAACACGCAGTCGGATTTGTAGAATCTGTGTCAGGAAGATGGACCGTGAGGCCAAGATCGATCTGAGGATATTACAGAAGGCTTCAGTCTACCGGAAACAATATTAATCTGTACATATGGAGCAACTGGCAGCATTGGCTCCGTTGCGCTTTCACATACCACAGCGTCCCAACCGGCCTCAGATTGTTCTAGGGAGGATACTAGCTCAGCCAATAGATTTCTGAGATATCGTTTGAGGTCAGATGGAGAGCCAAAGCATTGATCACCTTATAACATTTGAAGTCTCGCTGTGATTTACCTCAGTGAAACTTAGATACTTCTCTCCCCATTTTTCTGTGCTATCCGACAAGTAAGTCATATTATGCCCAACTCGTCAATCGCGACTTTGTTCAGGGGCCAAGACATGATCCCTTCCTCCATTCTGCTTTTCGACCAGGTTTCTGGATCCGAATCATTGGCACCCGCCAGTCCCGTAGCCTCCATAAGACGACCTCGTTCCGGCGAATAACTCACATCGGCTACTTTTATATGGCCGAGAAGCGAGCTTTATCTTCTATATAGCGCCTGGTGTGGATGTGAAGTGGGAGACGAAAAGTGGGTTACAGATATTCGAGGCAGTGATCTAAAGGGAGGGTAGATATTAGCAGAGATGCTAGACCGTAGACTTTACTACGATGAATGTTATACATGAACACAAACATCTAAGGTGAACCGCTGGGATAACTACACTATGTCTTAATAATCACTGGAAACGTATGGGTGGTGAATTTGGGAACGGATACCTGGAGACCAGCCAGCCCACTACTCAGGGGTTGTTGCCATGAATGATACGTAATTATCGCGGTTATAGGAACTCATAGTGGGGTATGGCGACGCCTAAATTGGATGGCTTTTCGGCCTCAATTGTTTGGCCTCACTTCTTTGGCCTCACTTGTGAGTGCACTATAATTGTATGTATCATGCTGCTGCTGCTGCTGCTACGGCTGCAACACTTGCGTTCTCTTTTCAATCACAAGACTATCCCTCACCGAACTGAATCATGAAATCTCCATCCACATCAACGTCAGTATCACCATACGACAAATTTCGGGAGCGTGGACCTGTGAGCTCTTCAGGCTGGGAGGGTTGGCAAGACTGGTTGTTACGCGACCACGACGGCACGCTCCTTTACGACACCCCATGGAGGAGTCTTCTCAACACTGTGATCAGAAACAACGACGTGTTTCTCGTCAAGCAATGGCTAGAAAAAAAACCTTACGCCCAGGGTTTCGGCGAGATAACTCACCTCGAGCCGTTCTATACGGCTATCGACCACGGCAGTATCGATACCCTCCGCCTGATGCTGGAGTACTGGGCTGCGAGCCCCTCGCAGGCATCTACGCCCGCACCCGCGCCCGTTGAGCGCGAATATGACCTCCTGCAACACGCCTGCCGTGGCGCCCAGCTTGACGCGGTGCACCTGCTGATAGACGAGAGCCAGCCATGGGCCGCCCGGCTCACGAGGATCCACGAGAGGGAGGGCCCTAACGGCTCCTGCATACGGTCAGCCCTGATGGAGGCTGCATCGTCGTGTCGCGACCGGACACGCGGAGCCGAGGGTAGGCGCAGCTCGGAGGAGCTGATGTGTTTGCTTCTCGACAAGGGGGCATCTGCCCGTGATGTCGAGTTCTGGCAGGACGACCCACCGGCCGACGCGCCCCGGCTCCAGTTCACGGTACTGACCCTGGCCATTCCCGAGGCCAGCGCCTGTATCGTGGGGCGTCTCATCGACGAAGGGGCTGATGTGCACGCCAAGGTGTCAGACGCCGACCCAGACCACGGTTCCAGGTATTACGGACCACTGTACCTTGCTCGCGACGCCACCGCGCTCCATCTTGGCAGTTACTACTTCAACACCGAGGCGGTCCAGATGCTATTTGACAAGCGAGGGGGCGAGGTCAGCGTGGCAGACATGGCATCATGTCGCGACGACTACGGCCGCACGCCCCTTCACTGGGCTACTGGAAGTCACCATCTCCCTGGCATAGACATGTTCCCACAAAATTACGACGACGACACCAAGGATACCTTCACCTCGAATGCCATCGGCACCATCAAGCTCCTCATGACCGCGAATGTCGACACCATCAACGCGCGAGATGTACATGGTGATACACCCCTGCACCTTGCCGTACGACGATATAAAGAGAGCTGCAGTAGACGTCCCTGGTTCTGCAGTATCATCCGGCTGCTCTGCGAGAGCGGCGCAGACGCGAGCGTGCGCGACAGCAAAGGGCAGACCCCGCTGCACCATTTGTTCAGCGAATGCGATGCACCACAGCCTCCCGATGCGGGCCTCGCCATCCTCCTCCTGAGGCACGGCGCCAACGTGGGCGACGCCGACGCGGATGGCAGGACGGTGATGCACATCGTGGCGGAGAACTGTGAGTAACAGCGACCCGAGATATTCTCTCAAGCGGGAGCATCAAGGACCGATATCGAATGCCGCTGGGTTTATGTCTCGCGGCTCCCCACCCTCCCCCTCTTCAAGCCAAACGTACTGATGAGCCCTATCTCTCTCTCCATAGTGCGACACATCGAGGCGGAGACCGTGCGCGTCCTGCTGGACCATGCAGGCTGCGCGGGGGAGGACATCCTCGGCGCCGTCGACGCGCGGGGCAACACGCCGCTGCATATAGCCGCCGGGCAGGGCGACGTAGGGGGCAGGCGGCGAGAGATGACGCGGCCGCTGGAGGCGATAGAGAGCAGGCTACAAGACCGGACGCGGACGCAGTGGGCGATGATGAGGGCACTGCTGCCGCCCGTGCGGGGAGACGGGGCAGGAGGGCCTGGAGGAGGGAACGGTGGCGCCGGCCCGTCACCGCTGGACCTCCCGAACGCGGCTGGTCGGACTCCGAGGCAGTTGAGGGAGGAGACACTGAAGAGGTGGAGGGAGGATTGCGAGGTCCAACAGATGGAGGCGGAGAGGCAGCGGGCGATGAATAGGGAAAGGGCCGCGGGAACGCATCGAGGACGTCCGGGGCGAGGTCGGTATCCTACGCCAAGGTTGGCCTCTGGAACCGATCCGGTCTGGTAGAGCCTTCTCCAAAAACTCTATACCATCCTACAGATTGTTTCGAGGGCTTGTTGAGGTTGTCTCTCTAGGCTAAACGTGTCCCTCTATTTACAGATCTCCTGACAGTGAGGCACGCAGGTTACTTACTCAAGTAGTATTTGGGGTATCTGAATAACAAGGGATCGGCCACGGCTGACCTCTACGAACCTGCCAACCAACATAGACGAACCTAATAGAACAGCTATGGGGTTTTTCTCTCCTTTTTTTTTTTTTCTTTCTTTTTTTTTTTCTTTTTTTTCTTTTCTAAAATGTATCGCATCCCGATCGCAGTTGAAGAGAAGAAATAGCCGATGGCGCCGTTCTGTTCAGCCGACGCCAACTCAGTCACCCTCTTCACGACCAGCCTTCAGAGCATCCTCCAGCGTGTACGCCGTCTCCATAAAAGCCGTAGGCGCCCTCTCAGCGATAACAAAGTACTGAACGGTAGCCGGATTACCCGTAGCTACGCATCGGGGCGGGATGTCCTTGGTGACCACACTTCCTGCACCGATGGTGGAGTACGAGCCGATAGTGACGCCGGGTCTGCGAGATCCATACCGTCTCATCAGTATTTCCTTTCCCAGCACCGTTCGAGAGATACTCCAGAAAAACCATACCCTTCAAAGGTATTACTGTTCACTTACAAGATAGTCACACCAGCTCCAACCCACACACCATCACCGACAATCACCTTAGCACCCCAGCTGCCCGCCTTTCCGCTCTGGAACTCGCACCGTTCCTCGTACTTGACTGGATGCCCTACGCTGATGATGGTGACTCCAGGTCCGATAGAGCAGTTCTCGCCGATGACAATATCAGCTACAGGGGTGTCGAGGATGGAGCAGTTGCGGTTGATGAATGTGGTCGGTGCGATGCGGACTCGGAGGCCATAGTCGATGTAAATGGGTGTCTTGATGTAGGGGATCGTGGGACGAATATTGAATCTAGAAATCAGAGCAAAATCCGTCGAGTTAGTTATAACCTCGTGAAGGATGATAAAAGCAATTGAAGTCAGAGCAGGAATGAAAGGCAAAAGAAGAGCAAAAGAAATGCGCCAGCCCGGAGTCGAACCGGGGGCCCATCGAACTTGCTAATGGCAACGATGGATTTTACCGCTAAACCACTGGCGCTGTTTAACTGTTGGATGTAATACTGGATTTTCAGAGTTATTATATTGCCGACTCACATCGTCTGATTATGCTTCCCTTCTTCAATGTTCGGGTCTTGAGGTGTATCGACGTCTTTGACCATCGTGGATGCAGGGTCTCTCAGGCCGCCTTTGAACAACTTCGAGAAGTCGACAGCGGTTGTGGAATTGGCAATGTTGCCCGTATTGTCGTTGGGGTCGACAATTCTGGAGAAGACAAAGGTCAGTTGGGTTGCTTCTATAGAGCTGGCAATTGACCTTGAGTTTTTGCCTCTGTGGACAAACAATCTCTCTCGCTCTCTCTCTCTCCCTCTCTCGGCCCTAGTTCTGGTGTTTTCAATGATGTGCTGACTGACCTCGACCATGCCTTCACACGAGCCTCGATAGGCGCGTTCTGGTCTAGCTTGTTGTACTCATCACAGGCAATGGCGCACCGCAATCTTGCTGCTCGAAAATCTTCGTTGCCGCCCATGAATGCGATACGCTTCGCTGGTATGCGTTTGGTCTCCATGTTACCTAATCGGTCGACTGACGGCTTCACAGTTGATGTTCTTGGAGAGATCGTTGTTGACAATGAGATTCTGGATGTCCCTCTTGGCTGTGGGTTGAATAAATTCGTGCTTAGTCGGTACCCTAGGTGCTGAAACTGCTGGTTTTATACCCAGTTCGACTCTGCTGTGAGGCATAGATGATTGCTGGGTCACTCAAGTGACAAGTGCGCCCATTTAGGTGAAAGGTGCTGTTGAGATGTTCATTGAGTCCAAGATAACGCCTATAACACTGTCTTAATCACTGGGCAAAACAGATTGAGCCTTACCCAAGTTTATTAGTGACGGAATACCCACCTATCTACCTCGCCTTGCTGGCTGAGTGAATCAGAGGTTCCAAGGTTATCATAGCTGAGTACTGAACCGTCAACTGCTACGAGTAGCACAGGATATGGTTTGACTGAGATGTAATACCTGCCCCAGGCTGTGCATCGTAAATTCGCTTCCCATTATACAGTCAATGTCTTCGGACACGTCCCTGTATGACCAGTTCTATCCAGAATCTGACTAATCTTCCTTTGATTCTTTACCATAGTGCCTCTGCGTCTTGTTCAAGGGTGAGCAACT
This sequence comes from Cytospora paraplurivora, assembly GCA_021272945.2. Classification (NCBI taxonomy): domain Eukaryota; kingdom Fungi; phylum Ascomycota; class Sordariomycetes; order Diaporthales; family Cytosporaceae; genus Cytospora; species Cytospora paraplurivora. Next base: position 252,051 of record JAJSPL020000035.1, read on the forward strand.
GGACCAGAAATTTCTTAAGACACTTCAAGTTGCATACATCTATAGCAATGTATTGACGCCCTAAATGGGCATTTGCAGCCGAACAAGCCGCCACATCAATGTTCGCTCAGCCTGCGATGCGATTTATCACTCGCATATTCCGCCTCATGCACAAATGGAATCAGTAAACACGGCGGCGGAAAACAAGAATCCTCATTCTTAACGATGGTTATATGTATGTATGTATCATATAATATAGCTCTGCCTCTATAGCATGCTAACCATGGAGCTTTTCAGGGTCCATTTGGCAAGCTTTCCCTCAGTCTCTCAAAGAATTCCTCTTGATTATAAAGACTGTAGTGTGTTGTAGTCTGTATCAATCGACTACAGGCATGAGCCCAAGATGCAAAGATAATTATGAAGCAATGAGTAGTGCAGAACTCAAATATGGCAGGGTTCAAGAGCGCATTCATTGCGTACACAATCAAAATGCTTTCATATAGGTGCCTTGGGAGTGTGTGCCGTGTACCCACATCCCCACCATCAGCCCTAAAATAGAGCAAAAAGATTTTGATAGATCCTTCTGCCACGTAACTCGCATCACACACAGGCCAGTGGACCTGATAATTTTCCGAGTCAAAGCTGCGACGTTCGTATAACAACGCACCCATCAGCCAAGTCGTCGTGGCAATCAAATATAGTGGAAACCTCAGCTCGGTGTCAGTCAACAAGAGCAGCCACCTACCCTCGCAGATTCTGGGAACGTATTCCACAGACTGACGACTCGAGAACTTGCAGCTAGGGCGGGCGCACTCATCTCGAGCACCGTCCGACTTCCACCTCCCGTTAGCTAGCGAAAGCGGTCGTTTCGATGTTACTTGAGCCTTGTCTTCTCATTGCTGCCCATTGGAAAACGCAAGGTCCAAGCTCGTGAGCCTCCCCTATGGACCATCTTGACGACGAACCTTCTCCGTGGCAGCTGGAAAAGCTCCTGGGCGTCAGGCCCGATGACGACGACCCTTTGCAGGATGATCAGCGGGACGGGACATATTTCTCGACATTCAGAGATGCAGATATAGAATCAAATACGGACTCGTTCTGTTTCCGTTTGAGAAGTCTCTTGTCTGCTGTGCCGGAAAATGATCCCCTGAAATCCCGTTCACAGCCCAGAATTCGCCTTCCAAAGCTCAAGGGTAGGTTCCCGGGGCCCCTCGGAATATAGCCAGAACATTGCGAGTCTCCTAGTCAGCCTCCCATCTAACACTCGCCCCATAGATGAGCCCTTCGTGATCAAGGAGATCCCAGGGAAAGGCATGGGCGTCATCGTTACCCGGCACATCTACGCCGGCAGTATCGTCCTCGATGACCCATTCGTGCTCTCTATCCAGGAACCCTCGCGGACTCCAGCTACAGACGAGGAAGCGCGCCACTTGCTGAAGCTGGCACTGCTTCAGCTGCTCGATCAGTACGTTCAGCTCTCACTCGAGGCCCGCCAACAGCTCGCAGGCTTGCACGCACATATCGAACCGGGGACCCACGAGTGGTTCTACTCGCAACTCAGAGCTGCTGGAGTCGATACCACCGAGACCGAGCTGGATTTCATTGTCAGGCTCTACCGCACCTTCACCACCAACGAGTTTCTCAAGGTTGCGCCGGGCACTTCATGTCACTGGAGAGTTCGGAGGTTGTTCCTGACTACGAGCCGCATCAACCACTCTTGCCGGGCGAATGCGAGGTCGACACAGACTACAGAGGGCCGCAAAGTTGTAAACGCTCTGCGTGACATTGAACCAGGCGAGGAGCTGACATTGAAGTACATGGATCATCATCGCTTTAGCCGCCGGGAGTGGGAAGAAGTGACGGAACGGTCCTGGGGGTTTGTCTGCAACTGCCCCGGCTGCATGTGAAATCAGAGGCTTAATGAAGTTTATTCGGTATTAAGACTTTGTTATCAGATCAGGTGATAAGGCGTACGGAAATCACCATTTAGACTTCTTGTCCATGCTTAAGGGTCAGGCCAACGGTGACCAGAAGGCCTCGCTACAGTGATAGCATCTGGGGACGATTGACGAGAGCCAAAGAAGATTGCAACAAAGAGAATCTCATTCGTGTATCAACTGTCAAATCGGAGATGAGGCACGTGTCTAGCAGGCAGGCAGACAGGCAAGCAGCATTTATCTATATGTTCAAGAGTGTAGCCTTTGATTTTTATGTCACCGACCATCAGTTGCCAGGTCTTGTCCACAGGTGCCAAAGGAACAATGACCCGGCCTGTCCTATGAACTGCTATGACATACTGTCCAGCGGTTATTTGCCTCCTGTGGCGGTTAAAAGAGGGAAAATGCTAAGAATATGGGACGTCAGGATGGTAAAGCCGGACTCGAAAGTATAAACACCTTGTCTGCCAAAGAGCCGATAGATATTGGCCAACAAGCAAACGTGCTCCTCGCACTCAATCGCAGCCCAAGAAGAAAAGGAAGAACCACCGTATGTTCAACATTTGAAGGGGATTGAGCCGCGGGAGCAATTTACCCTCTGCAACCAGATCCAGAGGACATTTCTGGCTTCAAGGAGCAGCATCCTCCTACCCTGTGTCCCAGCCGGCATCATCTTGGGCGCGGTGCTTGGTCTGTCATTGCTAACCTTCTTCGTCAACTTTGTGGCTGTCATACCGCTCTATTGGCTGGGAGACTTCGCGATGACCGAGATTGGGCTGCGGACTGGGGATTTAATGGCTATTAATATAGGTATATCAACGAGGTGAGCGTCTTGGTTCGAATAAGCCTCCCAGAAGACTGACAACCTTCAAATTTTGCAGCAACCTTGTCCAACCTCTTTCATGTATCCTCTTATTAGTCCATGGGCAGTTGACCGTCCTCAAGACTACAAGGATTGGAGGCATCTTGGCAAATGTACTCCTGCTCTTGGGACTGGGCATGGTATTTGGAGACAGAAGGCGACCAGAGCAGTACTTCAATCGGACATCCTCACACACATCGTCTGTGCTTCTTTCTCTGGCATCGACCAGCCTTCTCATACCCACGGCGTCCCTCCTGATGTCACAAACGAATACTTTAGATGTAACCAAGCAGTCGCGAGGAGCATCCGTCATTTATATAGTCTATGGGCTCTATCTGTATTTCTCCCTCCACACTCATCGCGACATCTTCGAGGAGAATGCTCAAAAGGTACGGCAAAAGCCGCGGGATTCGGAACTACCAAAAGACGCCATCAAGAAGGGCCTCGCCACCCCGGTAGGCGTGGTGGGCCTTCCTGATAGCCATGCAGGCGAGCTCAATAACAATGCCTTGTTACAGATGATGGCTGATGACAGGCGCCGAAGAAGCTCAACGTTGGATGCAGTGAGATTGGGAGAAGAAAGTAGCCACCACGCCACACGTGGGCTACAGGGATGAGCAACCCGCAGCGGAGCCCATCAAGAACATCGAAATGCTCAGGCCTCCAGCTTGGCCCGCTTTGTTGATTACCACTGGACCACTGGAATACGACCTCACCTCGCCAGGCCTGCTGGGGAACTTTGGAACTCGTACTGTACGCATCGTATGGCGTGGTCTGCTTGTGTCAAACGGGCAGCAGGGGTCCCGCAGGGGTCCCTGCGGAACAACCTAAGGGCAGATGATTAAGCAAGTCATACAATTGAGTCAGACAGGTATTTCCTAAGGAAATTAGGTACCTAGGGGAACCTAGTTCAACTTAGGTATAATATAATATATTCAGTAACCCTTCCGATCTATATTATATATAATAATTAAGAGTCTTATATACTAGGACGAGTTAATAGTATAATATAGTATATAAGACTACTCGGAATAGTAATATAATAACCTAATACCCCTTAGGTAGCCTAGCTATTATCTATAAGATACCTATAGACTAAGATACCTTCGAGAACTAGTTTAGAATAAGAGTAGAAGCTATAGAAATCTAGGAATTAGTATAAAAGAAAAAGCCTTAGCTAGAATCCCCTTAACCCTCTCTACTAAAAAACTATAAAACTATCTAATATCATCTTATAGCTCTACCTATAAGGGTCTTAGAACTATTAGATATAAGCTATCTAGACTACTAGTAAGCCCTTTAAGACTATAAATTCAGTATAAAGAGGTAAGATATATATAAGATAAAGAAAGCTAGTATATAGAGCTAGGTACTAGGTATAATAGCTAAAACCTACTAAATAACCTACTACTATAATAGAGATCTAGATAAATAGTATACTAGGTTAGTAGTAATAGTATAGCTAGAACTATAAAACTAAGAAAGTAGAGTATCTAATAACTATAATACTACTTTAATAAGCCTTATTTATAAGATAACCTAGAAGTAGATTATACCCTAGGTTAAAGAATAGGAAAGGGTAATAATAAAAGGAAGCTAATATAATATTCCCTAGGTCTAATATATATAAACTTAGATTAACTACCTCTTTACTGCCCTTAGCTATACTAAATACCTTACTAGCTAAGTAACTAGCTATAGACTTACTAACTAAGCTAAAATCGACGAAGGAACCCTTAGCTTCATTATAGTAGCTATAGATATATAATATAAGATCTAGCTAATTATAAAGAGTATTCCTATATACTAGCGAATAAGTAGAGGTATATATACTATATATATAGTATAGTATAAGTAAGAAGATATATAAGTAGATATACTAGCTAAATAGTATCTATAAAGGAACCTAGGAAATAAATATAGCTATAGGAGAGAAAGAATAGATAATATAAGGAAATAATAAGATAAAGACGAGCTACCTATAAAGTATAGTAGATAAAGCTATAAGGTATATAGAAAACTATACTACTTTGAAGACTACTAGGCTCTATTTCCTGAAAAAGTAGATTTATAGTTCGACCCTAAGTATAATAAGCCTTAGAGAGTAATCAGGAAGGTTAAATATAATACTAACCTCGTATATAGAGTTAAGGAAATCAAGGTATAAAGAGGGGATAAGCTCTATTAATAAATATAAGGGTATACTATAGCTAGCTTCCTAGTTAAGGTATAGATAGTATTCTATAATATAAATATCTAATCAATATATCTACTTATATAGTCTACTTTATTAGACTTAGGTATAAGTATCCTTATCTTTAATAATATTAGCTGCTTTATTAATACTAGGACTATAGACCCCTCTAAATATATAATCATAGGTAGTAGAAAAGTACTTATCCTTATATAAGGAGATATAGATATCTAAGTAATAGGTATAGAAGGCTTATAAGTATTTCAGATTAAGAATACTATCTTCTATAAAGGCTTTACTTATAATCTTATACCTCTCAACTAATTTTAGGAGAAAGGGTACTACTAAGATAATAAGGTAAGCTAGAATATAATCTATAGGAACTATAATAATTCTATCCTATATACCCTAATATATAAATATAGTTAAAATATCCTCGAGAGGCTACTAAATATAGTAACTAGGTCTATACTCTTTACCTATATAACCTACTTTAATTCAATACTATAATGATTAGGCTATTAAGCTTTAGAGGGTATATAGTACCTCTAGCTTAGATATCTTAGCTCTAAGGGACTAAATAGGGTTACTAGCTTATATAGAGGCACCTAGGTAGATTAGAAGCCCTAAATATATAAATATAATAGGTATACTATAGGCAAAATAAGAAGGCAAGTCTTATAGGTTCTATAATAACTATTAGTAGATATATACTACTTTGCCCTTGATTTTTTAGATCTTATAGAGGACCCTAAGGGATATATTATTATAGCCTTCTTTATATATAGGAAAATAAGTATAATATACGACTACTACCTTAGGGGGAGGAGCTAGTAAGCGCTAAGATACCTACTCGATTCATTTATAGGAATACTCAAAGTAAAGGAAGCTATACTCAAGATCCTAGAATATAATAACGAAATTATAAACTTATACTAGTTTACTAATTAGCTAGAGAATAAGCGCTATATAAAAATCGAGCCCTCTATACTATAGATATAAATATAAAATAGTACTATAGAGTACTCAAGGGGTATAATTATAGCGAAGGCAAGGAGTATATAAATATAAGCGAAACTACTAAACTTTCTCTAGAAGGAGATTATAATAGTAGTAGTATACCTATATAATAGGCTTCCTAAGTATATATAGAATATATAGAAGATACTACTTGAGAGGTAGAATAAATTAATAGTTAAGTTCCCTATTAACTAATACCCCTAGGTTTACTACTTATAAGTCTATAGCTATAAAGTATATATAATAATATCTACTATATAATCAAAGACTAAAAAGCTAAAGAAGATAAACTCATATATATAGATAGGCTACCTAGTTAATTATAAATCAACTAATATATATAAGATATAGAATCTATAGAGTAATCAAGTATATACTATACGAGATATTATCTTCGATAAAGCAATAACTTTCGATAAGTAGCTAGTATACCTATGAGATAACCTATAAGAGGTTAATACTAATACTATAGAGGAATTCCTCTAATAATAGATAATCCTATAAGAAAACCTAAGCGATCTCCTATAAGAGGAAGAGATTCGAGACTTTGATAATTACTCTATCTATAGCTAAGTTAATATAGAAGTATAAGTATATAAGAGTAGAGAACTAGTAGAGGAGTATACTAGAAAGACTGATTACTTCTTAGAAATAGTATAGCTAGCCTTAATAACCCTAGAGGAAATACCTCCTCTACTATATAACTTTATCCTTACTACCTCGATTATAAGTATAGATATAGAAGCTCTAAAGGGACTACTAGTAGCTATAACTAATAAAGTATAGCTCTAGATTATAGTATTTAATATAGGAAGGCTATATAGCTAGCTTAGATAAAGAGATAGAAAGCTAGTTATAAAAGTAACTATTTAATAAGAAATAAGGAAGTCCTTATTAAGAGCCCTTACTATAGATAGTATAGCTATCTTTTATTAGCTATAATAAGGATAGTAGGTCTACTAATAGGAATTACTAGTAGCCCTGAAATCAGTAAAGAAATACTATATATATATATTTAGAGACTTATTTATATAGGCTAAGAAGGACTACCTCAAGAGCTATAAAGAAATAAAGTTTTAGAAAAAATACCTAGTAAGGATAGCTACTAGAAAGACCTTACTAGACTATATATAAGTATATATCTATAAGTATAATAAGTATAGTATCTTCGTCAAATATAAAGCTAGACTAGTTATCTAAGGGGACTAGTAGTAAAAGGGGAATATAAAGGATATATATATAGCTACCCTTACTAGTAAATCGTTTAGAATATTAATAGTAATTACTACTAGATTTAACCTTAAACTAATCTAGTATAATACTATAAATGTATTTATTAATATATTGCTCGAAAAGAAGATCTATATATATATACTACTAGAGTATCAAGTACCTAAGTAGGTCTTCCTACTGAAAAAGGCCCTTTATAGACTTAGGGAATCCCTACTACTATAATAAAAGGAGCTAATATATATATTAAGAGTAATAAGTTTTATACTAGTTCCCTATAAATCCTATTACTTTACTTATAATAATATATTAATCTTCATCTATATAGATAATATTATCTTTACCTACTAGGATAGAGATTAGAAGGTAGTAGAGCGAGTAGCTAAATAGCTTAAATCCTACTATAGAATCACTAGGGGTAATAGCCTCTAGTAGTTCCTTAGTATTATAGTTCTTAGGGATCAAGGAGTACGAAAGATATAGCTATCCTAGGTAGACTATATTAATAAAATCTTAGCCTTAGTATAGGTAAAGGTATAAAGTAACTATAAAACGCCTATAAAAGCTATAGAACTATTCGCCTATATAAGCTATACCTTAACTACTATAACCTACTTATACTAACGAAAGATTAGGTTAATTCTCTATACTATAGTTATTATATAGCCTAATATTACCTTTATAGTATCCTATTTTACTCGATTCAATATAAACCCTAGGCTATAATACTATAAAGCTACTAACTATATAATTATTTACTTCTCTCAAATATTAACCCTTACTCTTAAGCTTAGAGGTATAGATACCTTTGAGGTCTAGAGTAATGCTTTATTCGTAGATAATACTATAGACTAGCGAAGTTTATAAGCCTATATAATAAGGTTATTTAGTAATATAATTAGCTAGAGGGCTAATAAGCAAGATACTATAACTACTTCTATAATAGAAGCTAAGTTACTTTCTCTTATATAAGTAGGCAAAGAAGCTCTCTTTTAATAGTAACTAATTAAAGAGCTAGGAATTAGGTTTAACTAGTAAGTCGTCTAGCTATAGTATAATAATACCTAAACGATTAAGCTAGTTAATAAGGAGATTACTCTCCTTAATACTAAGCTATAGTATATAGATATTTATAACTATTAGCTCTATTAAGAGATATAGTAAGGAAACCTAAGGATAGACTATATAGGGATAGTAGATATAATTACTGATAGACTAATAAAGGTACTTCTAATATATACCTACTAGGTATTTATCTAGTAGATTAGTCTAGTAAATATTAATACCTAGCTCTAAGTATAGAAAGCTTAAGAGCTTAGGGGTAATTAACTTAAGTAGCTAGAGGACCTACTTATATAAAAATAATAGACTAATATATATATTATATAGTAGGCAGGAAAAAGAAGTATAAAGGGTATACTAGCCTATATATAAAGGCGCTTAGAGTATATTTATAATAAGGAGTAGTTTACCTAGTTATACTTAGGACTAGTAGCTACTTTTCTAAGGCTAAGGTTACTAACTAAAGGTTTAAGTTATTAAGAGCCCTGACTTTATATATAGCCTCGATTATTATAATACTAGCTAGGGTAGTATATATATAGATATATACCTCTTGAACTATACTATTATTAGCTTATATATTATCTCGAATTACCTTAGAAAAGTAATTGAGGTTATAGACCTTTAGCTCTATATAAGCTAGTATAAGTAGGTAAAAGTATTTAACTTATATATACTATATATATACTTATATATAACTACTAGCCTAGTTATAATAAGAGTCTAAAGATCCCTAGTATACCTACTAGTAAGTATAATACTAGTATAGTATAATATAAACCTTAGTAGATTATACTATATATAGAGTATAAGGGGTAGTAAGAGGTACTACTACCTCTACCTCCTTAGATCCCTAGAAAGAAGATATAAATAGATGAAATCAGTAGAGAGGAGTATAAGTCGATACTTATAGTAAGCTCTATACTATTATCCCCTTCCTCTCTACTTAACTTAATACTTAGAGAGTATAGTATAAGGGCCTATATAGGCTAGCGAGCTTCTACTAGTATAAGTATAGCCTATATATAAGTGATCTCCCTGAGGAGAGAGACTACCTCTACTATTAGCTTAGGGACCTATATAATACCTACTACTACCTCCCTAAGGACGACTATAGTAGGGACTATAGCTACCTCCTCTTCCTCCTCCTCTATCTCCTTATCCTTATTATCGTCTAGGTAGACGATTATACTACTATACTAAGTACTAATTAGTAATTAAATAAGAGAGAAGAGGAGTAGAGGATATATAATAGGGGTAGCTAGCCTTTCAGGGAGAAGTACTAAGGCGAGTAGTACTACCTTAATACCCTCTATCTTAGCCTACTCCTCTTCAGTAAGAGAAGGTACTATCCTAATAATCAGTAAGGAAACGAGTAGATAGGGCTATAGAATACCTACTTATTACTACTTCTACTACTACTATTACTATTATTATTATTATTATTAATGATAATAATAATAATAATAAGGTTAAAAGGAAAGGAAAGAAAGAAAAAGCATATTTAAGTATATTAACCTACTAAAGTTATTAGTAAAACAATAGAGGGAACCCTACTTATAGTTAACCCCTCTAAGAGGGTTAATACCTAAGGAACTAAATAATCATAGAGAAACCTATCTATAGATAGCTTCCTCTAGGGGGTATATTAAACGGGCAGTAGGGGTCTCGTAGGGGTCCCTATAGAATAACCTAAGGGTAGATAATTAAGCAAGTCATATAATTGAGTCAGATAGGTATTTCCTAAGGAAATTAGGTACCTAGGGGAACCTAGTTCAACTTAGGTACAACATAATATATTCAGTGACCCTTCCGATCTACATTACGTGTAATAGCTTATAGGTATTATGAATCATACCTTGATAGAGCTTCAAGGTTAGGAGATTTGATGACTTTGATGTTGTCCGTGACCCACAGTCGACAATTACAATATCGCAACACTCGCTAATCTTAAGCGGTGAACGCCTGAGATAGCTAGAGGGACGCAACTCGACGGATCGAGTAGGTTGCACGAAATCTTGACCATGCCAAGGTACTCAAGTTTCCCGGAGTCGAGTAGACGAGTCGGCGACTTGGCAGGACTGGACACTCAGACAATGTCTTCAACGGGGGATGAGAATCCACATCCAGAAGGCGATAGCAAACAAGCCAGTCAGGCGTGTTCCCTTGTACGCTACCACCAATTGTGTAGGTACCTAGCAAGCAAGCATCGAGGAGGAGTACCTGGACCTCTACCCACAGTACAAGAAACATCAAGTACCAAGGTACATACAATGCCCTTCACACGTTGGTTACTTTAGTTCCCCCTGCGTCAAAAAATGCTCTTTCCTTTTCTTCATCATCATCATCATCATCAGCGGCGTCTAATTGTCTGATTGTCTGACTTTCCAAGTTGAGTTTCAAACACCCCCCCCCCGGCGATAGCTTGGCGCTAATCTCTGCAAGGGCCCTTGTGGAGTCTAGCGTTGATGCTCGCTTTCCCTTCTCGGGAAGATCACCTGGTCTTAGACCCAGGGGCTACAGGGATCGGCGATAGGAGCGGGGTATTCAGGGTAGTTTGGCAGGGGCGTACCTGAACGGGGCTTGGCGGGTGCGCATGTGGCTGATAGGCTGTGGGGAAGGAGTAGGGCGACTATGTATTCCACCACCGCCGCGCAGCATGCACGCAAATGCCACGCCTGCCACGCAGCCCAAGCAAACGCCAAGCTCCCAACCCCTGGAAGGTACGAGGGGTCACAATTCCGGGTGGTTGTGGCTCGGTTAATTCTCACAATTGGGCAGTCGATGGGTCCCTTGCATTCAGGCACGTCAGGGCATCAGGGACCTGCTTGCTGCAGTCCACGGTTGTGTCAGGGCCCTCCAGCCCTTGCAGCCACCCCCAATTCCACCCCCTGGCACCCTGTCTTACTGTCCCTGCTTGCCCGCAGCCCGGGTTTGGTGTCCGTCTCGTCCGTTTCGTCTGTTTGGTTCCCGAGCGAGTCTTTTATGGGGATTATGGCGCCCACTTTTCCAGACACTCCAACGCCACGAGATCCATTCGGTTGATCTCGCCCATTCGAATCTCGAATCTCGACCCTCGACCCTCGAAACCGTCCAACGCTTGAACCCCATACCTGGAACCCTACTTTATTTTACTTTCCTTGCGCTTTTCCTTTCCCTTTCCTCTCTTCTTCCGGGACCCCCTCCATCTGCCTGTCTCTTGCCAAACCACCTTTGGCCTAGTCCGCAGTCGCAGTCACAACACAGCCTCAACGAGGAACGCCAGGTCCTCCAAGTCTCTCATTGAACCTAATACCCACTTGTCCTCCGACCCAAGTTCTCTCCCTACAACCACAAACAGTTCCTGGATTGATTCCACGCAAGAAACCACCGCCATCAGTCAAACATTGACATCCTACAACACAAGCTGCACATCAAGTCTGACGACGAGCAAGACTCCTCACGTTCGAGACACAAGAAGGTACAATCAGGGACAACAACGAAAGTGTACCCTGCTTCACCTTGTAGTTCTGGTTATACAAAATTCAAATCACCCCGACTACCCTCGCCGTGCTACATTTCCACATATTCACGTGTGTCTATCCGCCAATCCGTCACAATGGCACCAGGCCTCTTCGAACGCATCCAGTCCAAGCTCGAGCTCTGGCGACTCGAGCAGCGCTACACGCGCCGCCGCAACCGACGGTCAGCCTTCGTCTCCAATGCCATCTACGTTGATGGTGAATACATCTACCAGACCCCAAACACCACAGGCTCCTCCAACACCTCCTCAGACAGCAACGCTACCATCCCGCCATCACCCATACGCGCACAGACCTACGGCCCGTCCGCCACGACGACAACCGAACCAATGCCCAGCAAGGAGCGCAAGAAGCTGAACAGGTTCAGCTCAATGCCGGGTTTTGGGTCTACGGGCAACGGCATCTCGCAACCGCCGCCGGATTGGAGGACTCAGAGGGCGAGCTTTGACGAGAGGAGGTGATTTCACTCAATTCGCAGTCACTCAATTGACGTGGCACGGGAATCGCTCTTGTGAGGCATTTTCCGCGCATATCAGAGACGTTGCGAAGGACGATGCTGAAAACATCCCATCACCATCTCGGTTGCGATCTTGTAATCGTAATCCTGTGGACTTTCTGCGTGGTGAGGGGCTGCTATCCTTCCAATGCTGATCTCTGCGGGCTCTCCTGTCGGGAGGCCGGATGATCAACCGCACCCTCGGCTCCGGTCCCGGTCCTTCGGCAGACTGGGACATCCTCACAAGGCACAAATTTCCAACGATTGGAAGCATCGGGCACATCTGCTCGCATCGCACCCGAATGTACTGTAAAACGTCGTTCGCGTTATTTTCTTCTTGAGCATTGTTTTCGTTTTGCAACTTGGGCCACGACGAAAGGGGGGTGAGATGCTCTCGGGGAGAGAGATCTGGACTGTTCTTGATACCACAAGTGGCCCTTGGATTTGATTTTATTGTTTTGTAATCTGCTAGGCCGGCTTGGACCGGTCTCACGCCAGCTTTCGCGAAAGATCTAGCATGTGCTGATGTGTATATACTTATGATGATCCCGTCGGGCAATGAAATTCTACAACATACTTGCAACTGAGCGTTCTCGATACCTTGAAGCCCCTTCGATGAACACCGGTACACACTCCTTCCCACCTTGATCAATGGCGGTGCTGAACTGGATTCCTAATCCTCGTGATCGATGTTGATATCGTGCATCTGTATGCGCCGGGCATACGGAAGATGGCGGGTCGACGCAGCAATCGAGTCGACAGTGATCTGCAGCATTGAGTTGCCCACGTGGGCCTCGAGCAATGCCTCCTCGGCAAAAGGTGCATGACTTCGGCCTGGCTTCGAACGAGGTTCCACCCTTCCGCGCCCCCAACTTGGAAGGATCCTTTCTTTCCCTTCAATCGCCTACAATGACTGGACAAGTGAACGTTGATGTGCTACGTTGCGCTTCCTCCTTGATTCTACCAGTCAAACTGATCAACTAGCAGTTGCAGCTTTCGTGATGCGAAGCCGCCGATGCTTTCTATCTCGCCCGGCTTCGTCTGCTGGTTGGTCGTTGGCGAGACAGGTCCTCGGTCTTGATGCGTAACGACTTGGATGGTAGGGCAAAAGACTTGATGCCCAGTTTGGACAAGGATATGATTAGAGACATGGAGTATGATACCAGGCTGGCAAGTGCTTTCTTGGTGTTGAACCGGTATGGAATGGGGGATACCTGGGCAGACTGGGAAGGGAGGTCAAATGCGGTTGAGTTCCTGGCTGTCTGCTGCCAAGGTTAGGAGGTCGACACATTCTTGGCATATGCTTCCTCTGGGCAGTATACAGATCCGTATCTTGATGGGAACCATTCCGTTCAACCTGTGGTAGAAGCTAGTTCTGCTGTGGTGTCCAATCCACTGTGGCCCTGGCAACCTCGGATTACCTATGTATCTACTCAGTAGTCAAGTGTTGGTAACGCACAGATTTCGCCGTTCTTACCACGACACCAACCACCTCAAAGATCCGCACCCGAAGGCATTTGGTCATGCAATGGTTGATTCCATTCAAGGACCTGAGACTTACGATGATAGTATTCGCATTGGCTCAATGGTTGCCATGATATGCACGTATCGTCAGCCACTTCAATCCTAAGCCAACCCCGCCAGTTGACCTCCACCCGCCAAACCTCCCCGAGGGTCGTGTCGGCCAGGCCAGATATGGGACATATCGCCCTCAGACTAAGGAAGGCAACTTAGACATGATCCCGTAGCCTAACATGGGTATATGGACCACGACATATTCTCAAATGGTACTCAACCAAGATACTTAGAAGGTATTGTATGCGATTGGCGGTAAGTGGGGGATTGGCGGATCATCGATTGAGCCTGCATTTCCGCTCACACCCACCCCCCCCCCTTGCCGGGCCCCCGTTTCAAGACTGGGTATATGGACTACTTGTATTTTGGTGTCCAAGTTGTTGCAAGTCGGGCTCAAATAGAGCGTCGTCGAACCTCTCGCAGATATTTCTCACGAGTTGCCATGAAAACCTGCGTGATGTCGTCCGTATATTGAAGCGTTTGCAGCATATGACGTATATTAAACGTAATGTAACGTAACGTGCCAGATTCTGAATTCCAAATCATTCCGACTTCTTCAACAAAGATTTAAACGCAAGCAGAGCAGCCCAAATTAGCATGGAGACGAGACCGCTATATTATATTAAACAAGATATCGATAGCTCTCTACCAGGAATAGACGAGCGGTTACTAGTTGGTCCATGATTAGAACTGTCGTCCATTCACCACTCACTCTTGGTTCCCGTTCCGTTCCTATCCTTTCCGTTTTCGGTACCGTTTCGTCCAAGCGATTTGCCGTTTTACCGCCCGATATGTCACCCCCAACACAAGAAGAACCTCTCTCACAGCAACGAGATATCACAATAATAGGCGGTGGCATAATAGGCTGTAGCATAGCATACTACCTAACCCGTCACCCCCTCTACTCCCCCTCAAAACACCGCATAACCATCCTCGAGGCCTCATCCACCAGCAGCGGCGGCCGCACACAGGACAGCATCAGTGACCCCGCCACCCTCGCCGGCTCGACGACGGAGGGCGACACGCCACCACAGGCGAAGAATCCCGCCCACGATGGCATCGCGGGTGGCTCCAGCGGCAAGGCAGGCGGACTGCTCGCGCTCTGGGCCTTCCCGTCCAACATCGTGCCGCTGAGCTTCAGGCTACACGACGAGCTGGCCAGGGAGCACGGCGGTGCCTCCAGGTGGGGGTACCGCAGGTGTTATGCGAGCCAGGTCGAATGCCAGGCCCGCCTACCAGGTGGGTCGCTTGCCGGGCCGGGGGCTCAGGGCGACGCGGGTGCCGACAAGTCGTCGTCGGTGACGAGGGGCCTGCACAAGGACCACAGGAGGGCCATCGGCAAGAAGAGCAGCAAGCTAAGAGACCTCGGCGCGCCCGAGGACCTGGACTGGCTGGACGCGGAGCACTCCCTGGCCGCGTACGAGGGCATGGGCACGCCGGACGACACGGCGCAGGTGCACCCGGAGCTGTTCACGCGGAGCATGGCGCAGCTCGCCGAGGACAGCGGGGTGAGGATCATAACGGGGGCGAGGGTCACGGACATCAACGACGACGACGGCGAGACCGGGCACGTGAGGAGTGTCTCGTACGTCAGGGAGGACAAGGACGGGCTACAGCACCTCCCGTCCACAGACGTCGTCGTCGCCGCCGGGCCGTGGACGTCGCGGTTGTTGCCGCAGGTGCCCGTCACGGCCTCGCGCGCCCACTCCATCGTCATCAAGTCGCCCAACCCTCTGTCCGCGTACGCGCTCTTCACGTCCATCGCGCTGCCGCCTGGGTTCCCGGCCCCGACATCACGTGACGCCGTCCCCAGCGCCACGGCGAAACAGCAGGTGATCAAGAGGATGCAGGTAGTAGAGCCCGAGATCTACGCCCGACCAGACGGCACGGCCTACGCGTGCGGGCCGACGGACGACGCGGCCGAGCTCCCGCCCACGACGGCCGAGGTCGAGGTCGACCGGGCGCGGTGCGAGGACATCGCGCGGCAGGTGGGCGCCATCAGCGACGACCTGGGCCGGGACGGGGAGGTGGTCGCGAGGCAGGCGTGTTACCTGCCGCAGGGGGGGCCGTTCATAGGGCCGGTGCCGGGAAGGAAGGGGGTGTTTGTGGCTGCTGGGCATACGTGCTGGGGGATCCAGAACGCGCCGGGGACGGGGAAGCTTGTTAGTGAGATATTGTTGGATGGGGCGGCTAAGAGTGCGAGGTTGGGGAGCTGTGATCCTACGAGGATCCTGTGATGATCTGGTTGTCACAATTGTCGAACTGGAGAGGATGGTATAGATGCGGTGGTGTTGGATGGTGTAGATGATGTCCCGTCCCAGATTGACGGTGATGACTACCTAGGTGAATCCAGAAATGGCAACGCCATGCTGCCCCGGCGCCTTCAGTAGCTGGCACCAGAAGATATTGTGTCTCATCTGCTCATTACAAAATTGCAGGTCCATACCTTTGAGGACCAAAACCATCCGATCTCGTGACTTCCCACCTACGATACATACATAGTACACAGCTACCTCTGCCCGCCCTCCCTGCCCGCCCCTCCTCCACCCCCCATATAAACCCCCTTAAGCCCCTATTACTTCAACCGTGGGGGCGAGCTGGTGTAGCGGCGATGCTACACCTTTCGCCTCCACGGTCGGCCACCCTTCCCACTCGTAGACCCGTAGTCCCCCAAGGCCAGGGGTTCAATCGTAGAATCATCAAAAAGCTCCTTGGGCTTTTCGTGACCGTGGGTCCCTCTCGAAAGGGGTCCACGGGGTGTTTTTTGCTGCTAGCGGTCAGAAGGCGATGTCGACAGATGCTGCTTATCAATGAGGCTCCAGGGGAACGGAACATGCATTGCTGTCTGTCTGCCGTTTGCATGAGGGGTATGATCGTTGCCTTCTCTGCACCATCGCTGATATGGAGAACCCTTGGTCCACCCACTCATTTTGTGTCTATAACCTCTTGATCTACACCAAACGCCAAAATCGCGCCGCACCCAACCTCCTTAGGCTGTATGCTATCACGCCTCACCGCACCTTACCACACCACACACCACGCCACACCACATCACTCTCCCCTTCCCCTCCCCTCCCCCGCCCTGCCCTAAAAGTACTTCTGCTTCCTCTGGAAGTCCATCCCCTGCGCGAAATGCAACAGCTTCGCCGCGACGACGAACCTCTCCCTCTTCGTAAACTCGATCAGCCTATCATACAGCTCCGCGAGCGGGACCACCACCCTCGTGATGTGCTCCCCGTCCTCGAGCCTCTGCTCGGGCAGCACCCCCTCCAGCTCCCCCCCGGGCAGCTGCACCTCCACCATGGCGAGCTGCATGTTCGCGTTCGTCAGCCCCGGGTCCGCGGCCTGCGGCGGGCTGACGCTCAGGACCCTGGTGACGTCGTAGCCCGTCTCCTCCCTGAACTCCCGGACCGCGGCCGCCTCCGCGTCCTCGCCGGCGTCGATGAGCCCCGCGGGCCACTCGACCGTGTAGGCGTCGAGGGGCGGGCGGTACTGGATGACGAGGAGGGTCGAGGCCGGGGTCCTGTGGGCCGAGCCCGGCGGGGGGAGGAGGATGTTGCCGATCGCGACGGCGTCGACGCCTGCTTTGGCGGAGCGGGTCTTGCGGGTCGCGGACTCCCAGGTGCGGGACTTGCCGGTCTGGTCGGTGTATGTTATCTTGTTGAGGGTTATCCATTTTGACTCCGAGATGGGGAGGTCCTCGATGGAGGTTATGACTGGTTCTTGGGTCTTGGTTGTCATTGTGAAGGATCGTGGGTGGGAAATGGTTGAGGCTGATGATGATGAAGGAGAAGATGATGATGATGATATCCGTGTCAGGGTCTGGCTGAGGTTTCTGAGATGCCCGGTTGCGGCCGATGGGCGGAACGATGCTCGAAGGGGCATTAAAGGCCTTAAGGTGTGCAACTCGATGATCTGGTATTCTGCGGTGGAGTTGTCGTTCTGGTCAGTCAGCTCAATTGGTGAGTGAGTGAGCAAGTGAGCAGCAGCGTTGAGGTGAATAAGGTGAGTAATGTAATGTCATTGTTATGGAATAAGTGGGCTCAGCTGCCCCGCTACCACATACACACACAATACAATCTGAAGCCCCGCCATGACAGAAACATGCATATCGCATATGCACCTATATACCTAGGTAAACAATGAGGATTGATTTGTTTACGGGTAATTCCAAGCCAGGTACCTTCGTACTCAATCAAGAATAAGATCTTGGGTAAGACAGGGAATGTGATAGGGAAATCTGATAAGATCAGATGATAAGAAACAACCCCGCCCACATCTCGATATTGCCCCTCCTTTTTGATAGAAGAACGTCAACACGTCGTCATGAAATGTCTCGTTCACACGCCTGTTCTGTTTTGGTGCCGTTGATGCGGATTCGACAATACTGAAGACGCTGCCATGTCAAATGACCGTATGCTACCTGAATGCAGAGGTTCATTTCCAGTCACCATTCCAGAACAATCGGCAATGGGATGGCGGCATACAGAAGGATGAATGCATCGGGATGGTCGGGAGTAGAAGAGGGGGGTAAACATGAAGGCGACTCCAGATGTCGTCTTCCCGAAATTTGAAACATTCACATGTGATAATTGATCAAATCCACAACTGCCAGGTTCGAGGACAGAACTGCCCGCAGAAGATGGTTAATTATTGAAGATCTTAAGTGTCTTGAAATTCTTTATTCTTTGTTTATGTGTCTTGTCATCGCTCATAAAACTCAACAGCCGGTCTATCTGTTTAACCCGTCCCCAGTCTATTTCTTACTGGCACAGCAGTGACCCAACGAATCCGCCCTGGATGTTTCCGTTTCTCCATCCTCCTGGTATCAATCGTATTGATCGTATCCACCTCTTACTCTCGCTAGAAATAACATGCATCGACCCGTTTATCGCACGGTGTAACCACCGTCGATAACAATATCCGCACCGGTAGTATACGTAGAAGCATCAGACACGAGGTAGACATAAGCACCCTTCAGCTCCTTGGCCAGACCGTCCCGGCCGAGCGGGATCAGGCTGTGCCAGTAGTCCTGCGTCTCCTTGGCGATGAAGTCGCTCAGGCCCGTGTCGATGTAACCCGGGGAGATGGAGTTGACACGGGCGAAGTCGCGCCACTCGTTAGCCAGGGACTTGGCCAGGTGGATGGTACCCGCCTTGGCCACGTTGTACGAGGCCTGCTCCTGCGGGTGGTTGACGATGTGGCCCGACATGGACGCCGTGATGACGAGGGAGCCGTGGCCCTGCTTCTTGAACACGGGGCCGATGGCCTTGGCGCAGTAGGCCGTGCCGTTGAGGTCGGTGTTGATGACGTGGTCCCAGTCTTCCTTGGAGCCGTCGAGAACCCCTGAGTTGGCTGTTGCACCGGCACTGTTGGGAGAACCAGGTGTTAGTATGGTGATGTCTTGTTGCAT
This sequence comes from Cytospora paraplurivora, assembly GCA_021272945.2. NCBI lineage: Eukaryota > Fungi > Ascomycota > Sordariomycetes > Diaporthales > Cytosporaceae > Cytospora > Cytospora paraplurivora. The sequence goes on from JAJSPL020000035.1 coordinate 271,340, forward strand.
GTATATGACAGATGCCCGGATAACCAGGACGAGGTTGGGGGAGGGGAGGGGGGGGTAGAAGAGCTCCAAGAGACTTACTTGGCGATAAAGGCATCGACCTTTCCAAAGTCCTTCAGCACCGACTGCACGAGCTCCTCACACTGGGCGTAGTCGCCGACGTTGCACTTGTATGCCTTGGCCTTGATGCCATACTCCTTGGTGAGCTCCTCGACGTTCTTGTCAGCGCCCTCCTTGCGGGAGGCGTATGTGATGGCGACGTTGGCACCCAGCTCAGCACAACCCCGCGCGGCCTCAATGCCCATGCCCTTGGAGCCGGACGCACCGGTGACGATGACGACTCGGTCCTTCAGGGAGAAGAGGTCCTTGACCGAGGTGGCTGCTGCTGCTTGTTGAGGCATTTTGGTGGTTGGTGTGGTGTGCAGGGGTCTTGTAGTTGGTGTGTTGATGAGGGGGTGACGGTGGTAGTATGATAGTCTGTTCTTGTTGGGTATCTTGGTGGTGGAATTGATATGTCTAATGAAGAGAGAAAGTCTAGTAGCCATGGGAATGGGATGGAGGGGTCGAACGACTCCTATATACCGCGGTACTGACAGCATGATGGGCCTCTAATTACTGGGACTGTTCCTCCACATGATCGAGTCCTCTTCCTTCTCCTGCATCGAGCTTACCAAAGGGAAACCCAGAGATCGACCACTCACTCGATCGAGCCGACTTCCGTTCGGGTTGGTGACATCATCGACTCGGCTTTGATACTATGTAAAGCCCACAAGCATCATACCGGCCCACTTAACAATGGGTAACGGCTGGTCCTCACTACATACAACGCAGGTACAGCTGCTGGATATGTCACTACATACCTAGGCAGTAACGCTGGCTGGCAGGAGGAGCGGTATTACCTAGATGGCAAATGCCGATTTCCTCTCGGTGTTAGGTTCCCCGATTCCAGACACGGGTATACGACGTGTGCGACGCCCCCTCGGGGGAAGATCTACATATTCGAGCATCACAGCAGCATTTAAGGTTCTTCCTCTACATCCCATTTCTTCTATTCGACCCACGCAAAAGCAGACGCTGGCATAGAGGCTGTCGCGGTCTGCAGGTGGAGTGCATCGGAGGAGAGGGGGGATTTGGAACCTCATGATCGCAAGCAACATCTCACAGTATGCTGCACATCGTCATATGTATCCATCCGAAGAATTTCGTGTTTTTCCTCTCGGCAGAGCATCTTTCGTATTCTTCAACCTCTACTGAAGCCGTACTGTCTAGCATCTAGATACAAGTACTTTGTAGGTAGGCTATAACACCACGGAACCCACATGAACCCGCACCGGCCTGTCCGCCCCGCTCAATTTCTCGGCCCGGGCCCGAGCCTCCGATCGACGTCACCGCAATCGCCGATCCGAACACGGGCCAAAAGAAGAAAAAAAGCGAAAGATGGGAAAGCGAAGGAAAAAACCCCAAGAAAAAAACCTACCATAAACGTCATCCAAATTTCCAGACCAATTCCTGACGAATTTTATCGCGTTCTTCCTTGCTTCCCTCTTGGCTTCTGCTCATAATGACTAATATGATATCCAGCCCTCAAGTTGTTCCTGGGCCAGGCCGCAAAGACTTCTCGCAATCGAGCGGTCTACTTTGGGATGACGTGGAAAGAGGCCGCAGGGCAATTGTTGCAATGATATCACTGATGGGATATGTCATCCACAAAACTTTGATGAATTCAAAACACTAAAACTACTCTACGAAGAAGCTTTGTTCCGATATTAAGTACAACCTTTATGTATCCATCTTGGCACCAGCAGGTACGGATCCATCGAGCTGCGCAGTATACATGAAGCTACAGTATACAATGAATGGCCATGCCTACTTATCATCCAGCATACGACTCTTTCCGTTGACAAGTTGTATGAGAGCAAGACTGTATGACTTGATCGATCCACTGAGACCTCTCACAAGCATCAGTGAAAGATAGTCCAAGTGCTCATTTGCAACCGCATGGCTGGCTTCAACACTGAGCTTGGTGAGTAAGGACCTAAGCACGTTGGGACACTGCATATACATGATCAGATTGCTATGATTGGCCAATATCAAGCTGGCGTTCTTTAGCGGTAGGGTTGTGGGACGGACTCTATACTTGTACTACCGTCTTCACGCTTTATAGCTGATTACTATCCTGCTTCGCTCTTCTTACTTCTTCGCATGTATTCAAGACTGGTCTTCTCTGCAAATTTCCTTACGGTATTTGTCCATGTGCGCTTCTACAACTGGAATCAAGGTCTGAAGAGAGCTATATGTGAGAGGTGCGAAAAGATCGTATGGTCCACGTAGCGTGGGACAACCTTCTGGCTTCAACTATCTCAGTGTTAGATATACTACAATGAGAAGGTGTTGCGTGATGGTAATTTCTCTGTCTTGGCGGCTATTAGAGATATCAGCCATCAATCGTTTCCTGATGCCGGTCATTCGTATATGATACTAGGCTACCTAATTGTGACCAACATATATCAAGATCCCAATATCGGATCGGAACATTGCTGGCGATGTTCATATCGGCACTAATAGGACGTTGGACCGAAGTTGGGGGCTTGAGTTGTTGACAAGTATTAGTTACCCTAGGGCATCGATCGGGTTGGCTTTGCCTGACTAGAGGTACGAACCGCTAGAATTAGGAGGCCATATATGTATCTAAGGTGTACTACAAATCAGCTCCTTCCTTCTTGGGCTCAAACTCCCTCGCTGGGTAGCCATCTCAGATAATATGAAAAGGTTAGAGATCAGTGGACACGTGATAAAAGATACATGCAGCAACACAAGGCACCTTGTCGACAAACACGGCGAAGATCAGCAACGAGTGCACAAACCTTTCAGATCAAGAGGCAGGCCACTAGACTAGGGCCCGAACCCATGGAATTAGGATCATTTTCTTAGTATATAGAACATTGGGACCATATGAGTCTCGGTATACATTGTAGTATTATTGGACCGCAGCGGCACTGCGCTGGGTCGTGCAGAAACGGCACTCGAGGGCAGGCACCAGCGACTGTTCAGACGATGGGCATGGAAAAGCTCTGGCAGTTGAACTTCAAAACTGCCACAGTAATACTAACATTGTACGCAGCAGCGACGACGCCGGCTCTCGAGCGGTTCGCAGTTATTTATCCAGTATTCCCACCTCTGTGATGGAGTTGTGTCGAGATAAATAGCACAGAGATAGACTTCCTGCCAATCTATACCACTAGTCTTGTTGTCACGGTCTCTGGGTTCATAAGTAATGATATACCATAGTCACACCTCACACGAGCGAAAGTTTCTCCTCAATGCTACTTCGGGAAGGAGTTCAGCCGCAGCGGCGATGCTTGCATTGTGGAGACTGGTGTGGGTATGCCAGGGGTCCTCAACGATGGACAAGACAACCGCAAGGGAAGTGCCATGACTTCGTCACGCAACCTAAAGCCAAGAGTCATACGATGAAGAGATATGATTCGTGGGCATACAATATACCGTAAGGACAATGGAATGGCACTCAAGGATGCATACTCGAGGACCGTGTTGCTTCCCCGGCGGGTTGGAGGAGCACTCTAAGAGGAGTACCCGGTTCCATATAGTAGGTGATCAGCTTTGAAAGGCGACCTTCAAAGCACCTGAGACGCAGCCTATCTCGAGTATCCACCATGATCCTGCGTCCAGCAAGCATACCCGAATACTCAAGTAAATTTGATTGTTGGTTCTGCATTGATAACCACCCATAAATTCCCTAACCCCGATCTATACACGACTGTGATTTCTTCCATCGTGGGTAAGGTCGGCCCTCTTTCCACTTCTATCCAATGACCTTCTAGAGATGAACTTTATGCCCGGATGCGACAGGCCCAGCCCCAGGGTCGCACTGGCAGGTCACCTCCGGCCGAAATCTCCGGCTTTAAAGAATTGTGGAACGTCTCAGGACAAACTTTGATTGGCCTCTACGACAAATGAAACTGGCCCGGAGAAAGGGGCATATGGAGCCGTAAAGGTCAACCATTGGACATGGTCTGAGAGTTGAGGCTCCCATCGCCCCCATGGCAGGCACCTCGAATATTTAATATGCAAGAGGTCCGCCTGTATTCACACATTCATTTCGACATTGTTGCAATTCAACCCCACATCCCACCGACGTCTTTCAGTAAATAGTCCTTCATTCTTAGCCCAAGATGGGTGTCCGTTCTCTGTTCCAAATTGCATCTATAGTGGCGCTGGCGGTGGGAGGAAGCCAGGGAATCCGCATCATCCAATCCAACGACGACGGATGGGCAGAGCTGTACCTACGCTCATTCCACGATGCCCTCCTCAGCTCTGGTCACGATGCTGTCATCTCGGCCCCTGCGGAGAACAAGTCCGGCACAGGTAGTTTTTCTTTCTAGATATGAAACCAATAAACAACAACGAGCTGACCAAAAAACACAGGCTCTCTGGACGTGGACCCAACACCTCGCGAGGATGCCTGCGAGTACGACAGCTGCCCAGCAGATACCGACGCCAAAACCGGCACCAACTCCTCTGATGCGCGCCTGAACTGGGTCAACTCCTACCCAGCGACGTCCATGCGTTACGGCATCAAGACCATCGGGCCCGGTGTCTGGGACGGCGAGGCACCCGAGTTCGCCGTCGCGGGGCCCAACGTAGGCTCGAACCTGTACCTCCAGAACCACTTCTCGGGGACCGTGGGGGCCGCCTGCTACGCGGCCGGAAAGGCGGGCATCCCGGCCATCGCCTTCTCCGGCCTGTCGGAGGGAAGGCTGGCCTGGAACACGACGCCCGTGCCCGAGAGGAGCCTGGTGTATGCCGACCTGGCCGCCAACCTGACCAACGCCGTCATCGAGTCGGGCACGCCGTACCTGCCGAATGGGACCTACCTGAACGTCAACTTCCCCAAGGTCACCGGGAGCTGCACTACGGCGAGCGCGTTCAGCTTCGTCCTGAGCAGGATCGACCCCCGTACTATCTTGTCGTCTGCGGATGTCGACACGTGTGGCAGCACTGCACTGCCGACTGAGCTGAAAACCGTGGAGACCGATGGGTGCTATGCGTCAGTGAGTGTCGGGCTGTGCAGTGATAAGACGACGGCGGACGCGGCGACCCAGAAGATTGTGCTGGACAAGCTGGGAAGTCTCTTGACTTGCTTGCCTTAGACATAGAAGGGAATGGATCGATTTCAGACAGTCAAAAGCACTCCGAATGTGCAGGAAATTTCCGCACGGGAGCCAGCCGAATTTAATCCAATGCTCATAATAAATACTCTTTACCTTCTTTTTTACGAGACAGAAGGTTGCGAAAAGCTGACGCTATAATCCATTGTGCTATTATCTGCTATGGGCACTGTTTGGTTTGGAACTCCATGTTGCCGCGAACTATTTCTGTCTATGATCTAGTTTTACGTAACATGGAGCTGCTTTTTGTACTATTATCCCTCTTTTGGCGCCGGGTCCTGCTGTTGAGAGGTGGTTCTCCCCTTCCTGTCATTATCTTTTAAAAGGTTCGACAGTATCAAGACCTTAGAAATAGGGTCGATTCCGTGGCTAAATGGTCTTTGTAAGCTGCTTGGGTGCCCATTGGTCTTGCTCGATTCGCCCTCCACATCTCTGGTCTTGGGGTCATCCTCGATAACCGAACCTTTCAACACCCACATTCCTTCACCCAGACTGCTTCGAGGATATACACTGGCTGATTCTGGGCTAAAATCAGACTGGTTGCTGTCATGGGGCGGGGATGTATGCCCTTTTGTGCGGCACCACTCCATGTCTTTCTCACCAAACTCGAGTTCATCTTCATTGTGGCTACTCACTTCGTCCTCGCCAACTACAACCCATTCTGTCACCCCACTCTTAGCTGTCTGGCGGCTGGCATGCTGTTTACCGTCTAGGCCTTCACCCCGGGTGCAAATCATCCTGTGATATTCGAGATACGAAGAGGAGGAAGTTTGGAGAGCATGTTTCGACATTGTCTAGCTCCTGAGTATCAAATTTAGGTTGTGAGATAACCTCGTCACGTTCGCATTGCCATTAATAGAAGACTGTAGTTTGAAGCCCTCATCTCGAGGGTACAACTCATGTAGTCACCATGACTGGCACCTGCTAGCAAAACCATAGGACACAGCGTGATTCCTCCCTCTACCTCTACCTTCTGCTCAGAGTCATATCGCATCCTTTCAGATATGATACGTGATGTCAACGGATGGTATAATTCGTCTAAATTCGTACATAGGAACCTCATAGCAGTGGCCTATGCCCGTGGGGAGGGCTCCTTATAGTACTAGATACAGGCAGCAAGTCATCGGCTGTCAATATAGACTTGACGCGTGTGTCATCCAGGCTCAGGTTGTCTCGGCCGAGCGAAGGGGAAACAGGGGCTCCCCTGCCTGTCAAAGTGTGAAACATGGTGGACATCAAACATTGGCCCATAAATATATCCGATGCCACCTGAGCCCCTTTTCAACGTTTGCCGATGTCCGAATACTGCACTTCCCAAATGACAGAATGCAGTATTCGGAGGCAGGCAGTCATGTCTCCTAGATTACAATACCAGAGTTAAAAACAATGGCGTTGTACCGTCTTACAACTTGTAAGGCCATCGAGCGGTCTCAGTGGTGGACTACTACTATGTACCGTGACTAATGCCCCATTTGTTCCCCGTTTGAGCTCCCCACAAGCCTCCGAGCAGCGATGGCTCCAACTCCCGTCCCTCCCATCTCCGTGCTACGCCATAACCCTGGTTGGTGGATCACAAAATGCCCGGCGGATCTCCACGACGACCATCGAACGGAGCATCGTTACCATGACCCTCCGCACCGGGGAGCCAGTCCGTCGAGTTTATGGGCGTGATTGATAGCTTTCTCTGGAATACCATGTCCGAAACAGACTCGCGTGATAGAGCTTTGGCATGGGGTGCCAGCCGAGGGGCCGTAGAGCAACCATAAAGGCCCTGTGATCTGCATGCTTGCGTTCGGAGGTGTACAGGCTGAGTTCCTTATTTGTTAAATATCATCATCCTATCAATCGACAACAACCGACTTCTCTTTCGTACATACTTGACACTTGATACTGTATTTACATATTACTCGCCAGCATGGTTCGTTTCACCTCCCTCCTTGCTGCCACCGCAGCCGTCGCCGGCGTATCTGGCGCACCTCAGTCCATCAACCCTCTTCACTCTGTCCAGAAGCGTCTCACATCGAGCGCCACTGGCACGAACAACGGTTTTTACTACTCATTCTGGACCGATGGTGTTGGCACCATTGACTACGAGAACGGTTCTGCCGGCGAATACTCCGTCAAATGGTCCTCCGGAAGTGGCAACTTCGTTGGTGGCAAGGGCTGGTCAACTGGAAGTGACAGGTATGTCCCTTGAACCCACGCCGTATTTGCCTTCAAAGTCTTGAAAGACCAGGCCTGACAGAACATGAAGGGCCATCAAATTCACTGGAACATTCTCCCCAGACGGCAACGGCTATCTCTCCGTCTACGGATGGTCGACCAGTCCTCTCGTCGAATACTACATCGTCGAGAACTACGGAGACTACAACCCCAGTACGGGGCTGACGTCCGTGGGCACCGTCGAGAGCGACAATTCCACCTACGACATCTATCAGACCACCCGCACGGACGCGGCGTCCATCGAGGGTGACAGCAGCACCTTTTCTCAGTACTGGAGTGTGCGCCGGGACCTCCGCAGCGAGGGAACAGTCACAACCTCCAACCACTTCGACGCCTGGGACAGCTTGGGCCTGACGCTGGGTACCTTCAACTACCAGATTGTAGCTACCGAGGGTTACTACAGCGAGGGATCGTCCGATATCACCGTCTCTGAGGCTTAGGTGGCACGGCAGGGCATTGTATACACCTGGAATCATAGGTACCCAGGGTACTACTTGCAATTGTGATAGGACATCACTCTTGAAAGGCCGTTTCTTTTCGAACGTTCTGCGACGTTGAGTTGGGCGTCTGCCGCCACAATGGTTGCCACCAATTGCAAATATGGAGTAACCATTTCCCGAACTCTGTCGATACCAATTGCTCAATGCACAAGTGTTGAAATAGACTGCTATAAAAGCCAACAAAGGGTGACCACCCCTACTAGAACTAGGAATGAACTGGTCTATCGCTGGCCTTCCAACAACAAGGGATAATCTTGATTACCGAAGCTGAAAAGCTGTACATCGCCTTCCGAATGTATCACCAAGCTGAGGTGCTTCCCCCTGGGCAAAGCAGCATCCAGCTTTCCCTATCGAGCAGGTAGCTACATAGATAGACCCGGTGTTCCGCCTGTGATACCTTGAGCGTTTAACCTTCAACCTTCTTCAACAGCGTACTGGACGCCGCTGCTCCCTCAGCGACCTTTTCCAGGCTTGCCTGGCCAGTGATATCGAAAATAGCCACATCCGCCTTGAAAAGCTTGCTAAACCAATTTCGAAGCTCAACGGCAAGTAAAGAATCAACCCCATATGCGTGAAGTGGTCGCGTGCGATCGATCTCCGCAGGGGCAATGGATGTGGCCTTGGACAGCCTCTGCACCAGAGCATCCACAACGACGTTAGCTGCGTCCGCACCAGAAGCCGCGCGGAGTAACTCGTAAACCCAGCCACGGTCATCTTGATTGTTGTCCGAGGCTGCGGTGCCACCATCCTGTTCCTCAACCTCTTGCGCCAGACCCTTGAACAGAGGGCGGTCAATCAGCCAGTCCGGCGGCTGTAGCCCCTTTGCGCGGAATTGAGCTGGCGGTACGAGTCCGATGACCGGTTGTGCCTGCTCTGGTGTGAGGGCTTGCAGCCCCGGATCGCAGTAGTGATCTAACAAATGGCGAGCATGAGTATCGGTGTAGCCGACGAGACAGGCATATATACGATCGCCTGGCTTGAGCGTATTGCAATTGTTGCCAGTCTTGGTTATAATAATAGCATATTCGCAGCTAACGGTGCTGGCGTTGTATTTTCCCAGTATAATTAGTAGGTTGCGGATGTTGACTCCCACTGCCTGCATCTCGATCTTAATCTCATCGGAACACAGATCAGTCAGATACCGTGCATCTTCCTCCCAATGGGTAGAATCGAGCAGGCCAGAATTGGGGATGGAGAGGATTAATTGTTAGCTTTGTAAGAGAGACTGACGTCTGATTATGGCGTGGGTTTCCCCGTAGACTTCCTCGTTCAACCGTTTTGATTCCATGACCATGTTGATCAACACGGAGCCGTCTCGCTCCAAATACTCCAGGTCGTGGTCAGCGAAGTACGCTCTTGCAACTGTTTCGGACATGGATTGGCTGATGCATCTGACAAAAAGATCAAGATCAGAGGAGGGAATGCTGAAGCTGAAATTCACGAAAGAAAGCCCAGGTTTCTCAGCGAAAAGGACTTAGGAAAGACGAAGGACCAGCTGGACCTCTGGGAGCGAAGAGGAAGATACTTCCGATGAGGTCGTCCAGAGTACCTTCTGTGCTTTCTGCAGCAAGCCGACTGACGACGAGTCCAATCTCGACATGAAGGGCTGGTCAAGTTCAGACAAGGATATCATACGGTGTGAGCACATAACGGTGTGAGCCCATTCGAGCAATTTCGGATCCTTAATTGATATAGTCGAGCAAGATCCATGCCCTTGCCTCTATGTGTTCAATAGGCTTCGCTGCCACATCCCTCTGGGGAGATGAGCCATGAGCGATGTGTAACACAGGTTGAAGCGTATATGTGCTACGGTTCGGCTTCTACTCACTCAGTATCTGTTTCGCAGACTTTGAAAGGCGAAATCGAATTCTATACCCTAGGGTAAGGCTGCTAGAACACGCGGACTCCATGCAAATACTCGGACTATGGAAGTCGTAGAACCAACTCAGACGGTTGGCAACCATGGCCTTCGCAACGCTGGATGCACTAAGCTTAGGAATGCAGTCGATTTCCTTGGACAGAAGTTGTTGGTAATCATCAGACATCGATCCGCTGTAAACACCAGTCTTCGAACCGTAAAATTTGTCATAAGTATCCCGGCTATGTGATAGAGTCCCAATTGAAGCTCCTCCGACTTCCGATTTCAAGTACCATTTTCAAAAGCATGGTATGCGATTCCCAACGATTTCCTTTGCTGGATGTTCATTGTCATTGCCCTGGTAGCCCTGACTTCGAAGAATGATGCGTCCAAAGCACCGAGATCTTCAGCGAGGAGGTGAGCCCCTGCAACAAGCTTCTACTACAATATCAGCATCGCGACGCGGCATGAGAGGCCCATAACAGCCTTTCATATACCCCCATCAAGCTGAAACTTGAACCTCATACCTGCTGTTTGTGACCCTCGTCATGATGAAAGAAAGCGTCAAAGTTAAGTCGATCAGAAGGCCACTCAGTCATTACATCCCGCTTCTCTTTCCGGACTCTCCAAAAGCCCTCTCTAGACTTCGCATCTTGCGGCTATTCCAGACCAAAACCGACCATTGCAAGAGGCTCCAACACATCATTGGTCCCATCATATGGTGAGAAGCTATTTGTTATGGGCGTTGACTGGGACCCACGACGTTAATGAAATGGGCTCGATGGCACATTATCTGGCACCTAGTCTGTGTGGACCAAAGAGGTAGAGCTCTTGCGAAGGTGATGTTCGACTGTGAGACTGGGGTTTGACCTCGGCAGGTGAGAGGGAACAGGGAAGATGCGTGAACTGTGAAAAAGACTCTGTGGTGAATCGATGCCACCTGATATCGCAAATAGGTCAACTGGTAAATGGTTGAAAAAAACAATCTTCAGAAAGCTGTGATAGACTTGGGCTGCACAATGAGTGATTTTCTCGCTGTTTAGGAGTTAGGTCATGGAAAGGCCATTAGAACTATTCGATATAAACCATCCCTTTTCAAGGAGTCGCGTCTCAATACTTTTTTATAGCGCTGTGGGAGCATCCACCACCATGGGCAACATCTCACCAACATGCCTTGTTCAGCAGTACAACTTTCAAGTTCAAGGATCATCATTGGAGTCTCTTTGGGTACCACCATCTCGCTTAGTCTTTTTATGGTGGCCATATACAATGTATATCCGCCACGGTTTGGAGGCGACGGCACAGCCAGGCACATCAACTAGGTGTTGGGGGCCATGGCTTCCAGCATGTGATAATGGCGCCATTGGGGCTGTCGTCATCTGAGATCCTTGTCTCTCACCACAATACTGACATAGGGTATATAGTGTGCAAACGCCGAGTGTATGTGACGTATGAAGAATGCAGAATTGTGGCATGTACGCAGCGAAGTACGACACAGGCATATCCGGGGAGAACCCTGGGAAGGCTCATCGCGACCGTTGTTGAGGCTAGAACCTTGCGGATGTTGCATGCAGTGGCCACAAAGTCGGGATACTGTTGAGGAATGCTCTATCGGCCTGAACCCAGACAGGCGCTGATCTTGGTTGTGTGCACATGTGTGAAGTACTAGGTCACAGTGTAATATCGTCTGAGTGAACTCAGCTGGGATTTAATAGAAGCGTCAGTTGATTTCAACAGGTCAAACAAAACCCAAGGGCGAGTTGTTGGTTCCGGTTCCCCGTAACTTTGCAGTAATTATTGGACATCACGCATGTGCACCATCTGACTGTGTACCTAGCATATACCCCAGGGCCCACAGGAACAAGGTCTATCGATTTGCTCTATCAGAGAATTGGGACCACGGAGTATCGAGACTTGAAGTTACAAGCATATTCGCGACTCGCTAGGCCCAGATATTTTTGATCACATCTATCAGTGGACAATACTAACAATAGTAATCCCTGAGCACTGTATGCAGGGGCTTGGACGACGGCGGTTGGTTGATGTTGGTGCTGATGGACTGCAGAGCAGCGTCGCATTTCAGTAAGAACTCGCGCAGGTAGGAACACCCGAATCACAACACCTGAGCGAACTGGCAAAGTATTGCTTCAAGTGTTACGCCCTGCAACCCTAGGAGTACTGGGGCTGCGCATGCAGGACAAGGGGACCCAAGACAATAATGGCCCGGCCCGTGTTCGTGCAGTAACCTGTCTGGATAAGGCTGTTGGAACACGGGGGCCCTGATTTCCATGGGTACCTACTAGGTACCTAGGTAGCTACCCTTAGGGTACCTACCATAAGTGTGGCCTGGTTGCGTGCCCACACAGCCTCATGGTTTTCTGACTCTGCAGCTACAGATCTTCCCCGCTGTTTCGGAGGAATATGGCTTGCATTAGTTGATAGTCTCTACCGGCACTTGTCTTCTGGCGTGCGATTCCTTACCGCTGCTTGTACACAGTACAGTACCTGCCCAGCGGATAAGCTGTAAGCGCGTGCCTAGTGATTTTGTTCTCGTGATGTCCCTCCCCGAGGTTACATGGTAGTTCACTCAGTAGCCATCACAGTTCTATGCTACCATAAACCAACAACCACCTGGACAACATCACACATGCATGTAACTCAGGATCATACGATGGTATGAGGGCCGGCAATCGGACATTGACCGAGTCAACGGGTTATTCTTCCCTCAGCTGACACACACTGGGGGCGCCAATTCTGGCCAGTCATAGTCAATGAACACTGACGAGATACTCCCCGTCTTCGTTCGAATTGATATCTGACAATTGACCAGAGCTTTTCCGTTCGAAATTCTACTTTGGCCATGGTAGACACATTGTACAAGACCCGGGGTTCTATTGAGCATCGAAGTCTGGGTCATTCATCTGGCCATCGTGTGTGCTGAATTCTTGCTTGACTCAAGTACTTTCCACCAGCTTCCACCACGCCATCCTGGCTCATGCTGATGTTCCCAATACGGTTGAGAACAATGCTGGGATGTATTGATTGCAGATTTTCTATTAGACTGGTATGCTGATATCGGAAGTCGCAAATGCCTTTAACGAGATAGACCCCAACAATACTTCTAATGCTCAATACAAACATGATATCCTTGTTGACCCAACTCGGCATCCTGAGCCGGCTTGGGCTCGTCAATAGTACCAAGTGTGTCTAAACCAATGACCCCGTATGTCTTCACCCACGATATTCCCTGTGCAGTCTTCTGGATGCCTTCAGTATCTAGACATGGACCTGCATGTATGCGCTCGTCGGAGTCGTAGGCCGATGTGTTCTTCGCAGCGCTCTTTCTTCTCCAATTCGCTACTCCTCTGAGTGAGGTTAGTACTGTGGAACACAAGGAGCTTTGGCTCAAATTCCGGTAGAATGCGCCTGCAGCGGGCAGACAAGCCACAATGAATCCAAAGTCCATCTCAAACAGTGCCCATATTCCCATCATCCAGGTCAAATAAGTCTCATCGGTGGAATGCGTGAGCTCTATGGCATAGTGCAAGCGAACCGCTGCAGACACGATTGCCCTGTTTTGGGGAAGGATGATTAGCACGGGAACGTGTAGAACTGTGGGATGAGGCGAAAACAAACAAGATCGCAACGAAGAACATCATTGATACAGCAACCTTCTGTTTGGTTGGCATGTGAAGTCGCCAAATGATGGCCTGTGGCATACATAATATGACAGAATCCGTTACCACATTAACAGAGCTGGCCCCAATATTGATAGCCGACGTGTTGAGACAGTGGCCACCGGTCACGAAGACGTCCCATGATTTTTTCATTGGTGTACAAGACCAGATTTCTAAACACCAAAGAATCAGATAGGTGCAAAAACCTGCTCCAATCGGCAGGATTGTTGTCCAGTAGAGGTAGCGGGGCTGTCTGTTTGGCATGAACACCTGGATGTATTGTGACAGGATCGACACTTTAAGAAAGATCATGGTAGGTCCGTAAAGGATAGAGCCTATACGAAGATACTAAGATATAGACATTGCTAGAGTCAGCATTATACTTGCTGAGAAGGAAACGGCATCGAAATGGACATGGATTCAGGACTCACGTAAAGATACGACGAGAGATGCACCAGGCGCACGTCCCACAGGTGCAGCCCCGGTGCAATGTTGCCAGCGACAATACACATGGTAGCGAAACCAATGAAAAAACCCTGGATGGTGTCAGTAGATCCTCAGCCTGAGATGTATGACCAACATACAAGGCCCAAAAGAAGGGTATCTATCACACAGGTTAGACCAGTGGTCTAATATAGGCTGACGAAAGTTGAAGACTCACAATCGGCAACGCCGACTCGTCGAGTGACAAACACACTGGTATACATGCGCATAGCCACCAGAAGCGACACCACAACGATAGATAGAGTAGGCAAAACGTGAGTGGCGGTTTTATGGTTCGGAGGGTTGTCAAGCTGTGAGATGGTCCCAGCTGGAGGGACTCCAGCAGGGCCGTTTAGAAGATCCGCCATATTCCCGGACATTTGCGAAACGTTGGTCAGGAGATGAATAGCCGACAAAGCGTATGATACGAAGAAAGGCTAGATGAGTCAAGTCAAAGCTCGCGATGCCAGTCTACAGACCACAGGTGTCGGAATTGTAGGCAAGTAATGTTGATGGGCGCTTAAGTCCCTTAAGTACGCCGACGAAATGGGTCGCCACGTCAGTTCCACTGTCAGTATCTGTCTCTGCATCCCACATTTGACATGGATGGAGAGGAGCTTATGCAGATGGTGCTGTTGAACTTTCTACAACCTTGGCGCCATGGCGAGCTTTGGGCAGCGAAAGGGTCATGTTGCTTGCACATGTGAGCCGAGCCGCATGAGATGGCCTCACTAAGCCGGAAGAATGCACGATCGTCTGCTACCAGGTGCATATGTGGGCGGGCGAACATGATTTGACGGTAGAGGTCAAGGAATGGTGACATTGATAGATGCATTTATAGAACAGGGAGACAACCATTACGCCATCCCCTTGGAAGCATTCGGCAGTAGCACTGATACCCACCAAGCGGATCTCTTAAACTCACCGGATTGAAGCCCGGCAGAACATTGCTGCCGAATCCGCTTTCAATAAGACGCTTCTGAGAAGGAGAATGATAAAGAATGTGAGAAGGCGGGTGACACCTGGAGCATTCTAGTCATCTGGACTGGTTCGCAAGTTCTGGAAGCCAGCTCTTGGAGTATACTGAGTTTGTATCCCGAGGTCTGCTTCTGGCAGTATTGCAGATCGTACACAGTAGTGGTCATGTTGGGTGGTGTGACAATTTAAACTTCACTAGAATCAGAGATACAGTACGGATGCACGGAGTACTGTACTTGTCTACCTACCCAGCTATTGACCTACCTACCCTGGGTAGGTAGGTAGGTAAGTAGTTGCTATCCATGGAACTATTCATGGATTTGCACGATGCAACCAACAGTCAAAGTCTCGCTCCAACGCAACAGCCAGCGGAACGACTTCGGCGCGGTGTGCAGATGGAACAAGATCTCGCGGGCCCCACAGCCAGCCGGGGTGCTGGTCAAGCCCGTTCTTACGGCCCCCAACACTCGGGCTTCGCTGAGATATGGCGTAGATGAAGACGTCGGAGGACCTGAAACCCATTCGTCCAGACGGAGACGTAATGCAAGCGACCAAAGTTTTTTACCAGGAACAAACCAGTAGCTACTCTGTTGCCAGCAACATTCTTCCTACCAGCCTCCATCATGCGTTTCACGGCATTGGTACGAACAGCAAGGTATGGCCAGGAACATTCCTCTGGCTTACGGCCCGGTCGTTGCCTGGATTAACATTTCCACATAGAAATTTGATGCAGACAAGTTGGGCCTTTCCACGCCCTGTGTCAATGAAGCCGATATTGCCTACATAGTACGAATTTTCAGAATCCAGGCACCCAGCAACAACTTCACTATACTTACTATTACTTACCTATATACCTAACAATCTAGCACCTTGATCAAATCGAACTTTGGGCCCAGGAATATAACATGTAGCGAACTAACTGGATGAATAATCCAACTATCAAATGGAAGAATAGTTGGTCTTGCATAGTATATTAGAAAGTATAACTCTTGTACTGTGTGTGCGGATTGTAATAGCTGTGTGTGTGGATTCTGTCTGCAAACATGAGCCAACAGTCGCATAAGGAGCTAACGATCGCATGGGTTTCAACGATTTGAAGGAGTTGAAAACGGACTGTTGGCACTGATCGTCATATTATTCCCGGGCATATTCTTGGTGATACACAATCATTGGTTGCCCAGGCGGTGTTGGTTGTTCCTCCGGCGACTTTGGGTGGAGTAGCTGCAGCACTGCGGAACACTGAACACAATGCTGCGAATTGCCAGAGACGGGAAGGATATTTAAATAGATCAAGAAAAACCCTGTCCTTTTCTCTGGACAGCTAAGCTTCTCACGTCTCTAAGAACAATAGTTTTCATCCGACGGACGCTGAACACATGCCAATGGCTTCCAGATTGACCTTAGACGGAGGCATCGCCTTGGTGACCGGAGTAAGCTAATACCAACCTTGCCTACATCCTCACCCGAATCCAACACTGCCCCTTATCGTACCAGTTTCCTAACGTTGCCATCTCAAGGCCGCATCCGGAATCGGTAAAGAAACAGTGCTCGCTTATGCGGAAGCTGGGGCAAAAGGCGTTGTCATTGCGGATATCAATCTTGAGGCCGCCCAGCAAGTTGCCGAGGAGAGCAAGAAGGTTGCTAAGCACTCGGATTACAAAGTCCTTGCTGTCAAACTGGACATAGGCGATGAAAAGAGTGTACAGGGTCTCGTCACAGAAACCGTCAAGGAGTTTGGACGAATTGATTATGCTGTCAACAGCGCTGGGGTGAGTATCCTCTTTGGAATCTGTTTGTGATTTTCAAGTGGAACAAGAACCCTCCAAAGGTTATTGACTGTTGACGATTGCAGATCGATCTGGAAGGGTACAAGTCCTTCACACCCTATCTCGATATCGACCTTTTCTCCAAGAGTGTCGATGTCAACATCAAGGGCGCTGTCTACTTTGTCAAAGCTGTCACGAGTGCTATTGCCCAGCAGGAACCCCTTTCGTTCACCGGCCGTTATGGTACACGCAGCTTAGGCAGAGGCTCCATCGTTCTGGTCGGCTCTGTCCAGTCTTACATTGGTGCACCAGGCATGATATCCTACACGACGGGTAAGCATGCTATCCTTGGCATCATGAAGTCGGCCGGTAAGTCTTGCCAACCCCTGAATAGCAGAGGATCAGCAGCTGATGCATCAATTTGTACAGCCATCGACTCCCTGGCTTTGCAGAGTCATATTCGCGTCAACGCGGTTTGTCCCGGCTGGGTGGATACGCCCAGTAAGTACATCATGATACCCATTGCACGTTTATCGCACTTATAGGCTGTGTCATTGCCTCTCCACGCTCTTTGCTCGCGTGCATCCTGGGGCAGGCTGAGACAAGCTATGAGTGAATAGTGCACCTTTTCGATACTTTCTTGTATCAACCTCTTGCCTCGGAACCATGATAGCTGACTCTAAGTACTACAGTGATGCAAGACGGAATCAAGCTCAACCCGATAATTGGGCACGCCGTTTCCACCATGACACCTCTGAAGCGGGCGGCCACTCCCGATGAAGTGGCTGACTCCATTATCTTCCTTTCCAGTCCTTCTGCCAGCTTCATCAATGGCGTTGCTTTGCCTATTGACTCAGGACTGCTGCTACCTCCACCTCCCCCTCTTCCAGCTGATTACATCGCCTGAAAGTTATGTCTTTCCATTGAGGAGCCAGCGCGCAGAGAACTGCTGCAATGGAGTCAGGCGCGAGGCGGTGTGTATTTAGTACGCTCTCAAGAAGAAATTGGATCGGTACCCTAGGGTAGAATGTAGATAATCAGATAGGGATTGTTCAAGTTAACGAATACGTCACCGTTGTGTAAATGGAATACTGCCGAGAAATCTGGTCTTCGGACCTTGGCGAAATCACAGGCACTACCACCATTTCTTTGAGGACGTGATTGCATGGGGCCCCTATTCAGATTGTATCGATGGTAATGCCTACCAGAAATGGACAGGATCAGGAGCGGACGTGGACTTGAATTATTATTCCATGGAGGAGACCGAGAGGGTGATATGCGACATGCTTAAATAGATCTGCAACCTGAGAATGTCGCTAAAAGATATTGAGTGGCGCTGATATAAAGTCTCTGCCTTGAGGGCTACAAAATCGGAGTGCTGCTTGATATCATAGTAATTACCTCAATAATCCTCCCAGTTTTGAGGGAAAACGGGGCAAGACAGCCCCTGGGAGGCCAAGGCACCACCATCACTCTATTACCCATCGTCTACTCAGATCATTTAGGACCATAAGGGAAAGTCGAGAGGTAGCCAAACACTTACAAATGATTCTTCCTAGTAAGCTCCGAGATATGCGGTTGAGTTTGGACAGATCAAATGCAAGTGGCTTCAACCCCGCAGTTTATAGATGAAAGACCCGTCGCCTGCGCGCCATTTCTCCGACGGTTATGGCCTCAACGACAGCCGGCTGTGCTCGGAACATGTGACCACCTGCATGAAACGTGACCGAGCAACTCCGCGCAACTATAGTTCATATTTTTTACTGGTATTGCTATCGAATGAAGTATGCCACCCAGCTTGCACAAAGTCCTCAACTCCGCCGTCCGGCACACTTCCCCATCATCTCAACTCCGCAAGGCCACTCTCACCTTAACTCGGGCCTTCTCGTCCACCGCCAAAATGCCCTCAGCAGACCCCATAGCGGAGCAGCTCAAGGAGTTCCCGACCTGCGACATCTCCGGGGCTCTAGTAAAGCTAAAATACCGCAACGGCGGCTTCCTCTCCGGCCTCACGCTCTGGTCTCCAGAACGCCAGGCAGGCGACACCAAGATCGTCGGCCCAGCATACACGGTCAAGTACGCGCCGCTCTCCGACCCGGCGCCCAAGCACCCCACGCACTACATCGACGGCGTCCCGGCCGGCTCTGTCGTCTTCGTGTCTGCCCCTGCCAAGACACCGAATGCCGTGTACGGCGGCCTCATGACGGCGCGGGCCAAGGCCCTCGGCGCCGTGGGAAGTGTGATTGATGGGCGGTTCCGGGATCTGCACGAGCAGCGGGAGCAGGGTTATCCCATCTTTGGGCGGGACGTGGGCACCGCCCCACCGCAGGAGCTGCTCAAGGTGGTGGGCGTTAACGTCCCGGTGAAGCTGGCGACGGATGAGCAGGATATGGAAATCAGGCCCGGGGATTACATCATTGGGGACCTGAACGGGGTGGTGGTCTGTCCGAAGGAGCTGGCAGAGCAGGTCATACCTATAGTGAGGAAGCAGGTCGAGGCGGACGATAAGATGATGGTGGCGCTCAGGGAGGGGATGGGCTTTGATGAGGCAAGTAAGAAGTTCAGAGGCTAAGGACGGGGCGTTGTGGGTTGGGTGAGAAGGCAGATGACTGCTAGCAACTTTACGTGATTAGATAAATAGGAAGCAAGAATTGATCAATGAAACTTCGAAGTTACAATGCACCCGGAACGCAGGAAGTGAGTATCAGACGCGGCTCGCCTTACCCGAGATCGTGGGCAGCACGTGGTAGATCTGGTTTCTGGAACCGTTCCGCGCGGAATCAAGGCCGCAAATTACTGTTGACACTAATTTTCCTCATCTTAGGGACATATGTATATGCGTGACCAAAAGCGGTCTCCAGGATACTTTCTTTGTCAGAAAATTGGTGGACCCAGAGTCTCGGGACAGGCACCCAGCGGAATCAAGACTGAGAAACGTATACATGACGAGACTGGCATGGCCCTTCCACACGCCACGTTATTGTCAGCCACGTTGTCTGGGAAAGTTTCTTTGTCGTTCCACGCGAGTGGCGGCGCATCTACCGCTTTGTAACCGATAAAGAGGTTGGCGACTTCGGCGATTCCGGCTACTTCCACTATGATTGTATGGATGCTCGTGTAAATACTTTCTGACCGTCTCTGTATTGGAAATTCCAAGATAATGATGGCCATGTGTTGACCATTGCAAGTCATCACATGCCGTTTTGATGATGTTGACAGCTTGGTTCGAATTGCTTATAACCAAAGCGTAATTGTGTAGATCTGAGTCGCGTTGCTGTTGAAAGCAATTGTTATGAATGCAACTAAACCGATAAATGGCCAGCGACCTTTGTATGCCTGAATACGCTAGATCTACCGTTCGATTGTTTGCTGAAGCGGCATTCATTCCGCTTGGATTGGCTTTTCTTGATTCCTTAGCAGACAAATCCTTTGTAGAGCCAAACATACATCGAGATATAGCGTGGTTCATAGACTTCATCGACACTGTAACTGTTGCCAACTCCAAGCCATCCAACAAAGTACTGCTTGTACTATATTTGGTAATGACTTGATATTTGTTCAGCTCCTGTCAAAGGTATCGAGGCTACTTGAGTGCTCCATTGAGAAAACCAGTCGTTGGAACTTTTGCAGAGTCACTCAAAGTCCTTCAAGGCTAAGAGTATCAGTGTCTTCCGTTTGAGCCTTCTTTACTCTGAGCAGATGGCATGGTTTTCCGAAAAAAATGGCAGAGACTGGGCTTGATTAGGTTCGAAACTTTCCCTGGGCAAAAACATATATCCCAGTCAGCGCACCATTGTAATCATTGCAACACACTAGTACCTTTATAAGCCATCATATACAAAGACGCTCTGTACCTCAGTGTATGACTGTAGTACAACTGATATCTCCATTACCTGATGACTCAGGCCTGTGATACTTCCAAAGGCACGGGACAGAAGTCTTTTCCTGAGGCTTATCACTAGCTTTGGCAACTTCGATGCCATGCCTGACTTGACGTGACCCCTTGCCGGCGAAGCCTCATTGCTTGGCAGCTCGTCTGGTTATTCCAGTTCCGGTCTGAAAGTTAGCATCAAGGTTGAGCATGGAATACGAGGCTTGGAAGAGTTCAATCTACACAGTGATAATCTTGGCAAGGTCACAGTCTATTCCCAGCACTTTCGCTGCCAAGAGTTGTTCTTGGCCCCTCGTGGCATCAGTAGTTTGGGATGGCGGACCATAGCTGGGAACTTCAGAGCTCGAGGCTGCTCTTGAAGGCTCTCGGTGATGACCTTGGGCGGTAACTCCTCTAACCATTGTAATCCGCTGTGACGGATCCGGGATGGCACGATTGTGTGACTATCCCTCGCGGGCCTCAAAGGCTGTTCATATTTGACCTCGATGTCCCTGCTTCATCAAATCTCGATCCCACAGATGTCCGCGGTCCAGCTATGCCCGTCGATATACCTGTCTGTCCTCTTCATAGTGTCTCTTCATCTATCGAGTATATAAGGAGAATACACAATTGGGAGGCCTTGTTTATACTAACCTGACCAAGTAAAGGTTAAGTCGTCCGAAAACATCTCTCCACCACCATACAGACTCGTCAGCTTGAGAATATCCCACCCCAGCACTATGCGTCCCGCTATTATTCTGGGCAGTCTAGCTGCAGTTTCTGGAATCGTTGATGTTTTGGCCCACTCGTCTTCCGCAGTGCAACCTACGGCTAAGTCAACCTTGGATGAGCACACGGTGCCAACTATGGCTACATCTGCACGTGGGCAAGAGAGTTCTAGCTCCCGCTCAAAAGAACATACAACGTCCTCCCCGTTGAAACAGTTAACCACAACGTTGTCTTCGAGAAGCCTGAAGACGACGTCGTCATCTTCTCAAGATGGGCACACGTCTTCTTCTAGCACGCTACACGCATCTTCACCTTCAGAACAACCGCACCGGTCATCAACTTCAACTAGCAAGCACAAGGAGACCACCACGTCTTCGGATCGCAAAGAGACGTCCTCGGCTTCCAAGACTTCCGAGTCGCAACACTGGTCATCCTCTTCCCAAGCTACACACACATCGTCTACTTCAAAGCAGGTTACCTCCTCAACTCGAGGCTCACCAACGGCTACTTCTTCAAGCAAGCCTCATGGGATCACTACTCACTCATCACAAAGCGTTGAAGCATCCTCTACTGCTGATTCTTCCGGATCGACGCAATGGCATTCCTCTTCACAACCACCTCTAAGCTCTTCTCCGTCAGTACAATTCTCCTCCTCGACGGTCCCTCTGTCAAGCTGGTCTCATGGGACCACGACGACCTCTTCAGCAAGTGCCAAGAAGTCTTCTACTTCCGAGACAATCAGGTCAACCCACACGTATTCATCCTCGCAGCAGCCCAAAACTTCGTCCTTCAAGTCAGCGCAGACCACTCCCACAACCCCAGGCCAACCTCCAACCTCTACAGATAAATCATATTGGAGTACATCGAGCTCGTCGGAGTGCACTACAACAAGTCCAGGCTCTAGATCTACTATCCGGACACACTCAACATCTTCCAGGTCGTCACACTCATCGTCATCCAAATCGGAACATACCACATCTTCCCTGCCAGAGCTGTCGTCCACATCACCTGTTTCGCCCAGCACGACGTCCACCACAACGAAAGGCAGCACCTCTTGGCCTGCCATATCCACGGGACGAAGTCAAGCTTCTCCTTCACCCTCGTCCACGGGTTCCACTAAGATGACTACCTCAAGCTGGAGCCAGACCACATCTCCATCCACGGTCCCAACGATGACTAGCTCGACCGGTTACGTTACAACAAAAGGCACCACTTCTTCGACTGCCACACCCACGGGTCCACTCCAACCTTCTTCTTCACAATCTTCCGTGGGAATTTCGCTTCAGACAACTTCCTCCATCTGGGGTCAGACCTCGTCTTCATCACTTGCTCCATCCAGCACGCTGTCCACCACAACGCAGGGTACCACATCGTCGTCTCCCATATCCACAGCACCGGTCCAGTCTTCTTCTCCACTATCGTCCTCGGTCCTTTCGACTAAGACTACATCCTCAACCTGGGGCCAGACTTTCTCTTCACACATTTCAACGACATCCAGCTCAGCCATCCACTCTACGCCTTCAGATGCGACTTCATCTCACTCATTGACTTCGCCTTCATCATCTTTGCCTTCGAAGTCACCGTCATCAGTCCAGCCGACTTCATCAACATGGACACATACCCAGTCTTCGTCCGGCATCTCATCTCAGACGACGCCTGTGTCCACAGCATCCACTACGACATCTTCGGATGTCATGTCACAGACATCGCCCTCTTCACATTCACACCACACAACTACCTCACATACAACATATTTATTTTCATCTGTGCCTTTGCAATCGTCGTCTTCGAAGTCAGTCCAGAGCTCATTCTCAGGCTCCGTAACCTCCTCGTCTTCCACGAAGCCTGGTGAGACTAGTTCATCCAAGTCGTCTCTGTCAGTATCTTCCACGACATACCGGACTTCTTCTGTGACGCCGATGCAGTCGTCGATATCAACTCTATTGTCTACTTCCACATCAATATCTTCAAGGCCAGCCGAATCCACATCCTCGAAGACAACACATATCTCGTCCACAGAGTCTGCATACTCTTCAACGTCTAGTCCGGCACACTTCTCTACTTCAACGCCACTCTACTCTTCAGCATCGGAGGTTTCTCGAACATCGCCCTCAAGCTCAACGCACTTACCCTCCACAAAGCCATCTTACACAAGTCAGCCAACATCCACACAATCTAGGCAGAGTCACACAACGTCTTCGCTGGGACCGTATACTTTGAGCACTATCACGCCTACATCGTACTCCTCGCACACTACAAGTTCAGGCCAGGCTAATTCGAAGACTACTACAACAGCTCACACATGGACCTCTGTGACGACAGAGTCGCAGACAGCACCCTCCAGCCCCAGCCAATCGAGTCCTAAACACTCGAAGTCAACCAACTCCCAGTTCACCCACTCCACATCTACACCGCTATCTTGGACTCAGCCTACAATATCGAGCGAAATGCATTCTTGGTCCACCTCGTTCAGCAAGACACTTCTCAGCACAACCACAGCGAGCTCCCAGACCACTAGAACGACCCAATCTTGGCATACCACATCCAGCCTAAGTATTACGAGCCTGAGCAGCTCGGGTCCAACGACTTCCAAGCCTGACCAGTCTACGTCTACAGCGACGACTCAGTCCACAACGACTCCCCAGTCTCCGTCTACATATTCAAGCCATACGGTTTCCAAGCCGACCCCACCCAGCGTAACGCAATCGAGTACGGCTACAGATTACTCTCAATTCACGTCAGTATCTCACTCGAGTCCAATTAATTCAAAATCAACTCACATGAGTCTAAGCACTTCCAGCTCGGGTCACTCAGAAACTACCCAGTCCAAGACAACCGCAGCTACTTCCTCGATACCGGAAACAGGCAGTCTCACAAAATCCATATCTTCGACCATGAGCATACCATCTTCTCAGTCCACATACTCCACTTGGACCACCTCAACTCGCCATACCCAGACGTCTGTTTCGTCTTTCACGTCGACCCTCTCCACAGAGACATACTCCACGTTCACTACTTCAATTCCCACATCGGAGACAATCTCCAAAACAACTCTTTCTCAACCAACACACTCCACTAGCCAGAATACTACGCCAATTGGATCTACCACATCCACTCGATCTAGACCAAGCACGGGGACCCTGGCGACCTCAATTCAGTCCAACTCCTCCCCAGGAACACTTCCCCCGTCGACTCAGTCTCAGCCAACTGATCATATAACAAGTGCAGGGTTTACTACTTCCAGGGTTTCCCAACCATTAACAGCAACGCACTCCAGCCTGATACAGTCGAAACCGGCTACTTCAGAATTCACTACCAGTCCCGGACCACACTCTCAACCAACTCCATCTGTGCCTGTCCACTCTCAATCTACTTCTAAGGCGCAATCAGGCACAAGCCAGTCCGGGACTACTCAATCGAAGCCGACGGCAATAACGGTTCCTACAACATCTCCTTCCGGCCCTAGTCAAGCTTCGCCGGAACCCACATCGAAGTCGCTTTCGGCCTCGACTATTGAATACACAACATCAACGATCTGTAAGTGTGATCCTTGATAATCCAGCACTATCTATAATAAGAAAGAAAAAGAAGAACAGAAGGCCAATAAAGCTAACTGCCCATAGACACGACGACCACCTACACGACTACATCCTGCGCCCCGACAGTGAAGGTCTGCCCAGCGCGCAGCACGGTGGTTATCACATCCACAGTTGCCGTCTCAACAACTGTCTGCCCTGTATCACAGAGGCCGACAGCTACCCCCGCGCCATCTACTACGGAGTGGATCACCTCGACTATATGCGAGTACAAACCTTGGGCAAGTGAATTGGGGAAGCAAGGTGCTAACATCGATACAGACTCAACGTCCACCTATACCGTAGCGCAATGCTCGTCGAACATTCAGAACTGCCACACTAGTAGTCCTTCAGTGGCTACAACCCTCATCCCCATCGCTACAACCACATATCCCGTGACAGAGAGCCCATCTATTACTCAGATAGCTGGGACCACCAAGTGGACTACCTCGACCATCTGTAAGTCCAACACACAGCATAAAACCTTTAGAACACTGAAAAATGGGTAGGTGCTAATCAAGCATAGACTCCGCCTCTAGCTACACGGTGGTACAATGTCCGCCAACGATCAAGAACTGTCCAGCCAGCAGCACCATGCTCACCACGACCCTCATCCCCGTCGCTACCACTATATGCCCGGTCTCTAGCCCGACCCAAGTCCCTAGCGGTAACGGGTCCGCGACCACACCAGAGGTGGGCGGGAAGGTCAATTTCATTGCCTCCGGTTCTGGAGAAGGCAGTATGCCCACCGAGACTGGCGACTCAGCAACTTCCACCCTAGTAGCTGGCCAGCCTCATAGCGGTACGGCAGATGCATCTACTGTTCATAATCCTTCGATTTCCACCGTGTCATACGTGCCTGGGTCCTCGCAGTCAAGCGGCTCAGCCATCGCAAACGGACAGTCTGGAGCTCTGATCGTCTCGGGGTCTGCACCTGCTCCTGCTCTTGCCGCTCAGACCTCGTCCGTCATCGCATCGCCTACATCTAAGATTTCGCAATCGAGCGGCCTACCCGCTGGAGGTGGACTGTCAGGAACCTCAACATCTGGGTCTGATAATCCCAAATCTTCGACTATGACCGGGTCGTCCACTCCCACAATCTCAAAACCAAGCCGTCCACCATTTGAGGGTGGGCAGTCTGGGACTTCTCCGAAATTCGCTTCCGCTTCCGGGTCCGTTGCTAACGTATCGGGGTCTGCTGCGCCGACAACCACCTGGGGACCATCTGGAACCCCTGGCGGTCGTCCTGGAACAAACGGGACTACTACAGCGGCTGGGACAACGTCGCCCACGGGGACTGGGTATGTCACGGCGGGTGCGGCGGTACACCCTGTCAACACGCTTGTAGTTGGTCTTATGGTCGTTCTTGTGTCGTTGGCCCTGCTATAAAACTGTCTTCCTGTACTTCCCCGGTCTTTAGCACGAATGTATGGATTCCTCTGTTCTCTTATGAGACTTTGATACTATTGTGGAAATTCGTGAGCAGGACTTTGGAAAAACAGACCAGGGGGATTAAGATGTTGCGGAAAGGTAAGCTTGGCTGGGCATATCCTATATAAGGTTTTTTAACCTATGAACACACACTACCATGGACACCGCCGTGCAGTGTTGGCCCTTCTAATTACACACTCTTTGCCACTTATGCATATGGCCACTGTCATTACTCAATAAATCAATTGATCACCATACGCCCTCACACTCTCCAGATACTCCATCACCTGGCCATAGTCCTTACACACATGCGTAGCATCCCAACCATCACTACCAGAATTATCCTCCGGGAACGTCGTGGCGTGGCCCTCGAGCGCCGTATCGGCAGAGCACATGATAGATTGCCGCAGGTAGGCGACGCAGTGGGTCATGTGCCAGTGATGGTCGTCGGGGATCTCGTGGCCGGATGCGAGACCGAAGTAGGTCTGAGCCATGGCGAAGAGGCAGTGTAGTTGGTGGGTGACCGAGGTGGTGAAGACGGTCATGCCCTCGTCCCACTCGATGGGTTTGGGTAGGTCATGGTATTTGTGGGTTTCGTTGACCCATTGGAAGCCCATACCCTCTGGACGATTCTGTGTTAGTTGCAAATGAGCATAAGGAGGATGGGGGCAGGGGGCCATCATAATTACTTGGCATGAGGTTGTTCCACTTCTGCAGGACCTCGTCCGTGAAAAACTCGGACGAGTTCATCGGAGCATAAGACGTATCGTATTCGAATCTCGTAAGCTTTTGCGGAACTATAAAAAGTGTCAGCTGTCCATCCCTAACACCACAAGGAGTGGGGATATTACTGACATCTCGGCCCGACGCCCGTCATGTCACCCAAGAGCTGCCACTGGTCTTGCGGTGGTTCCTTCCACTCGCTCCGTAGCAACAGGATGATTATGATCAACAAGAGTGTCGTGTCCAACATCCATCTTGAGGACTGCAGGATACCGGCAAGTGTTGACCTCTTTGATCTCCGTTGGCGCTGTTGTGCCTGCCATGACTTCTCTTCGCCTATCAATGATTCCACCTCGGTGCTGGACCTCGCGCTGTCAGGGTCTTGGTCGTGCTCGTGCTGACCCGCCATTTGCACGTTTTTATACTGATGTGATGATGCCATGTTGGCTGAGAAGTTATTTGTAGTGAGGCTAAAGCAAGTAGCTTCGATAGTTCCACCGTCCTGCGGGCGCTCTTGCTTGTCCAGTGACAGTAATGATAATTATGTCCCCGTTCGAAGTTGGAAGAACAGAGCTTCAACATCCTTTATCGACAACACTGTGGGACAGAGAGATACAACGGCCAGCATATTGCTGGCAGAGAAGGGGGCCATTTCGAGACGATGCTGGGGTGAGTCTCAAACGCATTCGAGACAAGCCGCTTGTGAGACGTCCAAAGGAGCCAGTGGAAGGAGGCTTGTGATCCAGGTTAGCCCAGCGTACCAGAGTCTCACAGGAGTTAGAGCCAAGACTTTAGTGTAAGATCACCCGCAGATATGTTATCTGTAGGCGAGTGTCATTGTACGTATTGGCCTTTGAGTAACTTCCAAGACGAAAAGGGGGGGGGGTTGTTCATGTGAAAGGGGGAATAGCCCCTGAATCGGTACGTACTTAGGTACATAAGTACTTACGGATCGACAGCCGGCTGACAGTTGGCACTGTTTCAGACAGCTGGCAGTCTGACCCCGCCCGGACCGGCATCTGGGATCCGCTCCATCAACTCCACCACCAACAACCAAACAGCCACACAATGAATCAAAGAGCCGACCGGTCATCCAATCCACAGTAGCTCGTTTCAAGCTTTCTTCTTGTTGGGGCACGTTCCACCCTCTACATCGACTGTAACATACTTAGTGTAACAGCAGTCTAGACCCACCGCGGCGCTTACTTCGAGAGCTCGGGCCGGTCGTCTGGTGATGTCCAGGCAGGCCTGCCAGGCAGCCAGGATGATCAACATCCGCGCCGCGGCAATCCGGCACATCTAAACCTTCGGGATCCATTCATTAGCCGTTGTCACGGCACGACATCCGGACGGCTCTTTTTCGTTCTTTGTGGCGACGTCTCACAGGGCAGGCAGGGTCTGGAACCTGACAGCCACGGACAACAGCCCGAACAGCTTGAGTAGAGCTGGGTAGAAGTCCTGGTAGTCTGGTAACCTGGGGAGGACTCTGAACTCTGGTAGACCTCGATTCTGGGCCTCTAGACCTCCTTGGCGCATATGCAGAGGAACCTCCTTCCACTCAAACCCAGAAGCCTTGGAAGATATGATGACAATGAACATTCAACAGCGGGGGTTGCTCTCGGGGTCCGGACTGGAGCATGCCTTGGTGCCACGTTCCACTCCTGTATTGTCATCCTCCTCAGTCTCCTCTCCCCCCCCCCCTCGGCCACCCCCTCGGTGACCCCAATTTGATAGCATGGGATTCGACTAGAGGGGGGACCGGATGGCACTACGTCGGGCAGCCCATATCCCACCTATCCGGTCCCTCTTTGCCAAAACCAACTGTCAGACAGTCATGGGCAAACTTGGACTTTTTATAGCCATGCATTGCCAAGACTTCCACCGCTCCGCAACTCCATCAACTTCATCCATAAAACGCGCACGCGACCGGCAAAATCGTGCCGTATGGAGCGTACACCTGGGCACACAGAGGAGGTCGGCCTTGGAGGGCGCCCAACACGGGCATACACATGGCTTGGCATACGGCACCTCTGTTCTGGTCCCGCCACATAAGTAATGGGTCCGATTCCCCTACATCTGACTATCTGACGATGGGTCGGGCTGTACAGATGCCATTCTGCAGGTCCAGCGACACGCATATAAACGACAAACCTCTGTGGGACCCTGAAAGGCACCCTGCAGTTCTGTGCCATTAGTGTGATGATAATACCCGGCAGCCCTTTTTTTTGTTCCCCAGACACAACCGCGTCAATGACTACCACGACCATCATGACTAGGCCCTCAAGCCGGGATAAGCTTGTGGGGAAGAAGATCGCCGTCATCGGCGGTACGTCCGGGTACTTCAACCGACGATATAACCCCTGCCCTCACGTGTAGCATGTCGGCTGACCAGACGAACAGCATCGGCTTCGGCATCGCCAAGATCCTCCTGGAGCACGGCGCACGCATAGTCGTCATCTCCAGCCAGCAAGCCCACGTCGACGACGCAGTCTCCCGCCTCAACGCACATTTCCACCACAACAGCAGCAATCCGTCCCGTGTTGCCGCGGCGGTGACAGGCCTCGTCGGCAACCTCCGCGACGAGTCCGCCTTCACCTCCCTGCTCATCGCGCTCGCGCCCCTGGACCACGTGGTCTTCACCAGCGTCGACCGCGTCATCCGCGGGCCCCTGGCCAGCGCCGACCTGGATGATGCGCGGCACCTCTTCGGCCTGAAGTTCTGGGGCAGCGTGGTGGTGGCCAAGGCCCTCGCGGCACACGACATCGTGAGGCCGGGAGGCTCCCTCACGCTGACCTCCGGCTTGGCCGCGCTGCGGCCTAGCATGGGCACGTCGATAGGCGGGGCGCTGAACGGCGGGGTGAATACGCTGACGCAGGGGTTGGCCATGGAGCTGAGCGCCAAGAGGATCCGTGCGAACACCGTGGTGCCGGGCCTGTGTAGGACGGAGCTGTGGCATAAGCAGGGACACTCGAGGGAGGCTCAGGAGGAGGTCATGGCGGCGGTGGCCAAGGACCTGAGTGTTGGGTTTGTGGCGCGGCCGGAGGATGTCGCCGAGGCGTACCTCTATCTCATCAGGGCGGACTACGCTAACGGGACGACTGTGGTGATCGGTAAGTGGTATTGAGTCTCGAGGCTGGGGTCACTGGCCTGCAGCGGCCCGTCCTGGGCAAACTTGAATTTGGCTGACTCCCACGACTTGCAGATGGTGGTGCGCATATTTGAAGATGGCGTCGTGAAATATGTCGGAAAACGGATGCTAATAATTTTCAACCAACGACGTCAGGTCCCATGCTTGCATCCGTGGATGGCTGACGCCGGACGAACGCTACTAGGCGTCATTTTATCTATGACTTAATGCGGGAGCAGGACACCACGGCGCAAGAGAGACGCATCTCTGATGCAGAGGCAGTGAACAGTTGTACTTCGAGGATACCCAGCGGTCATATAAATGAATAACAGGCGTTAGCCGTCTTTCATTGCTGTTTCCATGCCACACAGCGACTTAGCGCGAGCATGCTACAGGCAGCCAGATGGTATGGAATAAAGCTACTGGAATCAATGGGAAACCTCCCTGCAGACCTTCGGCCTCCGTAGCAGGCCACATGAACGCCGTTGCAATCAAGGGGAACACTTCATGCCCTCGAGGCACCTTGGCAGCCTTTGCAGTATGAGGAAACGGAGCCGTCACAACAAGGAACCCTAGTTGTGTGAATTATCTGGTCGTTATGAGAAGTGCCGAACGTGGCACCCGTGAGATGACTGGAACAAGTGACGTGCAACCAAAGTTATGTCGATCAAGCCCGACGACGACCTGTGACCATGGGAACACAAACGAAGGGGGTCACAACCAAACCCCGTCCGCGAGCAGTACAGATATACGGACGGGTTGTCGCTCTCCGCGGATGGCTTGATGGGAAGACTCATAATAATTCGGATTACCTTGGCCGAGTTGCCTTCAATAGGTAGAAAAGAATCCCCAACGCGAACAACAAACAGCCTCATATCCATACGACTGTGGCATATAGAACACCTAAAAACCTATTGAAAGTCAGGATGAAACTAGCAATTGCCCTGAGCATCGCTACCCTGGCTGCAGCCCGCCTTACCCCCAGGCAAACCACATCCTGCACCGCGACGGCCGCCGTACCAACATGCGCAGTGAGTGCATATATGCCATACCTTTTCTCCCTTCACTAAACCAGCCCTTCGTACCGTTCTCGAACTGATTTACCGGCGCCCCTATGCTATAGGTGCCGTGCATCACCAGCGCTGCCGCAGCCATCGGCTGCAGCACGGAGGACTATGCCTGCCAGTGTGCTAGTTCTCGTGAGCTGCAGTCCTCTGCTGGAGACTGTGTTTTATCAGGATGTGGAACCGTTACGGTTTTTGAGGTTATCTCTGCGGCGGAGGCGGTCTGCTCTCTCTGTGTCTGAGTGGTTATCTGTATAAGGAAGGAGATGCTGGAGGGGCTATATGGCTTGTGTAATACTTAAAGTATTGGACAGTGACTACATTCATGCAATCCATGACTGAAATTCCCAAGTGCGATGCTGTTTGTCAGAGTGTTCCGATTGCATAGTCCGGTTCAGCTAGTACTACAAGAAACACTTCTTTTGCGATATATCGAAGACGGTTAGCTCTCCGGCTTATTTTCGTTCATGTGCCTGAGTCCTTTAATTAAGTTGTCCTGTACTCCACGTAAAATAGTCTTAACTGGCACTGCTCAAGATCGCTGTGGAATTCCTGGTCTTGATGGTGACAGTAAGTTCGGAAGTGTTGTTGGAACGGTGACTTCTATACCGATGTCATTCCTCGGTCAGTTCCACATCCGACCCATAAGCCACTGGCAGTCACGATGTCGGGCAGTTAGGCCCAAAATGAACGATATTCCCCATCAGATTCAACGTCGAAGCAGTTGAACAAGTCATGAAGCCCAGGCATTGACGATATCCTGGGTAACAAGTCTTAATCCGGATGCACGTTCTAGTTGATTGTGCCTTTGTTATTCTAGTGGATTAGCCACATTATATCTGGCTGACAAGTCCCCCGGCTGTCAACGGGTACGGAGGAAGCATCCATGGGGCGTCTGATGCAAGCAACTATCCATTCAAGAATGCGCTCGTCATATCAGCCAGGTCAAAAACCAAGAGATAATGTATGGTATGTGGTAGCCGGCAATCCGGCCTCTCAACACCCGGCCGTCTTTCCGAGGACTGAGGCTTATCTTGATAAGACAGTGATACATAAGGACAGTGGTGTACATGATCGGCAGAGGTAGGACGACCGAGATGGTGTTATCTTGGGAGACTAAGCCTGCGGCTACTCTTGATGCCTTAACTGTGATGATGATAGTGTATGGAAATTGAGACAAATCCGATTTTAATTATGTGTCAATAGGCTCTGGTTAATTTGCACAACACCGCCTTGAACCGACTTTTAGCATACTGCGGCAAGCTCTGGCGAGGTCACTGGAAGTCCGCAGATCCTCGACACAGATAGCAATGATCGCTATCATTTCTTGGGAAATGCCCCCCACGCGGGGAAAACAATATGGTCGTACAAAGGCCTTATCAGGGGAGATCCCTCAACACGGGTCTTTGTGGTCGGCTATCAGCTGACACCTCCCCCGAAGCGGCTGGGCTCAGGCTCACGCTATTTGTCTCATCAGAGCTCGCTTTACGTCGGGATACACTCAACTTCGACGATACTACATATATATGTATCAAGCTATCCCTCTGCCTATATAAAAACAGTGCAGACGTCGCACAACTTCCATACCAGCGATACAGCTCTTGCCCAAGTAGTCTGCATTGAGTGAGATGAGATAAACCGCACTCCGTACACATCCAGCAAACTGTCACCAAGAAGAGAACAGAGCTGGTGAAGGGCGGTGTCACCATTCAAGGGGTCTCATAGTCGGAGACCGATGTCAGATCAATCGATAGCACCGTCTGTGTCGTGTGATGTATAAGACGACGACCCGCCTCGCCGCCAACATGAGCAAATGGGCCGAGTATACAAAGATATGCACCGGTATCCGGGAGAATTCCATTCCAAAGCAATGGCTCCTGCAGAAAGAAAAGCTCCCTGGGCCGGAGCGGCTCAACGTCCTGAACGTCCCCGCCGAGTCCGGCATATTGACACCAGAAGAGATCACCATCACGAAAGCAGATGTCCCTGAGCTTTTGGAGGCATACAAGACCAGTAAATGGACAGTGAGACAGGTCGTCACGGCGTTCCTCAAGCAAGCCGTCATCATAAACCAAATGGTAAGAACGACATGGACTCGTCCGCGCCGCCACACAGCCAGCCAGGCGCCCATACCACCCCCCCCCCTCCCGCCCCCCAGACTCCAGTGTACTCACTAACACGGCCAACCACCCCCCCAAGACGAACTTCGTAACCGAGTTCCTAGCCGACGACGCCCTCCGGCGCGCAGACGAGCTAGACGCACACCTCAGCACGACGGGCGACCTCGCCGGCCCCCTCCACGGCATCCCCACCTCGGTCAAGGAACACGTCTCCCTCGCCGGCCGCATCACGCACGCCGGCTTCGCCTCCTTCATCCCCCGGCCCCTCCCCGCCGAGGACGCACACATCGTCCGCCTCCTCAAGCAGCGCGGCGCCGTCTTCCACCTGCGCACCAACCAGCCCCAGTCGCTGATGCACCTCGACTGCGAGAACAACATCACCGGCCGCACGCTGAACCCGCACGACCTCCTCCTCTCCCCGGGCGGGTCCTCGGGCGGCGAGGGCGTGAGCGTGGGGAGCCAGTGCAGCGTCTTGGGGATCGGGACCGATATAGGCGGGAGCATCAGGGTCCCCGCCGCGTTCAACAACTGCTACGGCCTGCGGCCCACGGCGCTGCGGGTGCCCACGATGGGCCTTGCGGGCTTGGTCGGCGGGCAGGAGAGCATCAGGGGCGTGGCGGGCCCGCTGGCGAGGAGTGTCGAGGGGCTGCAGACGTGGATGAGGACGGTGTTGGACCAGGAGCCGTGGGAGGTCGAGACGAGCCTGATGCCCATCCCCTGGAGGTCCGACGCGCAGCTGGGCGACGGCTTCACCGTCGGGGTGATGTGGGACGACGGGGTCGTAAGGCCTCACCCGCCCGTCGTCCGTGCGCTGAGGACGGCGGTCGAGAAGCTCAGGGCGGCCGGGGTCAACGTTGTGGACTGGGAGCCGTATGACCACCAGCGCGGGTGGGACATCATCGCGCCGCTGTACTTCACCGACGGGGGAAAGATGTACCTCGAGGAGTTCGAGAAGACGGGTGAGCCTGCCCTCCCGCTGTCGTTGCATGCCTTCGACTTTGCGAAGAAATCAGGCAAGATCCCCCTCACGGTGCAGACCAACTGGGCGCTCAACCTCGAGCGTGAGAGGTACCGACGTGAGCACCACGCGCTGATGAGGGAACGTGGGGTTGATTTCATCTTGAGTCCGGCGTATGTCGGTGCTGGGGTGCTGCAGGGTGGTGCGAAGTACTGGAATTATACTGCCATCTGGAACATCTTGGATCTGCCTTCTTCGGTGTTGCCGAGTGGGTTGGTGTGCGATAAGGATGTGGATGTGAAAGATGTGGGCTACAAGCCCAGGAACGAGACGGATGAGGAGGAGTGGAAGGCCTGTGAGTTCAGCCCTATTGTAACAGAACCACGAACACTGCGAGACTAACGGTGTCACAGATGACCCTGAGCTCTTCGATGGGTTCCCCATCGCGTTGCAGGTGGCTGGAAAGCGGTATAAGGACGAGGAGGTCCTTGCCTTTACCAAAGTGTTGGACGCAGTACTCAAGGGCACCAACTAGAGTGAGTGCAGATGACAAGAATAAACTTGACCAAGGTGCAAGCAGGAAATATATCCGACTTTGCATGCAACGTTGTGTTAGACACCGACGCGAGTAGTGACAAAGCGATGCTTCACTTGTCAAGTAGTTGCTCCTGGCAAGATGATGATCTCAAAATGAGCAACAACGTACAAAGGAACAGTAAGGCCCACGGATGTCGTGATGTGATGGGAGAGGCAGCTACGACCATGGAGCTTGAACGCTCGCATAGCATCTTCAAGTCTATATAGCCAGTAGAACCGCGAGCTAGTCTCATGGTAGCTCGTCTCACAACGCCTCAAGCATAGCATTGGCAGCCTCCTTCAACCTCTCCTTCGCAGTGGTGATATCCTTCAGACTAGGCGGCATCCCCGTCAGGCTGCCCAGAAGTGGCCTGCCGTTCGCCCTGGCCGCCAGGAAGTCCAGACACTCCTGCGTCACCTTCTGATACTGCTCGATGGTTTTGTAGTCCTCTTTGTGCTTCTCGACCTCCTCGGGTGGTATGACCAGCGGAGGGGCGGGGATCTTGCTGACCTTTGGCGGCGGCGGAGGGGGCACCATGATGACATCTGGAGGGATGGGATGGCCATTTGAGAAAGGAGGAGGTGATGCATAGTTTGGAGTCATCATAGTGACCTGCGGCGGGAACTGTAGCGGCGCCGGCGCTATCGGCTGGCATCCGTTGGTCATACCTGGAGGTGGTGGCGCGTTCGGCAGGTACTCGTAGCCCTCGGTGGTGATTAGACCCTTGGGGGTAAGATACTTCTGGGGTGCCTTGTTGTAAGTGGCGTACGGGAACAGCCCATACTTTGCCATCAGCTCAGCCTCCCCAGGTGGTGTGTTCACAGCTGGTAAGCGAGGCGCGATAGGTCGAGGAGCAAGTGGCCGGGCCACAGGTGGTCGAGGCGCGATTGGCCTTTGGTTCAATGGGCCGAGGGATCGTGGCTCCAACCACCCTTGTGAAGGAGGTTGGAATGGAGCAGGGACGAAAGGCGCGGTGTTGTAGCTTTCTGCTGGCCGTACTTGCTGTCCTGCGGCGGCAAAACCGGCTCCATCAAATCCAGGTTGCCCAGGTTCCGGGTTTCGTCTTTGCCATTGCTGGCTATAACCCACACCGTTCTGGGCATTAGAAACAGTGGAGTTAGCAACAACCTGACCAGGTGTCGCTTGAGCCTGTTGTGCAACCTGAAATGAACCGGTGTTGCTTGATGGCATGGGTACAGGTCCCTGCCCAATGCTTTGTGGCGGCAGAGGCGTGCCTGAAGGCAGACCAGGTGGAGGTGCCTGATTGAGAGATTGAGTACCGGGCGGAGGATGTTGTGGTGGTATCGGCCCAGACTGGTCGACGTCCATGGTTGTTGGTACCGACTGTTGGGCTTCAGCCGAGTTTTGTGCAGTAGATGTTTGTTGCTTGTCAGCTCCATCGCCGTCCCGGTCATCTTCGCCATCTATGCTGTCAAGCTCGTCCTCGTCAATCGACAGCTCGGCGCCGTCTTCTTCTGCACGCTCTGTGGCAGCTGTTCCGTTTGTATTCCCTGATGCTAATGGCGCGTCGTGCTGACCCGCGGGCGCACCTTGTTGAGGATACAAGTGCCCCTCATGCTGCGCACCTTGCTGCTGGGGCCTACTCTTCTCCCTGTTATGCCGGAGGTTCTGCGCATTCCGCCTCAAGAGACTGGGGTCAGTTTGTTTGGGCCTGAGATCACCCATCAACTTATATGCATGTTCACGCCTCGCATCCAAGGCGACCTCCTCGTCCATCTTGCTCTTCACCCAGGTGTTGACATCCTCAATGCCGAGCTCCCTGGCGATGTTCTCGAACTGCTCCTTCTGCAATCTCATCGCTTGATTGCGACAAAATTGGCGGACGTTGTTGATGTTGCGCTGCGAGTCCGGAACCAGACCCCAGACCGTACGCAGTCTCTCGATTGTCGCGGCACCTCGCTTGAGCTTCACACCACGAGCCTCGAGGTTCTTTGCTATCTCTGCCGGCGTCATTCCCTCCTTGGTCATCCTCGTGATCTCAGCCTTTCGCATGACGCGTATTCGCACTCGTTTGACGGGGACGGGGTCGCTGTTTGCCATTCGCTTGGCTAACTCGAGATGGGCTTTCCGGATGTTGGCGATGCCCTGCTCTGTCATCCTCCGGGGCGCCTGCAAATCAAGAGTATGGCGTCAGAAGATAACACCGTCAATGGGTGAAGATATAGGGTTACACGTGAACATACTCTCTGCCGTAAGCCCCATTTCATCCGCTGCCTCGCAACAGCTCTACTGCTTGTATCCACGCCCTTCGCTACCAATGCCTCGGAAATGGCTTTGCAGCCCTGTCCATTCTTGGTTCTCTCCTCGATCTCGTCCTTGAAGTCCTCCAGGTTTGACCCTACTTTCTTGCCCCTCTTCTTGGGAAACAACCATGGTTCTCCGGTCGCGGGGTTGATATCACCACCATCCTCACGTGCAGTCCAGCTCAGATCGGCATGGGTTGTGTCGACGCCGTCGAGGACATGTTCGGGGTCCTCGGGCAGTCTTCGTGTAATCTTGCGAAGAGACGTATATTCTGCCCCTGGGGCAATCGGTTTGCGCGCGCCATCGATGGCCTGGCCAGGAGTTCCGGGAGGTAAGCTCGAGGGTCGCGACACAGTGCTGGCACTTGCGCTAGCATCCTGCAGGACGGCTTGCTGCAATTGACACAGAGGATCGTCTGGGTTTAGACCGTTGTGGTTGTTTTTGTTGCTGGTGTTGCTATAACTGTTATGGTTACTGTCGGCTTTGGAACGATTGGGGCTCGCAGGCCGTTTACGCTGATAGACGCCAGTCGGCATTTCGGAGGGGTAAACGGCTGACGCTCGGCGCGACTCGTCGCAATGGGGAGGGGAGGGGAGGGATGAGGCAGGCGGGCGGAACAAGGTTGTTATCTCGTGAGACCGCTGTTGTCGATGTGCACGTCTGCCGAGAAAAGACGGCTTCTGTGTGGCGTTGAGGAAGCCCGCCGGATAAGCTCAAGCCACACAGCGTCCAGATGGCCCCCCCAAGCCACTACACAGTACGGAGTAGAATACACAATAACCACTGCAGCCACCGCTGGGCCCCTAACCCTTCGCTGTTTCTACCCGGTCTCGGTACCGACAATGGGACCCACCTCAACTACGACAATATAATATCGATCGGGCTTGACAACAAGACACAACATAACACTTCTATATCATCCTCACAACTGTCTCAACTCTCACAAGCCACTCACCGACTCTAGCTAAGAAATTATCGATGGCTACACAGTCCTAGTTCTCTTCTCGGGACTCTCCAAGCTACCGAAGTTCCGGACCATGGCCTCCGAAACAAACAGCCATCAGCATCCTCCCCAGGGACCACCAGTACATGGAATAGATGTCAGCCCCCTGACCCAATGCGCCCACTGGAACTCCAAGCGAGACATCATTGCCATCAAGCACAAATGCTGTGACCAGTACTACGCTTGTATAAGCTGTCACGATGCTTTGGCCCACCACCCGCCACAGGTTTGGCCGCGGCACGAGCGACAGAACAAGGCCGTGCTCTGTGGCAGCTGTCGGGCGGAGTTGACGATTGACGAGTACATGAGTTGTGGCAATACATGCTCAGGCTGTGGCGCGGCCTTTAATCCTGGATGTTCGAAGCATTATGACCTGTACTTCGAGATGGAGACTGTAGGAACGACTCTGGGATCTGTCATCGATCCGGGTGGTGGCAATGGTACGCTGAGAAGTTTCGCTCTCTGTTCTTGGGCCTCTTCTTGGCTTTGGTACATCCACTCACACAGGTGCAGCATAAGAAGAGATATACAATGTCGTAACAGAACGAAATCAAAAGCTCAAGGGATACTTTTTGAGTACGAACGGCTTGCCTCGGTCAACACCTACGACTCAAACTCTTCGAGTGGTTGCCCATTGATTATTCAACCCGCAGGTAATCAACGAATGTTCCATGAAACTGAAACCACCTACTTAACTGGCCTTTCGACCTTCTCTGCAGAGAAATTTGCCTCTCGTTCGCTCTGCCTTGCCTCGCGCCC
Organism: Cytospora paraplurivora; assembly: GCA_021272945.2. NCBI lineage: Eukaryota > Fungi > Ascomycota > Sordariomycetes > Diaporthales > Cytosporaceae > Cytospora > Cytospora paraplurivora. The sequence goes on from JAJSPL020000035.1 coordinate 310,213, forward strand.
TGGCGTCTTGCGGTCCCGAAGCTGTGCCAGTCTCCCGCATATCACGCCAATTATGTCTGCTCAACGGTCCTGGCTCTTCCGGATACTCATAGCGTGTTGATTATCAACGTGACTGTCAAGGAAGAAATGCGAGCTCTGTTCAGTTCAGAGTTACTAACTCCTGGCCCAGTGTTTTGTCTCTGTTCTTCGCCGCTTCCCGCAGTTCGGGCTCGATGGTACTCAGCAAACAGCCGCCGCTGTGCGGTGATCTCCTCGTCAGTAATGTCTTCAGGGAGAAAGGCCCTGGCAACATCAGCTGACGTTGTCTCTGGAATTGCTGTATCCGCCTGTTCTTCATCCGCCTGTGCCGAGGTGGTCTGTATCGCAGCTGACATCGCTGACGCGGAATCGAATATAGAGCTCCATCCCTGTGGCGTATCTATCTGCCCATCGACAGGCCACCACTCACGCGTGTAAGTTTCGCGGTATGCCGGGTTGGCGTTTTGTGAATTTGTGTTGTCGCTGCTTGTGGTCGTAGAAGCCGTGCTGTGAACAAGATTGTTCGACTCGGCGGCTGTGTCGACACGTGTAACAAGGGCTGCATCGGACGTGACATCGACGACCAGTCCTGAGCCAGACCCTGGTATAAGATCGAGTGTCGCGTGGTATTCACAATCGGGATTGGGGCAGGAGTAGCGCCCGCTGTAGCTGGCGAGGCAACCATTATGGCAGACGGCATGATGACAGCCCATGCAGTACATCGTAGGGATCCAAAGGGCCATGTCTGTGGAAGATGCTCTGGTCTATCCTGCTATGATAAGAGTTACGTAGATGTGCGGTCATTACTTTGAAAGTTGGAGGGTAGGGCTCCCCTTTGCGGAGGTTGAACCAGGTGGTGGTCACCACGATGTATCGAGGAAGCCACCTGAATATTACTTTTTGACTCCTCGCTGCTGCTTGTTCAATATGATCATTTTGAGATTGGAATCTAGCTGGGAGCAAAGTGATCTTTAAATGTCCACTGCTTAGTTGCTAGTCACTTGAGCCTGACCAGTGACCTCCAATCGAGAATGGTTCCTTGCAGGAACCGCCTCACAATCAAACCGTTCCAAGCCCAAGCTCAAGGTTTCACAAGCTCATTGCCATCTTCTGATTGTGAATATTGGTGACCAATCTCATGAATGAATTGAGTAGTTGAGTTCTTTCCACCTGTGTCACTCATCGTGCACTCGGTGATATATCAGGATCGAGTTTCAGTGGTTGCGTTGTAAGCTTTATGCACATCGTATTCATTTCAGTATTCATACTGTATCTGGTTATTATTGGATTCTTACCTGCAAAGCTAAGTAATTACGACTACTGCGATATTGCAAAGTTTCTATACCAGCTGGTCCTCATGCTTACAGTGAGGTGACCCCTTGGCCGACGACCCTTTCATTCTTCATGTCAGGCGAGAATTTGGTCATGTCGGCAATGAGAACAACAAATGCACACGCACCCTTTACCCTTCGCAGCATTACCAGCGGTAACCCATCACGCCGAACCAAGGTGTTGAGGTAGCCAGCAGCCAAGATGTTATGATGGGGTCGATGGGGAGTGATTGAGTATACCTGCAATGGCATATTCCATGTCGAGCTAGCCAACTCCAGAAAGTATATGGATATTACAACGAATCATCTTACATGCCTACCAAACGATGCCACAACTACCGATGTAGGGTAAGATCTTACTTCATATATGTACTAGCTTATATACCTATCAGAAAAACAGCATTGTCTTGCCGTGCGATTGATGAGATACCAACCACCCTCATCCTTGATGTTTGTCCCAACAGGGGTCTTATCTCGATCCTTGCCCGTAGCTGACGATCTTGTCTTCATAAGGCTAAGCTCTACAATGCTCGATTAGGAAGGAGGTTGAGGTACCCAGGTGATCATGCAAAGGAGCCACTCTGCAGGGGCAAAATTCGTGATATCAAAGGTCAACAGTCCAGATGTCCCGCACTTGTTGACGAGACCTCGTATCGTCCTGTTCAGTAGATCCTGCTGCACTTGCAAGAACTACTGCTTCGGATACAAGCGTGGCAAGCTCGAATGCCTTCTGACAATGCAGTCACTGTAACACCCACCTCCGAGTTCTGGTTCCAAGGGTATACTCTAAGGGTTGAGAGGATTAAGTGGGACCGGCCAGAGCTGGCGGACGTCCGAACTTTTGAATGTATCACAGGAAGCAGTAGGTACATATGTAGTGTTTATAGTGCGTGTGTATGTTCTCTTTTATGCAGGTCTACTGCTGGACAGTGCAGGACAATGCGGGACTATACGTGTGCCAAGTCCTCCTCACCGTCAAGCTATAGAAGCAGGTCGGATATGCGGACAGCTCTATGAAACTGACCAGGAAGGTGCTAAAATAGAATGCCACGTGCCTGTATCGGAAACGTTGATCTTTGTGTCTAGGCTTTAGTCATTTAATTATCTGCAGTGCATAGGGTCGTATCAGCAAACGGATGTGGAAGGTTGTAGCTTGCCTGGGACCCAAGTACCTCGAGACCTTCACTCAACTGGGCAACATACTTTGGATGGAAAAAAAAGGTGCAAACGCGTAATTCAGACCTCTGCTGGCGCGACCCTTTAAAAACCCATATGGATATCTTGGTTGCACTGTTCTTTTTTTCCTGACCACCTTCCCCTCTACTCGTGCCTCTCTCAGTGCTGCCAACTCCATCGTCAATCTCCGTGCATACCAGCACCATCAAGATGAAGTCGGCCGCCCTCCTCGCCACCTCGCTCCTCGCAAGCAGTGCTTGGGCGATCAGCTCTCTGAGTAAGAGCCTCGTCCCTCCTCCTCTTCGCGATACCGAGTTCCACTCCGCCGACGCCATCGCGAGGCGCGCCACCAAAACCTCCACCAACGGTCAGGGCGTCTTCCAGCAGCTTCTCGACCACAATGACCCCACCCTGGGAACCTTCAACCAGTCCTACTGGTGGAGCAGCCAGTACTGGAAGGGCCCCGGTTCCCCAGTCGTCTTCTTCACCCCAGGTGAGGTCGCTGCAGAGGACTACACTGGCTATCTGACCAATGAGACGATTACTGGTCTGTTTGCTCAGGCGATTGGTGGTGCTGTGATAATCCTAGAGCATCGCTACTGGGGTGAATCGAGCCCCTTCAGCGTTTTGACCACCGAGAACCTGACCTACCTTACTCTGGACAACGCCATTCACGACACTACCTACTTCGCTCGCACCGTTGAGCTGCCTTTCGACACCAATGGTAGTAGCAACGCGCCCACTGCCCCTTGGGTCTTCTCTGGTGGTAGCTACAGCGGCGCACTGGCTGCTTGGACTGAAAGCGTTGCACCTGGCACTTTCTGGGCGACTCATGCCTCGAGTGCTGTTGTTGAGGCTATCTATGATTTCGTAAGTCCTACATACGAATCCAGATTGAGGATATCTCAAGAAGATACGAAAGGGCTTAACTAACAATGTGTAGTGGGAATACTTCGACCCTGTCCAGCAAGGAGCACCCAAGAACTGCACCTCGGACGTCCAGAAGGTTATCGACTATGTCGACGGCATTCTTCTGGGCAATGACACTGCAGCAAAGCAGGCTCTGAAGGCCAGGTTCGGCCTCGAAGGTGTCGAGCATGATGATGACTTTGCTAGCGCCCTCGAGAACGGCCCCTGGCAGTGGCAGGGCAATGACTTCGACGTTGGCTACTCCGACTTCTATTTCTGGTGCGACACGGTCGAGAACGTTGGAGCCCTGTACCCCAATGCAACGACCATCCCCGGAGAGGAGGGCGTCGGCCTTGAGAAGGCGCTGGAAGGCTACGCAAAGTGGTTCAAGGAGTACGCTCTGCCTGGATGTAAGTGACAAAATCTTTTCCCTGGCTGGAGTATGGGCTGTACTAACAACATTAACCCAATGTCACAGACTGCGCCAGTTACGGCTATGATGAGTGGTCCGAGACGGACAGCGTCGCCTGCTTTGACACCTACAACGCCAGCAGCCCCATCTACACCGACCTGACCGTGGACAACCCCGTCGACCGGCAGTGGCAGTGGTTCCTCTGCAACGAGCCCTTTGCCTTCTGGCAGGACGGTGCCCCATCCGACCGGCCCACCATCGTCTCGCGCCTCGTCACCGCCGGGTACTGGCAGCAACAATGCCCTCTGTACTTCACAGGGCCTGGCTCTTACGGCTCTGCGGAGGGCAAAAACGTCTCGACGACCAATTCGTACACCAAGGGCTGGGACATCGCTGGTACCACGACACGACTCATCTTCACAAACGGCCAGTATGATCCCTGGAGGGACGCTACTGTCTCAAGCGACTTCAAGCCCGGTGGCCCGTTCAATGGCACTGCGGACGCTCCTGTTCAGGTCATCCCGGCCGGCATTCACTGCAGCGATTTGATAGCTGAGAATGGCGTGGTGAACGCTGGAGTGCAGAAGGTGATCGACAATGAGGTCGCGGTGATCAAGGGCTGGGTTGAGGAGTTCTATACGGAGAAGAAGGCGAAGAGGACCTTGACCAAGCGGTGGTGATGATATGACGATCAGACGTAGCCTATAGGACTGATTCAGACTAGCCTAACCTTAAGAGGTTTGCAGTAACAATTTGACCTCGTGAACCATTTGCATGCATGACAGGCTATCAGTGGAAGTGCCCTTGTGGTTTGGTGTCAACTGGTAGGAAAGTGAATAGAGACCTGCATACTTCCAACCATGGATACCACGGCCATAGTCCGTTCGAAAAGACATATTCGTAGATATAAATAGTACACACCCAAAGACCAAAATATGCCTACCAGTAATGTTTGAGCATATCTTTCCAACTCCTAGTGTTTTTTCTTGGGAACTCATGGGACACCTAGACTCCTCTAGGTGTGTCTACAAGTCATCTCGATGGGCCGCCCCAAGCGTCGCATTGCCCAAGTCTGCCAGCACCGACCGCGACGGATACGTCGAATATCCGTTGTTAGCAATGTTGACGGCCTTCCCGTTATAGATATATCTCTCGATCCACTAAAGGGTCAAAACTTTGTGGATAAAGTTAACATACAGTTCAACACCCAGCCACGTCTACTTTGGAAGTTCGCATGTGCATGGTGTCAAGCGTCTCGCGATAGTCTGGGGGCGAGTAAAACCGTCGGATGGACATTGTCATCAGCTTCCAAGTTTGATGTTGGACTTGTGAAATGGGGCCGAAAGGGGATTAGCGAATTTGTTGGTAGATCTCGATACCGTGCCTGGCAGCGATGGCTGAAGCTTTTACAGCATAGTCACGGCCGAAGTCATCATCAACATGTGTCGTCCTTGGTGTTCAAATAAATAGCGAGCAGCAGACGAAGCAGGCAGCCCGCAGAGGAGCTCAAAATTGTTGTTTTTTTTTTAAAAGAAAAAGAAAAAAAGGAATTTCGCTCATATTTTGTCGTAGATAGATATCGTGATACTGCACTTGATCCACTTGAAAGTGAAGGGCCATCAACGAGACGATATGTGAAAGAGCGAACTAATATATATTCACGTATATATAAATACGGCCAGGGTACTTGAGGAGCCTGTCACCAACTGACACGGCGTCAAGAAGGCTCGCTTGATGACGATACCTCGTGACATATGATCCTGTACTGTGCCGACGGTTTTGAGGTTGCTTCCACCGAGAAGCCAATGTGCATAGTACGACGAATAGGCCGCCGCCGCCGCCCACCACAGAAGATAAAGAGGACAGGTCGTAAAGATAAATCAGCCTTGGTGATTATATTCAAGAGTAGGCGCAGATATCTTTCCATTTCAGGACCGCAGCTGGCACCAACCCCGTGTTCACCTACCTTCGAGTTCGTGGATTGCACCTGTGCATGAAGGGACCCAATACATGGCATGTCGTGAGGCCCGCCTCCCATGATTTAAGACGACATAGGGTCCTCATGTCATACTGGTCAGGCTTGTTTGATGACTTCCTTGTCTGAAAACCTCGGTGGTGGCCATATATTGCCCTACTCCAAGCCGCTAGCACTTCAGTGTGGCCCAGCGATTGTCAGGTGGGCAGAGTGGCTACTGCCGCCTGTACCGTCATTATCTAGTGCGAGGGGCCTGAGGTTCAAGAATCTGGTATGTCTCCTGTTTGCCGAGACCCTTGCGCAAATCTCAGCGGAATGAGTTTCCTGCAGAACCTGCAAGGCTCTCCAGGCCGATCTACCACATGGTCATCTGAAGAGATTTGGGAAGGGTGATTTCTGGACGCGTATGCCTCGGACTCGTACCCAGGCCCGTAGTAGAAGACTCCAGCTGAGCTATACCGAATGTGAGGCCCTTGAAGCATAGTTGCTGAAGTGGTGTCCGGATAGTGCGTCTCCTGTGTCACGTCGACGGTTCGGAGGATCCCTGGGCAGACCCGTGCCTGTGACACATCGTATATACCCTCATCAATTTCAGCCGATGATGCACTTCTAAGGATTGCAGTTTCGCTGAGGCCGTAAGGCCCATGATCTCTCTTTTTACCAGATACTTTTCCCGTCCTCGGCTTGTTCGGGTCTTCTTTTTGCCACGATGCGTGTGGCTTTTCTGACTCGACACTCCTGCTTCCACCAAGTCTCGAGCGAAGCGACCTGACGATTCGCAGCTCAGGGATCATTTTGATGAATTTTGAGAAGCCGTGAGTGCTACTGACAATAATGGCAACGTTATTCTCGACAACGATACAAGTCATCAGAGCTGTAAACGGCCATGTGCTGTCTTCGGCGCCCAGGGTCTCTATTCTATAGATTAGAGACAGTATACTCGCGATTACTCCCCTATCAGCGTAGTTTCAGTAACATTTCTACATTAATGATAGCAGCAGGACTTACAACAAGGCCGTACCGAAGACGGCTACCGTCGAAATCTTCCTCTTCGTCGTCATCTGAAGCCTCAAGATGACCGGAAGCGGCAAGACGAAGATAAATAAATCCAGCACTGTGCCGACTGCAGCCACGACAATTCCCCATATCAGCTCCTTCTGAGAACGTTCACTGTTGAGGCCGCTAGCCCATGTATCACCCCCGTGGGGTGTCGACATATATGCTGTTACGGGAATGCCAGTGAAGTAGAGCACCCCTGAAAATATAATTCCAAAGCGGACGGCGAGACGAATCTGTTTTTTGATCCCGAAAATCTGGTGCAATAGCAGAAATATCGAGGCCTTCGAGAAGAAGAGCACGAAAGTGGTTAAGAGTGATTGTGAGAAGAGGATCTGGCAGGGCAGTCAGTCGCTAGTCAGGAGAACGACTCTTTTGGACCAGGAATCCACCTTTGCGTATTTATCATCGTACCAGCACGCTCGTGTATCCCATTGATGGCGCGCAAACTTGGCCTGGGACAAGAAGAGTCCCGTCTGCACCATCGACAACATCAGTGCAATGGTGACAAAGCCTATGCGTTTCAGTCCGGTCAGTCCCAATATTGGAACAAACCCAGGTATCTCCAGAACTCAACGGACGATACTTAGGCTCTCGGGATTGCTTACAGTCGCTCCACCACCATTCCCGCCTATTGATGCTGACATATAGCCTACATGCTGTAAGGAGGATAGCCCCAGCAGTCATGATGACACATACCGAGACAATCACCGGAACTAGAGTCACCGGGTTCTCGAAGTTGACGACAGTACCATCGGGCGGCGACCCACCGGAGATCGTGCAAAGATCCAGACCAGCGGGTTCTGAAGCAGACATTCTAGGCACAGGACTGGATACGTTGATGACAGCCCTCAAGCGTGGAGAAAAGGTATGAGACAAGCGAGCAACGACTCTACCGAGAACAAGCTAGAATGCTGAAGAGCCTATGATGATCCAGACTTGTGTGCGAGGGAACAGGAGAAACGAACAAGACTGAAATGCAGCATATATCAGTCTCCCATAAGCTGCACTACCGCAATGAACCATGGTGTACGTTTGGTGAGTGGGGAGGCAGCTGAGAGGAGATCCTATTGGGGTCCAATGTTACCCTGTTTCTCCAATCACACTGGGAGCGACAACCAAGCGGAAGGATTTGGCGCCCACACAACCTGATATGCAGATAGATGCCTCATCGAGAAACCCGAAGGCTGGAATTCACCATGATCTACAGTGCTGAAATGATCAGGACTAGTTTAAGAGTAATCCGCACGGTCTACGGCACCAAGGCCAACCGAATGTTCCACATCTGGCGACTGGATGAATGGAGTATCAAGACTTCACCTCAAAGCAGATCTGTTCGTTCATTTTTGGTATCGTAAAATTGCTCCATAGGTAAACGGTAATAGATACCCGAGTACATATTAATGGGATAGAACGGTCTGAACCGGTGGAACAGGCTCTTAGGAGGCCCCAGGTAGCTTGGAGGCGCCGGAAGACCGGCAACTTTGCAGTCGGCTTTTCTGACCCACGATCGTTGTTGCAAGTCAATAGCTATAAATAACTACCTACATATGTAGGTAGGTAGCTTCATGCATGATCTTAGTGGGCTGACTTGATGGGACGCGAGATAGCCCTGTAGGCTGGACATGGGAAAGATAGAGCCACTTTCGACGTGAGTTATGACGCATCTTGGGGGCCAAGAAGTCAGTTTGTGGTGTTGTATCGCTGCAGGCTCGGGACCTCGGGCTTTAGCCAAATACACGTCGATACGCATCCACACATACCTAGGGGGTCAGCAACCTTTGAGGTGTTTCCGCAGCGCAATCAGTGTGGGTCTGCTCGTGATAGCGATATTTGGGCAAACTCTTTCTTCAGCCGAGGCAGAATTGAACACACGAATTGATAGTAGCGTTGAATACGCCCTATAAGGCTTAGTTGCAGAACATGATCGCTCAGAAGAGCTGTCCGTTGCTGTGATTAGCAACCCTGGGAAGTGATGTAACCCAAGATGCATCCAAGCAGCTCATTAATTAGCAGGCAACATCGGGATACTGGTAGGTACACACGGCCCAGGGTATTTATCTCGGATGTGGCGTTCAGGTGGCCGAATGACAACCCATGGAAGACCAGCTTACGGATGGGCAGAATCACATTCAAATCACTAGAATCGATATCAAAGGCCCGCCCCCAAGTTTGGACCACTTTTATAAGCCATCAGTAGAGAACAAAGAAATGCCTAAATAGGTCCTTTATAGCTGATCGTTCCAGGGTAGATGCAAATGCGATATAGTACTTTAGGGTAACCAAGAAGAACCCTGGGAGAGGAATGACGACTTATCAGATATTGAAGCATTTATTGCACCGGACCGATCAGTATGTAAGACGGCAACTTATTTCTTTCAGGACTGAAAGCCATTTCAAGATGCTCCCAGACCTTTTTCAGATGATCACTATAATATAGGAGCCGCTTACCTATCTCTGATCATATATGCTCCCACTTCCTGATCCAAAACGGACCTCTCCTAATCCCCCTCTATCCCCCCTCCTCCCTCCTCTTTACCTTCCCCCCTTTTACTCCCTCATTTTTATGGGGATCCTTTTCTCGAAGCCTACTGCCTGCAGCAATATCTGCACGACCTATAAATCTGAGCCTTCCAAAGCAAGTTCGCAGAACGGATAGCTTATATATAGGACGGTAGGTGCGAGACACTAACCCAAGATTGCTGCTTTCCCAGGGAAATTGTACCAGAATCAAGATCTTATGGTAAAGTTGGTTGATTCTTCTAGGTTTGTTCGTTTGTACGGTACAACGGTGGGCCTTCATAGCCACTATTGCCCTGCCCAAGGTTCCTTCCTAACAGTTGTAATTGTGAATCGAGGGTAAAAGGGATATATGGCTAGATTTGGTAACAGCAGTTAGCTTGGAACGACTTGTCTACAGAAACAATCAGAGCCGGGTGGTCAGAAGCGTAATAGCTAGCAATCATCGGAAGAAAGGCTTGCAATCACTATCAATGACGCCCGCTCCATCTAAGACCGTGTTGTCCATGACCGCTGTACTAGTGGCGCCTGATCCGAGTATTAGCCTCCTTGCACGGACATTCCAGGTTTCAATAGTTTATTATAGATCAGGACCTGTTTCTGTTAGATCAAAGGTCTCTACATGTATTCACATAAGTATAAACCTGGCCCATGTCCTGTTATTTCGCACATCCAATAGCCGCTGAGTCTCATTTCTTCCCACAAGAATCGCGCACCTTCACGTCGATTTCCAATTATACTCATACATTGCCCCATCGCGGAGAGCATCACCGCTTTGGCCTATCACACCATGTCTTCGATATCATCTCGAGAGACAAAATGGGATAGCTTGCCTGGAGAGATCCGGCTTTCTATTTTCGAAGCCGTGTTGCAAAACGGCTGCACAATTAGTCGCTTGGCCACAGTGTCTCGAGAGTGGCAAACAGACCTGGAGCGATATAACTTTGCCAGAATCAAACTTACACAATCACGCGTCGTGGAGTTTAGTTCGATGGTTCATCGAAATCGAGCTCTCGTCAATTATATCTGGTTCTGCTTGGAACTTGATGACTATGACTGCACTAAGTGTGCCCCTGAGGTGCTCACATACGAAGAATATGGAGCGGCGGTTTCAATCAGCGATACAGATCATTGCCCTATCACTACAGCATTACAGGATCTGTTCTCGATTCTCAGCACGTGGGAACCTAACGGCGACTTGAAACTCGATATTAGTATCTACTCGCCTAGTGACACACAACATTGGTTCAAGTATATAAATTTTGTGCCTGATGCCCCTTCAGGGATGCTAGGTGGCAACAGCATAAAGGATACGTTGTTAGACAAAGTAATACATGATCCTCAACATGGCTGGATTGCTGGCTTTCGACATTCCGCCCCTCCTCAGTCGAGTATCGGTAAAGTTTTCTATCCAGTCATGGAGGAGGGTCCCTTCGATAGTGAGCAGTTAGAGCGCCAATGGTGGGACCAGCTTCCATCAGTTCCGGCAGTAACCACTTTGCTTTTCCGGCAGCAGAACCGCCGGAGGTGGAAGCCGTGCTCGCTTGCACACATGTTCGCCCGTTTTCCTAGACTTCAAGAAGTCCATTACGAGCCTTGGAGGGAATGGGATGAGGGCTTCCAGATGCTGACAGATCGAGGTGAGTATTATTGGATACCTGCCTGAATAGTTGCTCGCTATTGTTTCCATCCGATGTCGATACTCCATTGCTGATAACCCGCATTCTTATTCTAGATTACCTATATCTCTTCGAGTCTATCCACCGTCTCAATACAGATCTGAAAAGTGTTGTGATTTTTGAGAACTTTAATCAACAATATCCTGCTATTATACAGCGATACCTGCGCAGGGGCGGCATGACTGGGTGTGATAGTCTTCGCAAGCCAGCCCCAGCTGTTGGCCGAAGTGTCGCGCTCGCCAGCCTCAATCTTGAGCATCTCGCAGCCTCCTACATCGCAGATGCTAGCCATTTCTTCGAGATCGAAGCTTCTTGGAGGTGGCTAAATCTATCTTCGCTTGTGCTCACTTCGATATTACTCACGCCCAATGAAGATCCGACCAAGATTGGTGCCATGCTTCAGGCAGCGGCGGCAGCGGCCATGAAAATGCCACAGCTGGACACAATGGAGATCTGGAATGGAAGAAAGGGTCTAGCGTCGCTCTTCAAGTATCAGGCATTTCGTAAGACGCAGCAAGCTACGATTACTTGGAGAGCTACGTGGACATTGACTATGAAACCAGCTGTCATCCAGGCTTGGGAAGCTGTTATACTGATGTATGACGGCTGGAGACTGGATGTGGTTCAGGAACGGCTGGATGGAGCTGCTATAAATTCTCACGGTGACGCAATTGAATACTTGATGCTCTCGGGCCAGATTATTCGGCCTATCTCGTTACATCAGATCCTGATGGAACAAAGGGCTATGGAGGATATGGAGACCGTGTAGTAGGAAGAGTATCATGTATACTACGAACACAATGTTACAACATTTCCCAGGGTTGTGGGCTCTGGAGATCATGGAGCTCTTACTTTGTATATTAGCGATCACGGTCGCTCTCTTCCCGTTATAAACCCCGGAGGGCATTACGATCACCCCGTCATCCCCTGTTGGCAACTTCCAAGGTTCGGTTCATTCAGGAACATCCCGCGGATAAATCGAGCTCTCGTCATTGCTGTGGCAATGTTACTGGTCAGGCGCCAGGTAGCCCATCCATTCCAAGAACATCCATGGATGCTTCCTCCGCTCCGCTCGATTCAATCAAACCACCGCCTGTCGCGAGAATCGAGAGGACTGACGGGAAGTCACCCTGGTGCACAGTAGGAAGCAATTTCGAAAGAGCTCTACTCCCCACACACTCTACCTGCTCTTGAATGCGAAAATCTCGCTGATCACAAGAGCCTTGCCGAGCCCACATTGAATTGCAAATTCATTGCCTCGATCCAACTCACTCGTCAGTGCATCAACGAGTTCTGCTGGGTATGGCTGGCATACTCCTGAACATCTCACCCGTGGCTTCCGTACTATAACTGCAATAAGCTGTAGAACTTTAGAACGCGTCAGCTACGAATAGCTGGTAGAGGATGAAATCGACCCGTTGCGACTGCCCGCACGTCAAAACCACTGAGATATTCCGAGAAGGTCATACTCGCGGTCGGATGTCGAAGTCAACAGAGGGCTACAAAAGCATCTCACTGACCCGACTTCTTTGTTTTTTCCCCTGTTTTCAACAGACCATCCACCAGGACGACGACGACGACGACAACAACAACCACCGCCACCAGATGTCCGGGCGCCCCCCCCTCCGTCCGCCAAGCCATCGTCCCCGCCCGGAACCGGGTGTTCGCGGCCGGAGACGCTGTCGCCGCCGCCAAGGAGGCCCGTGCCGAGGAGGCTGTGCTCCGGGCGGTATACCGCCATTGTGCCGAGCGCGCGGCGCTCGGGGCGCTGAAGCGCGAAGAGAGGCGCTTGTTCCAACTTTAGCCGGTGAGTAACGATCGTTTCTTTGCGTCTTGCCTTGCACAGCACAGCTCTGGCCATCAATAAGTCCCGAAAGAACACGACTGCAGTCTTACGCTAGAAGGCAGGATATAACTTTGTGTGAGTCTACATACTATAGACTGCGAAATGGCGGCAAAATCTTGTAGCTTCTTTCCCTGCTGGCCTTTCCAGACTGAGTTGACTGATAATCGTGAAGGCTGAATATAATCAACGACCGCTCCCATCAACATCCTCGGCAACCATATCCACACCCTTGCTAGAAGCCGAGAACCTTACGTGCCATTTACGTTTATCCCGAGGAACAATTACAACCTTAAGTTCATCTCTTGGCGTTGGCATGGACGACGTCATCGGGATATCCTTCCGTGACTTCAACCACGCTCCATCCTTGGTCACAGGCTTCACATCAAAGCGGAGCAACAGCAGGGCCGCAAACGACATGACCTCGGTGCTGAGCAAGTGACGCCCCGGACAGAGAACTGCACCACCACCGAAGGTACGGAAGGCAGCAGAGTTTGTTCACCGCTTGTTTCCCGGGCCCCGTAGGAACCGCCGGTGGTCGAACTTGTTCACATCCGGGCCCCAAAGTGATGCATCGGTGTGTTGGATAGGAACAACCGTCATGACGGGGGCGCCCTACTTCAAGAGGTACTTGTTATCCAATTTGATGTCTTCCATGACCACTCTGGCGCCGATGCCGATGTGGACGTAGCGCAGTGTCTCCTGCCATGTCGAGAGGAGTATAAGGCACGCGGACTTCACGTTGGCCAGGTCGACGGTAGCGACACCGATATTGTCTACTTGCACGAGCTTCTCCACTTCTGTTCGGCAATCTTTTAGTACCACGGCGTCAGAGAATACATCAGTGGAGAAACGAAAAGAGAACGAGGATTCGTACTGGCTATTTGAGGATTCGTACTACTGTACATCAGATGAATCGCTGCACCCTGCCCTGATTGGCCTAAGCCCCACCTAGGCCGTTATACCTGAATCGCTGCATTTCAATCGCTTCAGTTCAGTTAATCACTTCAATTTATTCAAACGCTTCATTCCAATCGCTTCAATTCAATCAATCGCTTCACTTCAATTCAATCGCTTCAAATCAGTTCAATCGCTTCACTTCAATTCAATCGCTTCAAATCAGTTCAATCGCTTCGATTCAGTGTGCTTCAATTCAGGCGCAGAGGGTTAGTCAGTAGGCTAGATAGGCCGTGCTTTTTTTTCTAGCTAACCAGAGAAGAGTGCAGCAGCAGAGCTTCAAACAATGTATAGTACAACCCCACCAGTACGAATCCTCAAATAGCCAGTACGAATCCTCGTTCTCAACGAAAATGCGTGCTTCCAAATTTAATGCGGAGATCGAGCCAACGAAGGAGATAACTTGAATGCATTGGACTATACAAAGTCGGAGTCTAAATACCGGGTTCCGCGGCTACTGGCCAAGGCACTTCCCCCCGGAGCAATTCTCTTGTCGGCCCACCCCGAGCGAAGTTGAGGGCAAGGTGACCTCGGGAGGTGGACGTTTGGCACACACAAGACAGAGTGTTTCCCGTCGCGAGAAGGCTTGTCTGAACCACAATTAGCACAAGAGCTGAGGGAGGTGGAACAGTGGAGGTGTATCTGGATTTGCTGCGTAGACGACGTCGGCTTTGACATGATCCTTGAACGGAACAAAGACCTTCGAACTTGAATCCGGGCCGGGGTCTTCCGCATCGAGAGCGTTGAATCCGGAATGGAGAAACCAATGGAGGAGATTAATGCAACATGGTATGCGATATAATAAGGGAACTCAACCCAGGAATGCAACATGTGGTACCGGCTGTGATAAGTATCTTGGTACTTGAATTGGCAGTATCGTATCCGAACTTGGAAGGTGAGGCGAAAAGAAGATATCCTCCAGCAGCCGTGATCAAATATCATGTTTCCCTGCACGAGCTTGCTGAAGCACTTGTCAAGGACTGATGCCCGGCACCGTCCCAGGTGCCCAAGCCCTTTGACACAATCAGCAGAGTGTCTTCGCAGCATCTAGTGAAGCTCTCAGTAGAAACTCTCACCCTATTCGTCCCCAGATGCCGCTCGGGAGACAAATACACACAGCGGCCTCAATTCAAATCCGACCACCCAGGACCATCCCGTTGTGAAGGCTCACTACGTCCAACAGCAATGGGCGAGCGACAAAAGAAATGTAAAAAGGTCTACGCAGGGGTCGAACCTGCAATCTCCTGATTACCGACGGTGTGATGTTACTCACAAATCGTAGTCAGACGCCTTGCCATTGGGCCAGCAGACCAATCATTATGACTCGAGCTTTTGAGGTTTATTTATGAGGGAGAACACTCTGTAATAGCCTAACCAGACCACTCGAGAATTTAGGTACTCCCGAGGTCGTATCCCTCGAGTAATAAGCATTAAACTCCCCCATCTATCCTCTATTTCCCAGGCGTATAATATTTGCTAGCAATGGGCTGCTGTATCTGCTCCGACCCGGGAGGTATCAACCTTCTCGACTTCGCCTTGAACTCCTCGTAGGATTTATACCAGTCGTCATCGACTCCCCTCATCTTCTCGATCCCTTTCTCCTCGACACCATCGTTCACCCATGCCAGTACTTCATTCATGTACCCTACCTGGTTGTTGATCAAGCTGTGAAAGGCCTTCCCCTTCTCTCCCTGGGCCTTCCGTGCCGCGTGCTCTGCCCTCAATAAATCCTTGCTCGGAAGCTCTGCAAGGCCAGCATATACTCGTGCCACGACCTCTGCCTGGAAGTCGAACATGGAAAACGTGGACGTGTAGTAGGGCACACCCACGAATGTGAGTGTTGGATCGGGGATATAGAAAATATCTTTGTGCAGGTTGTGTGTGACCGTCTTGTCCGCTGTGATGATGATTTTGTCATCTGCCTCGTCCACGGGGAGGGTATCAGACTCCAGGCCCTTGAGGAACGGGTATGTGGTCTGGTACCCGGACGCGATGATGACATGGTGTATATCGCTTAGGATTCGTCCATCAGTAAGGTGCACCGTACCAGGTATGGGTGTGCCCGGAGTCTCGGTACCATCGATATCCGTTCCCTCGTCGAGCTTGAAGGCCTCGAGGCCGCTGACGCGCTCTGAGTTTGCAGGCAGGAAGGCCGGGTCGAGATCGAATTTCCCGCCGCGGGAGGATTGGTAGACTTTGTTGGCGATTCCCTCAAGCTCCTTGGAGATATCCAGCGAGGAGACGCCTGCGCCTATGATGAGGATGTTCTGATCTTTGAATGCCGTGGGGTACCGATAGCCCTTCGAATGCATCACCCTCCCTGGATACTTTCGTTTCCACTCCGATAGGCCTGGGACCTCTGGGATGAGGGGCACATGGTAGTGCCCTGCAGCCACTACAAGAGCGTCAAATGTCCATTGCTTCTCCTCCAAAGTGAAACCGTCGTCGTTATGGTACAGAGTCTTGGTCCGCACACTCCATTTATCCCCGTTCTTTACTGCCTCCTCGACCCGGGTGTCGAACAGAGTCACATCTTGGGCGCCAGTCTCGCGTGAGAGACGCTGCACGTAGGCCTCAATATCATGATGTGTGACGTGCTCTGGCGTTCCTTCAGGCCATTTGAGGAGGCTGCTCCTCATCAGGGTGGTCGGGACGTTGTTCATGAGTCCTTCATAGCAAGGTCCAGGCGGTGCATGCGAGAGCGTAATGTCGTCGGCCTCAAATTTCTCCGTCGTGCTCGGTGGCTTAACTTGATCTGCGCCGTTGACAGCGCCCCTTGGGGCATCGGAAGTGGTTTGGCTTGGATATTCCGGGTCACGGTCCGCTCTTGGATCAAAATGCCAGACACCCCCAGCGACACTGGAGCGCTCAAAAACGACTACTTCGAATCCATGGCGCAGAAGATGAGCGGCGGTCGATACACCACTGATTCCGGAGCCAATGACCGCTACAGACTTGATCGGGGCCATGGCTGAGGCAGGTCGCGGTAGTAGCGTTTTAAGTCCTTTGTCTGACTGGGACAGGGGGGCCACAACGTTTTGGGTCTAATCAGCAACAGACAGAAGTTAATTCTGGGGAGTTCATGAGACATATCACCAGTGTAAGTACACGTCACGGAGGTGGATTACCAAACACTTTTGGGCGTTCCGGCTCCGCGGTAGCACGCCATCTTACTATACCAATTGCGTTATAAGAGGGGTGCTAACCTTCAAGTTGAACCCCTTCCTTCGTAAATCTGCGTATGCGACACGGTGGAGCCATTGAAACGGCGCGGGGAAACTCTGTACAATATTCTGCTGGGACATTGCGTGTCAAATTGGATGGTGCCATTCATGGCACCATTTGGGTGTTGCGTGAGAAGAATGCTCGCCATATGTACCTAGGGTAGGCGGTACCCGGTACTATCCTATGATATATAGGAAAAATATGCGGTAGAAGCCCATACACCTCACGAAGTCCATTTAAGGTCTCCCGTACAAACTATGTGAGGTAATATATAAATCACAGCAGAGAAGACCAAGCCTTGCCTCGTGTCCAGGTGGCCCTCCCGGAAGCTATACAAGTAATATATTACCGTCTGGATAAGTTACGTCTTGAATATCAGTCCGACAACAGTGGATTCGAATTCTACTGTCACTACTAGAGCTTCGGTCCACGGATACAGCAAGGCGATTACGGCCCATTGTCGAGAAGACGAAAGGAACAGGACCTACCATATGAAGCTAGAAGCCAAGCCCGTTTTCCGACAAAAACACACCAAAGAGGGTTCTATAGTGTAGCTGGTTATCACAGCGGATTCTGATTCCCTCAATCATTCCGCTAACCTGGGTTCGAATCCCAGTAGGACCTTAGGGTCTGAAAACTCTTCTTTTGCGAATTTGCTCTTCCTTTTTTGGTTCCTGTGGTTCGATTTTCCCATTGATACTGTGTCGTTGGACCTTCAGATCCCCTGTTTAGTCCTCGAGTGAGTGACTCAGTATCGCAATCTAGAATTCATTGAATTTGATCTCAGGCTGATCCATTCTTTTTCGAAATATCCTGCGCAAATATGTATGCATATTGGGTGGGCGTAAAGGTCTTTCTGAGGGACGTCAACAGGGTTAGGTTTCGGACAACGTCCGGGGTTGGGGGGGGGGGGGTGTCGCAGAACTGGGTTTTGGATGCACACCACCTCTTGGCTCGAGATAATGTCACCCAAGATAACCTGCCGAGCCTGATGACTTCTTGCGCTTGGATATAGTCTTTGAATTTACGCCCTGAGCAGAGTCTGACTATGTACCGATGTAGTGGCATTGACGACTCAGCTCTCTGCTCTACGGTAACAAAAGGGGGCAGTGTGATCGATTATCTCGGCGTCACAATCTGAAGAAGACCGGACGAGTTGAACAGTTTTCTGAAATAGGAGGTTCGTATTGCCTTCTTGATTTCGTCCTTGCCAAAGTAATCATGCTGATGTGCCCAATGGATTGCATCGCCAGCATTGCCGAAGTACCCTGCACTAGACCCTGGGAATGCACCGAACACTCCACGTGCAGCACAGTACGTGTCAAGACTTTTGACCTTGAGAAACATCTAGATCACACTTGTAGCCCGCTTTTTCAAGGCAACCTCCCTGTGGTGCAGATGTCGCACAACGAAGCAGCCTATAATCAACGCCGCTGCGATGAAATTCATGGTCATGAACCCTTTGTGGAACTGAGGAGCGTCGACCTCCTGCCATATCAGCAACGGCAGCCACGCCTGGAACACATAGGCCATCTCATTCATGGTCCCCACGACCAGTGCCCGCTCTTCGTTGTCATCACTGCAAATCTCATGTGCCCATGAGAACAAGAGACCGCTGATTCCACCCCCAAGGCCCTGAAGGATATAACATGCCCACTTCCAGCCAACCGGGATGTTCCAGAAGGAGAGACTGATGTTGATCACGAGACTGTTGACGGCGGAAAAGACGACAGGTGGCCATCGTGCTCCCCTGCACACAGTGTCGGATGCCCAGGCATATATCAACGTGCTGACGACTTGTAACGCCGGGGTTATGGTCGGATACGTGTTGACGGAAACCGTAGGGTACTTTTCCGATTTGAGCCACAGCGCAAAAGCTGGCTGGCCCCCGTATCCGTTGCCGTTGTTGAAACAGAAGTAGAGAAATGTGAGGAGGTAGATGTGCCAGGACGAGAAGATCTTTCTGAACTTTGCCACGGTGTACTTCCCACGTCCGGCTCGACCCTCGAGCGCCACTCGCTTCTGAGCCAGTGCAATCTCGTCCTTGGTGAGATACCAGGCACGGCAAATCTCTGGGACGTCCGGGAACAGGAAGAAACCAGCCACGGCAATCGGTAGTGAGATGACGGTGTTGATGATGAAGAGCCACTGCCAGCCCTTGAAGCCGTCCACGCCCCCGAGATGGTAGACCGCCGCCATGAAGTAGCCACTGAACATGGTACCTATGGCTCCTGACGCATGAAATATGCAGGATCGTTTGGCGAGTTCGTCCTTGCGGTACCAAGACCCAATGATGTACTGCATGCCCGGATAGAAGCCGGACTCTGCCAGTCCGACGAAGAAACGGAGGACGTATATCTGCTTTGCGCTGGTGACCTTGCACATCACGATTGTAAGGACAGACCATACGACCTCGCACGCAGGGATCAAAATACTTGGCCGAACCCTCGTGAGAAGCATGTTACTGGGCAAGTCTGTCAGCTGGCATGTCGGGAGCTATGGCAGACTCGCTCAGGACTCATAATGGGACTTACATTGGGACTTCGCCTATCACATATCCAACCGTCCAAATTGTGGTCATGTAATTTAATTCGTTTCCGTGGAGGTTCAAATCCTCCTTCATGCCCGAGACATACGCATTGTTGATGTTGACTTGATCTAGATACTTGATGAAATAGCCAAGGGATGCGAACGTGAGGATGACGGCGTCGAGCTTGAAGAGGAACCGACGCTCTTCTGGGGATTTGTCAAACGTGTCCCATAGATATGACCGCCATGTTCTCCTGGGTGTGCTCTGAACGCTGATGGACGATGACTGCAGCTGATCTTCAGACACCAAAGCATCGGGCGGTGATTTCTCGTCAGGTTGTCCGACTTTCTCATCGACCTGGTCGTCGAGCTCCTTGACCAAAGCGTTGGCTGCCATCATTACCTGTTGCTGGTCTACCCAGAAGTCCTGGTTGATAAACTTGGTCGCGTAAAAAGACACAAGGAGAACCCGTCTCCAAGCTCAACTGCTCGTCACGATCTCATTCGCGGCTTAAGAACAATTTCCCCTTCAACTTGGCAGAGTTCGTCGATACATGAAACGAGCATTGCGCCAAACCTTATCAGCGTACAGGTGGCGTGCTGCGGAGGGGAATGACCGTACGCCACTTATGCATGATGCCCCTTCCCTTCTCATACGGTGACTTCGGTCAGACTCCTGGTAATCATGTACGACCGCAGATGAACCATAAAATAAATGCACAAGAGTTGCCTCCGGTGTGGATTGGACGGCAGCTCGGACGTGACCTGCAGTATGTGCGAGGTCCGCGACCCCTGAACAGCACCACCTCGACTTACACGCCTGCAACCTCTGATAGACTACCTAATACCATTATCAACCAAGATATGCCCCACGTTTCTCTCCGATCTGTGTTGGGTTAGGACTAGTGCCCGTATACGAATCAAGTGCTATTCCCTCATTTGGTCCATCGAAGGGGACCAGCAACCTGGGGAATGACACCAAATCCGCCTCGATCACGCAAGGGACCCCCGCCGAACCACCGTTCGATCCAAACCGCCAACCCCGCAGATATCGGCGCCGAAGTTGACATCCTGAACCACAGAGGTGCATGTATACCATGTAATACCGTGGATGATCGCAGCGAGAATCCTAATGACGTGCTAACGTGTCTGCTTGAAGGAGGGCGATCCCGCCCCTTGATTTGTACGGAACGTTATCTCACATGCATGCAACTCAAGGACGACGTCGCGTAAGAGTGAGACAAAGGTAGTCCTTTTCTCCGCACAGAACGACACGGGACCTGCCCCAAAGGTATGTGGACTGGAGACTGAGTACGGGGTGGAAGCGGAGTGATTAGAAATGCGAGTCTTCGTAATCGTCGGCCATCATGACGGCGGACGGAATATTCTGGGCAAGGACATTGACATCTCGAAAGATGCAAGACACAAGACAACCTTATAAAGTGCTTGGGGTGGCTACTACTGAATCTTGTTTGAACAGCACAGACAAGTTCTAGACTCTACCCTAGGCCTTACCCAATACCCTCAACATGGTTCCCGCACCTATCGTCCCAGAGATCGTTGACGTCGCAGAGCCTAGGAAGGACAGCCTTGCACTTCCAGAGCCGGCCCTTAACAGGCTCAAGAAAGCTGGCATCGACCTTAGCAATGGCTACCCCTACCGACCCTCGCGGCCTCTCTACCTTGATGATGTCCTCAAGATCCGCAGTGTTGAGCGGCCTCATCACGATCCCGGTGCCCGAGCGGACAAGGAAAAGAAAGCTCTATTCTCAGCAGCTACTAAAGTCACGGATCTGACGGTACATATCGGGACCGAGATCGAGGGGATCCAGCTGAAAGACCTTAACGATCAACAGAAGGATGAACTTGCACTGCTGATTGCCGAACGAAGTGTCGTCTTCCTCCGGGACCAAGATCTCTCTCCACAGCAGCAGAAGGCCCTGGGAGAGTGGTTTGGCGAGGTTGAGATTCACGTAAGAGTTCTTGCTTCCCTGATGGGGTACCTACAACATTTCGAACAAGAATTGACGTGTGTTCCAGCCTCAACACCCTCACGTGCCTGGAGTCCCTGGCGTCAACATCCTCTGGCCCGACCTGCAAGCCACCGAGCGATCAGCAAGCTTCCGCAACCCAGGTGGTGCATCCAGATGGCACACGGACTTGGTCCACGAGCTGAACCCGGCGGGCTACACACACCTCCACAACGACACCGTCCCTCCCATAGGAGGCGACACCCTGTGGGCAAGTGGGTACGCCGCCTATGAGAAGCTCTCGCCCGACTTCCGAAAGATCATCGACGGAAAGTTGGCTGTCTACCGGTCAGCCCATGCTTACTTGGACCGCGAGCACCCCGAAGAAGGGCCCAAGTACATCGAGCGTGTCCACCCCATTGTGAGGGTTCACCCGGCTACCGGATGGAAGGCCTTATGGGTAAACAGGGCCATGACCGACCGCATCGTGGGCCTTGATAAGGCCGAGAGTGACGTCATCCTGAACTACCTCTACGACGTGTACGAGAAGAACGTAGATATCCAGGTGCGCTTCAAGTGGACGCCCGGTACGAGTGCTATCTGGGACAATAGGTGAGTCTGCCCCGTCCTTCTTGGAACAGGCACTAGTTGCAGTAGACGACTTGGCCTTGACTGACAGTACTTTACAGAATCACTATCCACAATGCAAGCTGGGACTATGGCGGAAAACACCCAAGACACGGAACCAGGGTGACAAGCCTGGCTGAGAAGCCTTACTTCGACCCCAAAGCTCCGACTCGACGGGAGGCACTGGGTCTACTATTTGATGATGAGAAGCAGGTTGATGGCCCTGCATAAGGGGCGTGGCGAAGACCAATGACTGTTCGCGAGTATCAATGTCACACCAGCTTGCTCTAACATCTCGATACTGGGAATGAGGCAATCATACATCTACAGTTCTAATGATAATCTGCCGTCTGCACCTTCGGAAAGGGTATTCCGATGTGCGCGTTAGTCCGTGTCTGTAAGCCATAACGCTTCCAAGTTTCAGCACTGTGTGCCATGGTTCTTGTTTATATTCCATGTGGTAGGCGAGGTTCATCTTGTTCAGTGGCTGCATCTCTCATATTTGACCCCCTGCAGTATCGGCTCGCACACAATATGAGGACTCCTGGTCAAGCCCACAGTCGAATCTTAGTGACTCCCATACATTGGCCAGATTATAATCACAATAAATTTGTTCACTTAATAACCAAGTGGCGGAAAAATGCGGCTGACCCAGGCACCCCAAGGCGAAATCCCTGTTCAGGCATTGGCATGACTGCCTTGAAGTCTTGCTGGGGGAGGTCATCCCTGGGGTGGTATCCTATAGACAAAAACCTAACTTAGGAAGGCTTATCGCGCCGCAACACCAATGCATATCTAGTTCCCAGTTCCCAAATCAAGAAGACCGCTAAACCCTGTAATTAGATACAGATCCTGAAACATGTAGTCACTCGCCCTGTACAGTCAAACATGGTGCGACTTCCAATCAAACTTAGCTGCTGACGAATCTCTCGGCCAGCCCGATGTCCGCGAACATGTACCGGTCGTTCATGATATGCATGGCCACGTAGCCCATAACATATTCATGCCACGCCTGGGCATAAGGTTCCTTCCCATCCAGGACGTTGGTCGCACGGAGATACGCCTGCGCAGTCTCGGGCACCACCTCCCTCATGGTCGTCATTGCCTTTTTCCTCTCGTAGGCAGCCCTGCTGTGCATATAGTTGCGAGTCTCCCCTGCGATTTCTTCCTTGTAGAACCTGAATAGCAGCGGTCAGCACGTATTCGAAGTACACACCCTTGTTTCAGAGGTCATGTCTATTCTGATCTTGGGGACTTACGATAGGATGTCATTGGTGAGGTTGATGAACTTGCACATATCGGGAATCGCCTGCAGGAAACTCCCAATGTCCGGGTACAACACCCGGGGAAACACAAAGTAGGAGTAGACCTCAGGTAAGCCTTCCTTTTCGCGGAAGTAATACGGCCAATTCGCGGCCGACTCGAGTGGCACGAGCTCCTGGAACTCTCTCCTATTCTCCAGCGAGTTGGCGTTGACGAAGGCCAGAGCTGAGAGGACGATGAAATTGGCAACCACAGGGTCGTAGTACAGGTACGTATTACGGAGTGTCTGGGCAAAGTGCTCCAATAATAGCGAGGGCTGCGCCCGGCCGGTGTAGAAGCGGGACTGGAAATGCGCAAGGTCCGACGCTATGCATTTGTTGGTGTCGTCGATCAGGAACCCCAGCCAGGTGAAGATTCCGATGTGGAGCTGAACGTCTAAGGGGTGGCCGGGGTACATGTCCTGAACGGGAAAAAAGAAAACATTCGTGTCAGCTTATCTCTCTCCTGCAATGGCGCCCGCCCGCAGCTGCAGGTTACAGCCCTATAGGGCTGCGTAAGGGGTTGATGGAGTGTAAGAACTTGGTGATTATGTACTTACGCCCGCAACCGAGAGCGCTGTCAGGAAACACTGACGGGAATGCTTGTCTTCCTTGTATGGAACGCCGGACGTAGCGGCATAGTCGAGCATAAGAGCTCTTAGGGCACCTTTTTCTGGCTCTTGTGGAGGGAGGTAGTCTATTGTGTCGAGGAACCTTGAAATGAGTGGACGGACAGCAGATACCAGTACCTCATGGTCATCTGGGGACTGTGCCGTGTTGGCTTGAACTGCATATTCCTCGTAGCTGCCCATCGTGCAGGAACTGGCTGAAGATGTGAACGCAGACGTTGGTAACCGCAACGATATTCTTAGTAGAGGATTATGGTCCATGATATCAGAAGGAATAAGAAGACATCTTATATATACAAGTGTACTCATCCTCGGGCAACAAAGCTGCCCCGAGGTAGTGTGGGGGCCGTAGGGGCTGAGGATCAGACGGCACACCTGACGAGATCCTACGTCCAATAGTGGGTACAGAGCTTCACCGAAACAAACCAAATCGTGGATCTACACTCTTCCCACCCACGGCGATGAGATCTGGATTGGGACTCGGTACAGGGGCTTTCCGTACTATCCCTGTGGTGTTGCTTTTTTTGTTTCCTGATTAGGGTCAAGGTGTTGGGGTGTTGCCTAGATTCACAGCCTCAGGATCGCTGTCACGGCCCCTGAGCGTGACTGACAACACTCGCTTGGCGATAATCGGCTATACCGCTAATACCAACATATGCGAAGAGCATTGCGTCGTAGTTTCTATTGGTGGCATGTTGGGTGGGCATTGTCCATTATTTAGACGTTCGACTGAACAACCTGCCAAGGCGACGGGATGTCCTCTCCGGAGTCGACCATGCAGTGTTTGTTGGCTCCAGAGCCGAGCTTGTCCTGCTTGAATAATTATCCTTTGGTAGGCGTGCGAGATACATCTCTATCTTTTCAAGGTCATCGTGTAGCCCGTTGTGATAGACGCTGGCTTGTCGGCGCGCTTTCATCGATGGGGTCTCGTCGTCGGGGTCAAAAGCCGTCCCGAAATCAATTGGACCCAACACTTCTTCGCTAATGTCTGCACCCTCTTCAATAACGCGCTTCGATATTTTCGAGAAATGACTCAGACTCTGAACTCTGCGTCTCAGCGCCCACATCCGGGTCCTGACTTTGCCCTTGTGGCTCCAGCATTTGTGCATGGACAGTCACGCCCCTAAGCTCCTCGAGATACTGACGCCACAGGTCAATGCTTGTTGTGTTCCACATACCTCCATTTCGGATGAGAAACATGATCTTTGAGTGAATCTATGCTTGCAAGGTAGGCTTCAGCCCCGCGGCACCAAGATACAAGTCGTGATTCAAGCCCCGACGTTTCCGCCCCTTGGGGGTGTCCTTGTGCGCGAACATCCAGTCCAGCGGAGTATTGCCCTTTCCATCGTCAAGATTAATATCCCCGTCATACGCCAGAAGTATTTGGGCGAATTCGGTATCAGCTACGTGAATTGACCACCTGTATATGCAGGCGTACCTCACGCGCTGGCCCGGCAAGACGCGCTGGCCATAGAGCAGCACGTTAGGGTCCTGACCTGCATCGAGGACTGCTTGAGCTGTGAGCTTGGTGGATTGCCCGACCCAGTGATGATTGCCTCGCATGTTCGCGGTGTTTTGCATTGCACGGATAGTCCATAGCATGTCCTGGTACTCTTGCTTTGTTCCGTCGAGGTGATAGCCCTCCTGTAATAAGAATTTTATGATCTGGATATGATGGTCGGGCCCGAGAATTGGTCATCCTTTGAGGAGAGGATGCGGTGTGCTCTTGAGTAACCCCGAGCGACTCTCGTAGTCCCCAGGCAGCTTTGTCCCCAGGGCATTCCCGAAGAAGGAAGACGGTCTTCTCCGGCGACAACGACAAAGTTCCTCTCCGATAACAAGACACTGCGCAGAACGTGATGAATAAGATCGGTATAATCAGAGACGCAAACGCGGTCTCAAGAGGGAAGGAAGAGGCTAACGTCGAGCACTTGGGAAGCTATTGGGGGTGGCGCTGGATGCTACACATGACAAAATAGGTAAAGATCCAGCATTTGTGAAACATGAAGGAAGCGAGGGACGTGCAGGTCACTGCATACATCGCTTAAGGTAATTACATACGACGAATATAACGCTCCGGGCCCACTTATCACCAATGCATAAAGGCATACATACCTATATCTACTAACTATCGACTAACTACCCATTCATAGAACAGCGGCAATGAAGCCTGGCCTCGTTCAGATTCTCATCCATAGTGTACCTGAATGGACGCACTTGTAGATAGCTAGGGGATCAGCACAGCAGACAGGCGAGTGCTTAATCAATTCTTCATGACCTCGCCCGTTGGATTGGCTACTTCACAAGATATGGATCCATATCAAAACTCAGGCATCGCCCGCGCAAATTACAATACAGGACGAGTCACATGGACAGTGCTATATAGAATAGAACCCCCTATTATTCCTGTAGAATATACGCAATATCCACCAATGCATCGCAACGCTATGCGCATACCTCCATCGACTCACTCCAGTAGTGTCGTACCGGGGCGAAGCAGATCATCTACCCCAAATCTGCACTCCAAATGTCTCCGGCGATGACACTTTCTTCGGAAATGAGCTGGACCTGCGGAGATTGACATCCATCTTGACCGGTTTTTGGCTCACTGGCCAGTCAATGCCACCTCCCCCCTTCACTACCAACTCTGCCCTCAACTGAGACATATTCATCTCGGAGCGCTTTGACATACACCTGGTGTGGACGACCGGGCATATCTATGTCAAGCCACTGCCGTGGTTCCTGCACGTACCAGGGACACTACTCGTGCCGGATGGAGATGGCCGGAGATACAGGGTAGCAAGCGGCTGCAGACAAGGCATCCGGGCCTGTGCACTCGGCTTCCTGAACTCTTACACCGCCCTGATCAGCCTTCGGGTGAACTTCCGCGTCGCTCGGGATAGATAACTCCTCCCGAAATAGGTCGAGTGGCCGGCCTGGAGGATCCTCGTCCGTCAGGTACTCGCCATCGAGGACATTGACCGAAAGATCGATCCGCATTTTATCCAAGGCGAGCTGCGCCTAATCCGCCTCAATGATAACTAAATGACCAAGAGATTACCGTTCCTTCGCGGCAATCTGGCACGCTGGCGGCAATATGTGACATGTTTTCGCCTTGCTCGTGACTGCGACTGTTTACTATTGCCGTTGTCCTGACCCCTTTGCAGGTTGGTCAGGCGACATCGTTGGCTGAGGATAAGGTTTTTCCAGTTCAGCGTCGTATGGATTTACGGTATTTTCCATCGTATCTTTTCTCTTCTCGTGGCTGTGTTGATCTTAGTCATAATTTGGGTCATATTCGTCGACAACCAACTTCATAGAGGCAGCACGGTTTCGGAATCTCAGGTTGCATTTTTTCAGAGACACGACCAGCGAGGCCGTAGGAGTCCATGGAGGTGTAAATATATATGTTATCTTCCTTGGGAATTCCAGTGCTCCATCCCTGGCTCAGCCACCCTACATATTAGTAGTTGCCCAGATGCCAGGGCCATGCACTCTCGAAACGATATCACACTGGATGTAATACATTGTATCGTCTGCTTACCATGTAGTAAAGAGCACCTATTCCAACCGCATTATGGATATAAGCTACCTAGGTACTTTTAAGTAGCAGTGGGGTGATAGGCCAATACGAAAGTCCATGTATTCCTTTGGGTATTATGCTGAGAGGCGGTCCTCGAAATCTGTATAAAGGCAGCCCTTGCCCTTCCTCGAGACAACATAGCAGATCAAGGCAGATTAAGTCGACCTATTACGTCATATTATTCTGTAAAATAGGCAAGGAGGACTCACAAACGACCAATGACTCCCGGAAAAATGATTTGTGCTGCATGGCTTTCGCTGTAGTGGTGGCTGCTCGTCCACATGCAATACTCGGGTGGAAGCCATGAACGCAACTTGAGTACCACTGCAAGAAGGATCGTATCCAAGTCCTTTAACTTTGTTTATCACAAACTCTCCTCTCCAAAACACAGATTCTCAATTCTTCTCTTCCTCTTCTTCTTCTGCATCCTTTACCGAACAAAACACCATGACCACACAACCCCTATCAGCATTATGCCAGGACACACCATCACCAAACTTCTAGTTCACTCATTGGACGTTCGACCACTTGGCCCTAATTAAGAATCGTGAATCATCTCTTGGCACACGGCCACCATCATCTGCTCGTTGTCTCTCCCGCCGCTTTGATCGCAGTATCCAATATCGCCTCAGCTCGTCTTCTTCCCAGCATAGCCTGCGTGTGCTATACCTCTCGGGACCAGCACATACGTGTCTAGCCCCGCAGAAAGACCAGGCGTTGCGCCCGTTGTCATCATTGACGATGCGGCGATATTCCGTTATGCTCCTCGCAGCTCCGTGTGTTGGAGCAGGAATATGAAGGCCAGTCCCCCAGCGTGATGATTTTATGTTCCTATGTACTGAGCGAATGCCTTGATTATTGGATATGCTTAATCTGATTTTGGGGACTGGTTATCGGCGGTAATTTGACTGACCGCTGGTACTACTAGCGCCAATATACGACCTGGGGCCACTGCTCGTGGCCACGACCTCCAACCGGGCCTCAGTATTCAAGCATCAGAACGCCAGGAGGTCAGCAAGCAATTGATTCATTCCTCCCGAGGTCTTTTGACTCCATCATTGGCCCTTTGTCGCAGACAATTCTTGACTACGTCCCGAAAATAGGACACACGACCCGAACACATGCGAACGTGCGTCAAATATGGTCTTCGCACTTCACATCTGTTGTACCGGTTTACGCAGCGCTTGCGTACGACCATGCTGTCAGCCCCTGGAAGTCTTCGAACTTTTTGCGCAACTCTTCATCGACGTCCGAGCGACACTCCACACTGAAGAAGTTCAACCAAGGCCACAATACAGCCAACACAACGAGCAAGACATGAGAAGAAACGAGAAACAAAGGGAATAGACAGAAATAAAAACCCGCACATGGGCAACGATTTGGTAAGACTTTTGTCATTGCACACTGCACGGCTGGCAACACACCGGAACTGACTTCCCTCGCATCAGGAGTCGGACCGCTCTCTTTTCGCCTCGAAATCCCAAAAGGAGTGGTTTTCCGCAGACATCTCGACCATAATAGTGTTTGGACTTGGAAGGGCCCGGGATTGAGCCGCGACGGGGTCTGAAAAGTATCCGGAAGTTTCCGAGAAGACAACGCGGGAATAGTAACCATCAGACGACTGTCATAGATGGCGAGGCACCATGGAAACAACCTGCAGCCTTGTGTGCGGCAACCAAGCGTGGGGAAGATGGCAGGATGAACTGGAAAGTTTTGAGGACCAGATGCCGGGACGGTCAGCCTTCGGAGGATCTGGGTTGAACTGACGCAATATATCAAACTGAAATGATTCGTAATGAAGTGATGGCTGGGTCGGCCCATTTTGAAAATCAAGTGCATTGTTTAATATGAAGAGTGTCGTGACGACCACTAAGAACAACCTGCAGGACAGTGCAATGCAGTCTTCCTTTGGCGGAGCCAAGTCTGCACGTGAAGCAAAAGCATGCATGGTCTGGCAGACCGGACTCCCAGAAGCGTCCTACAACTCTGGCTGCACTTTCTGTTAGTCTGGTCATCCAATGGGATGTCTGCTTTGCCTAAGTCATCGCTCAGGAAGTTTCGTCTGAAGAGGCAGACAGACTTACCGCGCCGTTGCCATTTTCAATCACCGGCCACTGCAGTGTAAGAAGAAGAGTTCCGATGCTGCAACTTGGACTGGCAAGATTCAAATGTTCAAAACGGGATTTTATACCCCGCTTTCGTGAATTGATTCCCGGACAGTAGGCTAGTCCGAGTCCCCAGGAGAGGTGAAAGCCAAGGACTGCGCTACCTGAGGCCGGTCAGGGCCATCGATACATACTACCCAGTATAGTATTGGGAGAGTGACCGAGCGGTTTGGAGAGTTCTTTCAGAAAATTCCTTATTAGGGAACCGTACTGTGGAACTTTCTCCACAACATCATCATCACCAATAACGAACTCTGTATCCTGTTCGGCCTTACAGCGCTAGTTAGTAGACTTTTTCCC
Source organism: Cytospora paraplurivora (assembly GCA_021272945.2). NCBI lineage: Eukaryota > Fungi > Ascomycota > Sordariomycetes > Diaporthales > Cytosporaceae > Cytospora > Cytospora paraplurivora. The sequence goes on from JAJSPL020000035.1 coordinate 340,418, forward strand.
GGCAGGATATACTGCCAAGGTTCCCTTCCAGGATGTTGTTCACGGCCTCGTGCTCGAAGGCGGCAAGCCTCGAGGCCCAAGCGAACTGACAACCTGTCTCTGTAGTCAGAAGCTACCGAGGTAGTCAACTGGTTCTCGAATCGGCAGGGCCCGTCCGCTTCAGCTATATTAGTGTCAGCCTTGCGAGCGCACAAGCCTGAAGCGACGGCCGAGATGAGTCGCACGGATGTTGGCGCCGACATGTGTTCGGATTCGGCGCCCGCTGCGAGCGAGCACCCCCAATATGGCTGAACCGTTATGCATCTTGTCGATCTTGAACCTGATTTCAAATGGTTTAATATGTTTTTATTGTTGATTACTTCAGCAACTTGGCTGTCTCCCAATGAATACCGTGGTAAGATCCGGGGATGTTTGCTCGTGTAACGGTTATGCTGGTGGCTAAAGGCGGTGTTGTACACCGATCCTCCTTCACCATGCCAAGTCCGCTGCACATCCCGAAGGCAAATGTTGGGTTTTATGCGATGCTATGTACTGGAGGTGAAGCGACATAGAATGGACTTGTACAGTGGTGTCCTCGTGTTGGCCATGTGGCCCCTCGAAGCCACCGGTCTGATGATACATAGGCGATGTATAACATATTGGGGTGAGGCCCTCCATATATCTTCAATTACTCTATCCGCTAGATATGATGGCATATGGAGGGGTTGGCCATGTCGCCAACTGTCGCTCTACCGCCAAATGGTGACTATTTTCCCCCGACGACTATTTTTGCGACTGGGCGAGGCGGATAAGGATCAATGTGGCTTACTTCAGCGCTGTACCAGGAAGCGATGGGGACGATCAGGATGTTGGACACGAATGAGGCTTCAACGAAACAGTCGTGTAAAAGTATCGCAGAGAGAGCTCGTGTCGGGGGAAGCGGAACGAGGGACAGGGTGTGGACAGCATTTTGTTGGTTATACAAAAATACATAAAAGAGCGACTATACTACGGGTTTCACTTGCTAAACGTCTAATCCAATCCTCCCAGGTCATCAGAAACCGGAAAGTCTATCATCTCAAAATCATCCCCCGCAAGACTCATGTCCTGCAGCTTGGGAGTGTCTTGCCCGTCGAGAGGCGTATTCTCAGTGGACGCGGTGCTCTGCTCTCTCAATGTTGACTCGTCGCGCGTACTTGGTAACGTCGATGACTCAAACTCAGTATCCTCACCGTCCATGACTTCGAAAGTATGGGCCTTTCCGTCGGTAATGAAGACTCGGTGTGCCTGTTCGCGGCTTTTGTAACACTTTTTGCACATATAGTCAGGCTCTGAGCAATCCTGGCAGATGTAGACGAGTCCATATATAGTCTGTTGAGAAAACACCTTGTTAGAGCCTCTAAAGTTCAAGTTTGGGAATCCCAGTCCCACGATGCGGAGGTCGGGGATGTGAAATCTTGGTAGACTTACCGATAAGCATAACACACAAATCATCGCACTTTTATTGTACCTTATCCCTTTCATGGAAACATTGCCGCTCTCATCTTCTGGTGAAATGCTGTCCTCCGGGGTAAGTAGGCGAATCACAGCTTCTTCGGCTGCACATCTCTTAGCCATTTCCAGTGGTGTGATAACCTCCGCTGTATCGCCTTCTCCAAGCTGAAAACGGACGGAGGGGTCTGCCCCGTGCTCAATCAGAAGCCTGATAGTAGCTGCATAGTCCTGTTGCTCTGACATGGTCCAGTATGGTCCTTGGGAGATTGTAGGTCTCGTGGCCCAGACCAGAGCTGTCCAGCCATCGACATCGGCATGGTTGATATACCCCCTTCCGTCTTTCACTGGCAACTGCTGGATTTATTGACCGAACTGTCTCGAGGTGTCCAAATTGCGCAGCCCAGTGTAGTACATTCTTGCCGAAGATGTCAGTCGCCATGATATCATCGCCATGAGCCTGTGCCACAGCCTCGAAGTTCCGAATACCATTGGCAGCAGCAAAGTGTATTGGCAAGCGACCATGAGGATCAGGCGTTCGCGCCGAGGTTGTTTTGTCCAGAAGATAGGTGACCGTCCCAGGACCTGCAAATAGCGACGCCCCGCATAGCGCATTGAATATGGGAGGGCCGGCAACAGCATCGACATTTGCACCATGAGCTACCAAGTCTCGGACTATGTGCTCTCCCCTTGCAAGTTCAACTTCCACATCTGAATGCGGCTTCTGGGAGTCAATGGGTGCGCATGCAGCGATAATTGCGGTGCCTGCGAATCGCGGGAACATCCTGTTGATATCAATTTCGTCGTGTTCGAGCAGCTTAGCTACAAGATCCACATTCCTTGTTCGACAGGCGTGATTAAGAGCTGTACGGTACTCAAGCGACACAGTATCGATCTTGATATCGGGCAGATTCAAGAGGAAATCGTGAACAGAGCTGGCGTTCTGGCCGCTGGAACCACTGGATCCTACCAGGATCGACCAACCATACAGGTCCTGAGCGTTAACATCACTTCCGGCACGAACAAGCAGACGGATGCACTCGAGACTTTCTGGCTTGTCAAAGCTCGCTATTTCCAATAGAGGCGTGCGCCCGTTCGTCGTGCGCCTCGTCAAGTCATCGGGGGCATGGTACTGTAGGAGGATGCGGAGGATATCAGGCTTGAGTTCCTTGGCCGCCAGGTGCAGTGGGCTGTAACCCATCGATGTTGTGTCAGAGAGGCGGGAGCCGCTTTCCATCAGAAAGCGCACCATCTCAGCATCTGCTCTGCTGCCGGGTTTTGTCGCTTCCAGAATCGGGCTCCACGAGCCTTGGCTGCGACGATGTATATCCACATTCCTGCGAGGTTCCAAGAGCAATTTTACCAAGCCCATATTTCCTTCTTCGATGGCTATGTTTAAGATTGGCCTGTCCCATCCATTCCGGAAGTCTGGGTCGGCTCCAGCGTCGAGTAACAAATTGATCAAGTATTCATCACCCTTGGCCGCCTGGAGAAGTGTCCATGTTTTCCAGTACCTCGAGCAGATGTCCAGCAACGGTACCTCGTGATGGTTGAGAAGTTCCAGTACAACTGGCTTTTGGCCTTTCAGCACGGCGTGATACAAAGCATGTCGATTGAGGTTGTCGACTGTGTTCAAGTTGGCGCCATGCTTTAGCAGCCATCGTACAGCAACTAAGTCTCCCTTTTGAGCGGCTAACATGAGGGGTGTCTCTCCGTTTGGCTCGGCCTTCTCCAGCGATACCGGCGGCTGGTTGTCGATGAGAACATCGAGGAGTTTTATCCTGGGTTGATCGGTCATATATTCAGACCATATCATTCTGCTCAGAAGTGGCGGTTGCAGCAATCCGTGGTTAGGATCTGCTCCATGCTGCAGAAGCAATCGTGTACACTCAACACTGCCACTGATGGCCGTTGCTAAGTATATAGGTGTGTCGTCTGCCGACACCCCTCCCACATTCGGATCCACGCCATGTTCAAGTAGGGTTCGAAGTGTTTCCACATGCCCCCAAATGCACGCTACAGCGATGGGAGTCGAGTGTGGTGATTGTCCATCCCTGGGCAGATTTGCATCTGCTTGAAGTTGCAACAGTGTCTCCACGACTCTGAAAGACCCCCGAACACAAGCCGAGAACAGAGGTCTAAAGGGCTGTGGTGTGTTGACCATCGAAGGGTCTTTCTGCACTAGCGCACGAACTATGTCGGCATGTCCGCATACAGACGCGATAAAAAAAGGTGTGTATCCGTCCGCATCCTTTATAGTCACATCGGCTCCATGAAGCAGAATATGTCGACTATTTCGGAATGGCCAAGGGAAGCAGCCATATAGAGCGGAGATGGACTCGAGTCGGAGGAATGGTCGTCCGGCCGCACTCCGTTTTCCAACAGCAGCACCACAAGACGGTGCATATTCCGCCAGACTGCCCTCCACAAGACCACGGCTCGCCAAGAGGTTTGACGAGAAACGTCTAAGTCGTCTGATACCGGACGCGTTACTAATTCCGTGTCGAGAATTATCTTTTGGGCAAAATGCAGCGCTAGGTTCTCATCACCGGCCCTTATGGCTTTGATGAGTCTTTCCATTTTGTCCTCGTCAGATTGCTTCCTGGAATCATGCGTGGAATCTGGTAGTGTTTCTGCACCATGATATTCTGGAGTAGCCTCCCAGGTTGTCCAGGCCGATCTCAATGGACCCCTTGCTGCCCGCGAGAAAGGATTGCACATAGCCCAGTAGACCTTGGCCCATGGAGTATAGGGTCCACAAGGGTCCCTCAGCTTGTCATGGATTTCATGAGTGATCTTGATAAGAGATAGATGATGCGGGAGTGCCTCGACTGCGTAGAAGATGACGTCTTGACCGTCTGGCGCGATTGGAGGTGGTATGTCGTCCTTCGAAAACTGAATTCGGGCTATGTACTGATCATAGAGACTGTTGAGGCGCTCCTTGACACTAGGTGAAGCGAGGTACTCGAGGATGACACCCGCTGTTGCCTGCGGTGCATCCTTGAGCACCTGGTTGCAGAGAGACTCCGCGCTACCGTCCAGGAGGTCCAAGACGTCAGTATGGATAAGGATTTTGTGGTTATGCGTGTCTACAAAACCGCGAAGTAGGCTCTTTACCTCCTCGGAGCAGGCTTGAATCTTGTCCTCTTGTAACGGCCTTGCATCGGGAGCCAGCCCCTGCCTAGAGCGGCATAGCAACATGGAAAGTTCGATTATGCTCATAGGTCGCCATCCACACACCATCCAGCTGAGCATCCATGTGAGGGTTCGTTGCTCCGGATGCGACCTCAGTACCTGGAGAAGAATTGTTTCGGGATTTGAGCTCGACGTAAGGTCTTGCAACAAAGTGCAGAAGAAGGATAACTTGTCACTGTGCATCTCTGCAGGCCATCCTGAGTATCTCTCGATGAGGTGCAAAACCTTGTCCAACGAATCATGATTCATGGACCTCAGCTTTCCAAGGCTCTCTCGTACTGTGGCTTCACCCAGGCCTTTTGGGCATAAGCGATAAATCAAGGTTTCCAGGCCTCCATCGCTCGGAACATCCTGAACATTGCCCTCAGAGGGTGGCATACACTCTTGAAACTTCAGATCAGGCTGTTCTCGTAACTCCTCTCGCAGAGCACCGGGAGTATTCGAAGTTACTATAACCTTGACCGGCTCCTCGGTCCTGCTTGCAACATCACCCAATAGCGCCCAGAAAGCCTTCCGGCTATTCACTTCGCACTCGTCTAGGCCAAGAAGCAGGAACGGTGTGGGGAGACTCATCCAGATATATAAGAATGAGAAGAGCTTCATCAAGTCTTCTTCGGTCCACGAATTTTGCAGCCTATATTGATCCATGAAAAGACGATAATAAAGGTGAGTTGGTAACCTTTCCAAGGTGACCCTGACGTGCAACATACTAGCGGCTAGCATGGCCCTTATCGAATTGCGTGAGGGATCGTGGGATGAAAAGGAGAACGAGAAGAAGGGGGGAATTTGTTTTGGAATTCCGGATTTAGTTTCAGGCCAATTGAGGCATATTTGCTCAGCGGCTAGGGTGTTCGCCCGGCTGTCTGGGCCATCGAGGTATAGGATGTGTATGCCGTTACTACTGATCCAGCCTTGGTATGCGTCACTAGAGGATTCCGTGCTGTCTTTCGACGGACATTCTGTGATCATTGGTGAGTGCGGTGGCACGAGAGACATAAGGGTCAGGTCCATTGCATCCAGTGATGGTTGATGTATGAAGGCTAACATGGTTGTCAGTACTTCTGTTTTCCATAGTCTTGAAACATATTAGCCAGTACTGACTGTCCTCTGGAACTGATAGATTGTCGTAGAGTTGTGGGAACGCTCCATCTTTTGAGTTACCGTCCTCTTCCCTCAATGAAACCTCAGTTGGAATGCCGAGGGTCGCCGTGAAGTAGTCAAAAGCCTGGTTACCATGATCAGCCCTGGGGGAGTGCCATTTGTGAGCATCATGGTAGACAAAGGGGTTACGTACCCGGTGAACCCACCTGCCTGAACTTCCCGTATACAGGCTTATCACTTTGCACCTTAAGGTTATCTTGGATTGGAGAAACAGTGTGTTTACTGCCCTTATGGAGGGAACGAGGTTTGTGACTGCTGTGAGACTGAGATACTTTGCCCATTCTGTGTCTTCCTTTGACTCTTGAAGGAACTGGAATATTTTCACTCCGAGTGCTTCATAGTTCTTAGCTCGATGGAAGCATCCCGAGAATATCTGGAAATATTTTAGCGCCTGGGGTGTTTCATAATTGGATGGGGGGTGGTCAACATACAATTGATCCTGTGCTGGTATAGATGCCAGGCCATTCTGCCTGTTCCGATGCAGCAATTGCTATAGCCTAATACTTTTTAGTATGCAGTGCTTCTGAGCTCTTGCATGTTTTTATCTCACCTTTTTCAGACTAATGGCACCAAAGTCATAGGCCACGAAAAGCATTGCCTTTTTCGGATGCTGTCCCGAGTTTCAATGAGCTTCAGGGCTCCTTTTTGACTAGAGATAGGGGGTATCAAGTGATTTTGATGGTAGAATATAGCCTACTTGTTCCCTGAATTGCTGAAAATGCTTCAACCCAGCGAGTAGCTGGCGGGCATCTATATCAACAGACCTCAAAGTGAACCTCTCATCAATATTCAGAAGGCTCGAGATATCAATTTCAAATCGAAACACCCTTGTAGAAATGGAAGGCGAGTCTCTGGTTTCTGATATGAGACGTATTTGCTGCCTTACGACTCCCATAACGTGGATAACGCTTTAGAAAGTCGATTAACCGTTGTTCCGTTCATATATACATAGGAGTCTTCAGAGGCAAGATATCATCTTACTCGATGTCTAGCTCCTCAAACTCGCTGATATCGGTCGCCTCTCGAATCCACTCAAGCTTGAGGCCTGCATGAGAATCGCCTTTCCGGGGATTGTTTCCCTTGTTATCCACGGATGCTCTTTGGATAGGTGAAGCATCTTCAAACGAGATGTCGAGCTCTGGGGGTGCTTCTGTTCCTGGAGTTGTGGCGGTCAAGTGCCCAGTGTTTGCACTGGGCCCTCCGCCACTTATCTCGTTACACTCCAAGGGCACGTTAGACATTGTCGTCTGGATTGGGGAACCTAGACCGATACGAAGTGTGCAGTAGAGAGAAAGTCAACTTTGGAAGACCGGACAGCCGAGCAACTATGATAGATACCACAACATGTAGGTACGAACATGAGAGGATAGATAAGTACGACCACAGGAGGGGTAATTGATCTTGGAGATTGATCTTAGAAGGGCGCAGGATGTCAACCCCGAAAGCAGTAATAAGAATCGCCATGAGACAGGGGTATTCTATGCATCAGAAGGGCGTGCTCCAGGGCTCGGGATCGGCTCGCTTACACGTCATTTGAAAGTCCTCTTGGTGATATCCTCCATTCAACTTACGGTAGCCCATGGGTAATTATGTAGCGTGGCTCCCAGGGTCCATGGATACACTAGTAACCACGTAATCTATGGTCGTGGTTATCCCACCCCTCAATTCGAGGTGCCAGGATTCATCGGCCCATTTTCCGCTTGGTCGTGGCCACAGGGCAAGCTCAGGATAGGGGGAGTCGATCCAGAACAACACATCGGCGCTCACTTGGGCAATCTATCACACAAATCGACCCTAAAACTCCCCGGGAATGTCGAAATGACGCTCTCTGCGGAGAGGGTTGCGTCAAGGATTACTACACCGTTATCACCGACAATAGATCCGTTGATTTCGTCTGGGAGGCTATGCACTGACCTACGTATCAATCACAGAAGAAAACGTCCCAGAAGTCTAAGTCCTCGACGGAGCTGAGTGTTGGGAATGTCACTGATCCTGATAATGATGATCTTTTGATTTCGCCACAAAATCAACAGAGATTTATTCACGTTAGTGGTAGGGCTGGCGGCGATTATGATTATGGCTGATGTCAGATATGTTGATCTGTTGGCCCAGATGGACAACATGAGGAAGCCCTGCAAGACCATCGTCACAGACAGTTGCAAGGACTACATGAGGCCCGAGATATCCCAACACCCAGACGGCGTCCCAAGGTCAAACACACTCAGTGCTGTAATTTCTATCCCAAGGCTGCAATATCTTGAAGGCACCATCTCCTTATGCCTTAGGTTTGACTCTATTCTTCTAAAAAACCTCGTCTTCTTTCACCAGAATATCCCTCTTCACCTCTTTCACCCCCCTCAAGCCTGCGAGGTGTATATTCATCATCAAGTCACCACATGTGGCCCTCAGAACATGCCTGACACCCTCCTCACCACCAATTGCAAGGCCATACGCATACGGTCGCCCGATGAGCACACACTTGGCACCTAACGCAAGGGCCTTTATGATATCCGCACCACACCGAATACCGCTGTCGAAAAAGATATCAAGCTTATCACCAACCGCGTCCGCAATGTGAGGCAGCACTCCCAGACTGCTGACCCCTCCATCCTGCTGCCGACCACCGTGGTTACTCACCACAATACCATGCACACCGACCTCCACAGCCTGGCGCGCATCTTCGACACTCTGGATCCCCTTGAGCACAATCGGTCCATCCCAATGCTGCTTCAGAAACTCGACATCCTCCCAGGAGTGTGAATGCCCAGGGAACACGATCTTGGCCCACTCCTGCGCCGCCTCACCCAGGTTATGGCCCGTAAGTTCACTCTCATGACGCCTCGCCTCCTCGATATCATACCCATGCTCCTCCCTAAACTTATGCTGGAACACTGGATCCGTCAGGCCGATCTCCACACCGATCCGGTCCGGGTGCAGAAATGGGTTATACCCGTTATCCATATCCGACGGCCGCCACCCGAGCACATACGTGTCGAGAGTGACGAACAACGCCGTATAGCCGGCCTTTTTTGCCCGCGAGAGCATCGACACCGTGATGTCGTCGTGTTCCCTCGATGGCCAGTACAGCTGGAACCACCGGGGCGATTTGTTGTTGTCCGGCCCCATGGCCTCAGCTACATCCTCGATGCTCGTGCTAGACGCGGTGCTCAACGTGTACGGGATCCCAAGCGATGCGCTCGCCTTTGATGCCGCGATCTCCCCTTCTGGATGGAAGATGCTCTGGACCCCGATGGGCGCTATGGCCAGGGGGAAGGTTAGTTTCTGGCCCAGGACGGTGGTGCTCGTGTCGGCGAAGGCCTCCTGTCCGGTTGCTGGGTCGATCCTGCTGGGTACCAGGCGCCGGGGGACGATGGACCAACGGTCGAAGGCGGCGAGGTTTTTGCGGTATGTGGATCCGGCGCCGCAGTTGCCGTTAATGTAGCCCCATGAGTTGGAGGACAGGACGGACTGTGCTTTTGATTCCCATTCGGAGGGTCGGAATGTGAATGGCGGCTTGGCGGAGTGTAAGCCGTTCTGGAAGACGGATTGCTCGTAGGCGACGGGGTCAGGGATAGCTGAAGATGACATAGTTCGTGTGAGTCGTATGATGTATGGAATGTAGTGCTTGTTTTCCAAGGAATTGTTGCCTTTGACCCTTCTCTATTTCTCTGCGATGTTTGACTCGGTATGTCCTATTGTATCACGTAGTAGAATAACATGGACATTATTATTTATCGTTAACGGTGCGCTAGTCTTCCGGGTTGGTTGACCGACCGGCCGACAACCTTGGAAATGAGCCGTGGTGACTTCAGAACATGCGTGAGTGACGTCGCCGATGGAGAAACGTCGGATTATCTATCGGAAACCATGACCTTGCACTGTTGAGCCACCGTCTATCCCAGGACATCCCATGGGATATCTACGTATTAACACAAAGGCAGTTCGTGCATTTGCATAGTAGTTATTGGTCCGCTGGGTTAAGAAAGGTCATGGTTAGATGCTTATTGCTCACAGGAAATGTCTGTAGATACCTAGCAGTTACATAATCATCACTAGATAATTGAAACTACATGTACATACCCTTGCAGAAGGTCACCGAGAACCATGGAAACCATGAAAGAAGAGCTTCCGAAAAAGGCAGGCCGCTACATTGATAATGTTCTCAATTCCTTCGGGTACTATTGAGGGCTCCTCAAAATCGTTGAGATCAAGTTACGAGTTCCCGAGTAAAAATGTCCTGGAGCAGCATGCCCCCCAAGCCCCTGAAATCGTATGGTATTCACCATTGCAATGTTATTCTCCTATTTGCAGCTCCAATAAAAGGCCACAGCATTATGAGTAGGTATGGATGATGGCCCAGCGCGTAGGGACATGGTCGGTGCATGTCATAGTGCTGGAGATGCTGTAACCAGGAAAGTATGCTACCTGGTCGACAAGCAGGTCTTGTGCATCCTGATTGCCGATCCTAGCCATTCAATCGATGGTGATTAGATTTTTGCAATTCCCCAAGCAGGATATGAGTTGATCACAGCTTACAGGCAGTCCTTGCTGGGATCAAGCGAAGCCGCGACTAAGGCACAGGTGCCGTACTTGGTAAGCAGGACGTAGGTGGCTGAGTGGCCAGAGTCGGCGGTGATGTTCCACAGGCCCGGCTTATCGTATATCTGATCGCGAAGGGCAGCACAGTCCTCAGTCTTAGGGACCTGGTGAGATGACGTGATATAACCAAGCGTATCGGTGCAGAGGTTCTGGGGGTCATGGGTTGTGTAGAAAGGAGGCCAGCCACCAAGGATTGTATGGTCGAGAACAGTTACGGTATTATCGGCTTTGTTAAATATGGGATCCAGGCGGTCATGGCTAGCGTCAAGGTTGACTGTAGAGGCGCTTGCATGGGGTAAGTTGGCGAGGCACTGGAGGGCCAAAATGGTGGCCAGGAAGTTCATCATTGAAGTGATGCCCAGTGTTTGATGGGGATACTTTCAGACGTGCAAGAAATTGGACTGTAGGCCTTGATTCCGGGACCACGAGACCTGGTCGAGGATGAAACTGTAGCAGAGCAAACTCCTTTCACATTCGATCGACTCTCAGCTGTCAGCCCGAAGCCAAACAGCATTAACAGACGTCACACTTGCCTTCGGGGAAATGAATAGCTCTGTTTATTAGGCCAGTCGCAGCCTGGCTTCCTAAATCGTAATTCGGTACAACCACAGCAAGTTCGAAGGGGAAGAAACATGTCTTTTTGAAGGAAGGACCCAGTACCAAGGCATCCTATGGGAAACGAACTTAACAAGAACAGAGACACAGGTGGATCCTTTAGTCTAGGGAATACAACCTCAGCTCGGTGTAGCCTCTTCACAGAATAGTTATGCTTCATAAAACCATCCTGGGAACCGTGAAATGGGCAATTCTCAAAAACAAAGGTACCGAGTCAAATTCCCTGGATTGGGCGCACCCCTGACCAGGAACTCCTATTTGCAACAATACGGAGGACTAACCATTCTCAAACAACAATGAGATAGCGGAAATAGTTGAATTGCTGGTGATTGACTCTTTTTCTCCTTGGATCTTCTATCTAGCAATGATCAGACTGCCCCTTCTCCGCCTACCCTAAGATATGTTCAGCTCAGTCTCTGATTGGAAACCTCTTTCTGAGTCTCTCCCCATTCTTGTAGAAGAGGTACGGGAAAGGCGTAAATGCAAGGGCTATGAATGCAAGCAGTGTGTTGCCCCAGCCATAGCCAAGTCTCCTGTACAGTTTCTCCGCACATAACGGCAGCAAGCCGCCAACGAGACATCTCAAGACAGCCGCTGCGCCCACAGGGCCCGCCGCCTTGGTATGGAAGACATCGATGAGATACGTTGTGACCGGCATCATGAATGCTACCATGCCCCATGAGAAAATGGCACAGCCAATGATCGGAAGTACCCAGTGCAGTTGCTTCTCAAATGCCCATCCGTAGATGACTAGCCCAACGGCGCATAACGGCGACCCGATGGTAATTGGTGACAGTCGTATCTCTGGAGACAATACCGTTGTCTTTGAGAGTCTGATGTAAGCCCGATCCACAGTGACCGAGTAAAGGATTAGCCCAGTGAAGAGTCCCACACCGAGGCCCAAGTATGGCAGCCCAGACGCGCCCGTGGACCAGCCATAGACTTGTTGATAGACAGTTGAAAGTGTCGACAGCATCAGGAACAACATTCCAAACACCACTGCTAGACCAAGCGCTGGCAAGGCCACTGTCGGTGAGAGGAGAAGGAGCTTGATGGGTCGGACGATCGAGTCCCTGAGAGCCTTGAAGCCGGAGCTTTGATGTGGAATCGCAGCTACGAGGTTGCTCTTACCCGTTTCCTTCCGCAGCCTCTTCACTTTGCGCTCCAGCACAAGAGGGCGATATGATTCCCTGTACACTAGTAATGTTCCAAGGAGCATCACCGCCCCCTACAAAGCCTGGTCAGATACAGAGAACTTCCTTCACCTACACACAACTTGGGAAGACGGGAGACATCTTCACTTACCACGATTGTGATGATCCAGCAGACCCATCTCCACCCGAGGCTTTGTGTGATATAACCACCAGCGATAGGCCCAATCATAGGACCCATCAGCATCCCAAGCCCATAGATAGACGTAGCCCTCCCCCTCTCACGCGGCTCGAACATATCCCCAATGACACCGCCCCCAACCGCGGGCGGGGCAGCCGCCGCGACGGCCTGCAGCAGGCGGAACCCGATCAGCTGGCCAAGCGACCGGGCAACCGCAGCGGCGACCCCGAACACCACGAACAGCACGTTCGTGACGTGGATCACCGCCAGCCGGCCGTAGACCTCGGAGATGCCGGACGTCAGGAGCAGGCCTATGGCCTGACCGACCATGAAGACGGAGACGACGAGGACCGCGAGGAGGAGGCTGGTGGCGTGGAACTCGGCGATGGCCTGCTCGACCGCCGGGGCTACCATTGACGAGGCCATCTGGCCCACTGCCGAGAGGAGCGCGACGTTGATGACGATGGCATATTTCTTCCCGCGGGGCCATTGTAAGGGATCTTCCGGGTCGAAGGGCTTGTCAAAGTCGACTGGGCTGTTGTTCTCGGCGTCGGCACATGCATGGTGCGTAGAGTCTGTGGCAGAGTCTACCAGAAAGGTCCCGCTCTTCTCTTGGACCCTGGCCTCCGTTTCCTCGACTGTGTGCTCATCGTGGTTTGTGTCGGACATACTATCGATTTCAAGCCAGCTTGAAAGATTGTGGGCCATGTTCAGGGAACCCCTGGCGTTGGGGATTGCCGCTGGGGATATAACGCGGTCTTCTATGCTCAGGATACGGTTGGTCTCAAACCTCAGTGTGGTGGGAATAGACCGGGGAGTGTGACATATATGTGCCAAGCTGCTCGTGTATGTGTTGCTGTGTGTGTGAACGCCCAGGTAGACAAATCAGAGGCAGCGTCAGGCACATCCGGAATAGCAGTTGGTAGGACCGGCCTCGATGGAGGCGGGCGTATATACAATTTGGGTAACTATTTTCTCGGATCCTCCGCATGGAGGACTAAGCTGACTGCCCTACTCCTGTAGGTTCTCCGCGCCGTTTGGAATAACAGCGCATTTGTATCCGGATGCATGGATGATCTTGGGCAGAACCGTAAGCAAGTATGAGGCACAACCCGAGCACTCCCCGACTGATATTGGTCAGGAGGGTTTGACGGGAGCTGCACATGTGCTGAACGGTGGTCGATCTGCTCGAGTTAATTAGCGATTGGTGCGCGTCGCATTGCTTCATGCATGCCTGCAGCTGCCCCCATCAAGCCACCAACGCCGTTGAGCCACCCTCGTGATACCCTTGCGAAGGAGGTCATTGATCACTCCTCCATGACAGGGAGGTTTCCACGGGCCGAAAAAGCCATACGAGTGCCAACCGAACTCCGCGATCAAAGTTCCGTACTGCATAGGGTGTCATTGCTGCAAATTAACTGTGACTAGTTGGAGTGCCATCATGCAAGAGCAGGGGTTTGACACCCAGCCTTTTCCGAGGAGTCCTACATATATAAATATGTATGTGTGTATTCAGTTCCTTATTCGACGCGGCACACCCATGAACCACTTCACCGTTCTGAATAAACGAGGCGACAAGTAGGAAACGTCGAGGAATCCGAGAACCATGTGGCGCGAAAACACCTCGTACGACAGGTCCACCTTGGTACATCATGTAAGTCATGTAAGTGATTAACGGCCTTATTATTAGAAGCCATTGCTGAGACAAGCGGTTACACAACTTCGTGTCCGTCCTTCATTCTTCTATGCTGTGTTCTTCTCATAATGAACCTTTGTCTTTCCTCAAAGGCATGGGATGTTTCGTGTTGACATCTATATGTAGAACAGATGTGTGGCAGGTGCAGGGCTGTGCGATGGAAGCCCTGAAGCCTGCTTCGCGAACATCCCAATCTGTTGACTAGCAGGCCATCTTGCGTAGATGCGTGTTACTCGAACTGCGTTGTGTTGTACCACCACTCGAATGGCGTCCCTTCAACTTTGCACCTGCGAAAAGCTTCAAATGACTTCCGGCATCTATCATCTGCTTAGGAGTCATCAATATGGTACGGATGAATTGACAACACCAATGGATGTGAGTTGGTCTGGGACAACACAAAAAGCTCTAACCTTAATTAAGGCGCGGGCCACACATCCAGAACCGGCTATTGCAGCATTGAATTTCCGCTGTTGGAAGCTCTTGGACTACCGCTTGCTATACCTTCCGCTTATTGATCATCCGTGTCAGTCTCAGACTCGCTCTCGTCTGTAACCTCAGTCTCGACCTCCATTTCCTGTTCACTCTCAGACTCGCTGTCCATTTCAGTCTCAGTCTCGCTCCACATTTCCTCTACAATCTCAATATGTAAATCATTTCGTAGTGTGTGACGCAAGCCCCGCATCGTGAGTTCCACCACAATGGGGCTGGGCCACGCGATCCCAAGTGCTCCTCGCAAAAGCTCATATAAGAGCCGGGCCAATCCGAACTCATATCTCCTCTGCCAATTTTGCCAACGCCGACGAGCTTGCGGGAACCGGGACAGTAAATCTTGCAAGCAGCGCCGGGAATCGAAGGGCTCAGGTGCTCTCTCGGGTGTTCTGGGGACATCTTGAATCTGCCCTGATGTAACGCCTGAGATGCGTGGTTCAGGAGGTGGCTGCGGGCCCACAGGACGCAGGACATAGCATTGAACATGTCCTAGCTCGCCGCGTTGGAAACGCGGAATGTCTCCCACGGCGAATGGTACAAATGGCCGCATCCAGCCGGGTACCCCGGGTCGTTGCGGAAAGACACCCCTCTCGGCACAGTGCCATAGTAGATTGCGTGCGATCAAGTTGTCACGAACATCGGGAGATAGGTTGGAAACTGGAAAGCAGGCGTATGGCGCCAGGCGTAATTGTTCGCCCCCGGGAGGGTAGATATACATACGCATCGGGTTGCCGGAACCTGAGTATCGCCCATTCTCGACCGTGGCCGCTTCCGCAGCCGTGTCTTCTCCTTCGATGACTGCCATGCGATCTATAGGCAACACCTCCTCAGGGGAGGAAGTAGTATCATCATGGATTCGGCTGTTGAGAGCAGGTTGGTCATCGTTCTCGTCGTTGTTGCTTCTCTGTGCAGTTGAAACCGAATTCAAAGCGGCAGTGCGGACTTCGGTGTCTGCTGTAGGGCTGTCGGATTCCATCGTGCCATGGTTGGCAATTGGAGTGTCGAACGTCCCAGGTTCCCCGTCCTGGGCTTTTCCAGGCCCATTGGTAGGCGCACTGGTCGGACTAGCATCCATCACGATATATGCATAACAAGCACATGAGTGCTTGCAGATTGATGGTTCATGGAATTCGAAGGGCTGCGATATAGAGAGTTCCAAGCTGAATATTGTGTGGTCGGAGTAGCAGAGCACCTTGGAGACTGTTAAATGATGCGACTGTACATATGATGTGAACTCAAGTGGAAATATTTCGAAAACCTAGGTATACAAGGACACGGGCTGTTCGGGATCGGATGAAGCTCAAGTAGCTTCTTCGGGGCGGCTGTGGACTTCGCCGTTTCTTCCTGCCACTTAACTCGGGAGGTGAGAGCAAGCTTGCAACTAGGAATTTTGGAACAGTCTACAGGAAGGCAGGCTGAACAACTATCAACGCTGGACCATCTTTAGCTTTTGTATAGCTGGGCAGGCGCGATGAGCTCTTAAGTTCGATCTCACCAGTGGGCGTCGTTTGATATGTATGCCACTGGAACTTCCGCTATATGGCTTTGAGTTCGGTGTTCTTTCCATACTGCATCAATCGGCCCTGGGCTTGCCCCTGCTTCATCATATCGCATGGGCTGGTTGAAGAGGTCGTGGCGCTCAAACTGGGCTTCTCGACTTTTTTCAGATAAGCCACATGTGACCATGGGCCCGAAACCAGGGCATTGCCCAATTGGGCTTGTTCCCATCAAGGAAAAGGACACTTTAGGACCAAAATCCATACACCAGGTCGCCAATGTTTATCCGCCCTCAGACAACAATGGCACCTTGGCTTATTTATTACGTGACAAAGCTCGGCCCATTAGGGGGTTCCAGAAGTCTTTTATCATGGCGTGGTGAACGTCAATGTCACATTGGAAGGAGCTCTATACCCCTGTTGTCCTCGTGTTCTTTCGGAGTGGCTGGATGGTAGCCCCCAATAGTTTGGTCTGGCACAATACGTGACCTCGGGATCCATGGTATGTTGACCCAGTAAATGCGATATTGGGAGCCACCTTCGACTGGCAAGGCCACACGTGATGGATTGTAATATGCACCAGGGATCAAGGAGATCGATTATGCCGAGTGACCTTGCGACATGAGGGGCCAGGACGGTAGCGGAATCCCTCGTTTCCGGTCGCTTGCTCCTGGGGGAGGATCCATCCACAACAGTTGCTTGCCCATGCTGATCACTTCTGCAACAAGTTCCAGCTCGTACTAGTGGGATGCAAAGACAGAAGACCAATAGCCAGTATCAGCAGATCACTCAGCGTCCTCGGGCAGATCCTTCAACATCGTCTCTATCAACCTTCTCAAAGTCTCCTGAGCAGCCCTAGGATCCATCTGCTCGGCGGGGCCCGACCGCATCATCTTGCCAACAAGGAACATCAGCTGTCCCTCAGGATACTTCTTGCCCTTTGAGAAGTGCGGCAGGAACTTGGAC
This sequence comes from Cytospora paraplurivora, assembly GCA_021272945.2. Lineage (NCBI taxonomy): Eukaryota > Fungi > Ascomycota > Sordariomycetes > Diaporthales > Cytosporaceae > Cytospora > Cytospora paraplurivora. Next base: position 357,437 of record JAJSPL020000035.1, read on the forward strand.
AGCACCATCTTCCTCTCGGCTTCCAACAGCTCCGTTGCCAGGGTCACATACTGCTCATCAGATAGTTTTTGGAACCACAGACCCTCCCTCTCAATGGCCTCTTCGACGCTGCTGTACCCATCGGGATTAGCTCCGCTCAGGTCGCCGCGGAAGACGGCGAAGAGGAGTTCCTTAGCCACCTTCGAGGAGATGCGACCGGTGTGGAGGAAGTAGATAATGTCTGCGAGGTGCTGAGACGGGACTCGAGCACACTCGCCGGATGGTTTCATGCCAAGATCCTCAATCGAGCCGTCAGCAGAGGCATTTCGCTCGGAAGTGAGGCGGCCAAGCTCGTGGAGGACCCAATTGAGAGCCAGGACACCGCAAGCCTTAGTCCAGTCTGAGCCCAGTCGTTCTTGAAGCCGTTGAAGGACATCGTAGAAGTATTCTAGCCGACCACCACCGTCCAGCTGCATCAAGGCCATTGCGTCTTTCGTTTTGAGGCCGTACTGGGTTACCAAATCATCAACCTCGGCGTCAGGAAGAACGCCCAAATTGTCCCGAAGATGTGAGACAACCTCGTCGCTGATGACGACAGGTCCCAGGTCCGGGTCCGGCATGTAGCGGTAGTCAACTTCGCCCTCTTTCCCACGGAGCCGCGTAGTCTCTGTGCCACCTATCGACCAGCCACGGGTTTCGCCAGCAATTACACCTCCCTGCGTGAGCACGGCAATCTGCCTGTCCCGTTCCGCAATGATGGCATCCTCCACGGCCTTGAAACTGCTCAGGTTCTTGATCTCTGTCCTCTGACCCAGCGACGTTGTCATGTTGAACGAAGGGTTTTCTCTGCGCCTGACACTAACATTGACATCCGCTCGTAGTCCACCGGCCTCCATACCACTGACGCACGCATCCACGGAGTTCAGGTAGGACTGAATCTTCCTGACGAGCGCAGCTGCCGTCTTTGGGTGATGCATCTCGGGTTTGGTGATGATCTCGATCAGCGGGACGCCCACGCGGTTGAAATCCACCCACTGCACTCCGTCCGGACGTGCCAAGGTCTTGGCCGTATCCTGCTCCATCTGTACCTGCTGGATCCCCACAGTGATAGAATCCCCGTCCTCCTCGGCGATCCCATCTCTTTTGTACAATGTGATATGCCCTTCTCTCGCGAACGGTTCGTAGAACTGAGTGATTTGGTACCCGCTAGGCTGGTCCCACCAGAAGTAATGCTTGCGATCCCACCTACTGACCTGTTGCACGTCGCAGTTCAGGGCGAGAGCAGCTCGGAGGGCGGGGATGAGGGCATCGGCCTGGAATATGGGCTGCGAGCCGGGTATGGCGAGGTCGAAGAGGGCGACACGGGTGTTGGGATCATCGGTTGGGAGAGGAGGCGCTGCGGCGGAGAAGAGCTTGTGGCGGGTGTTGAGCTGGGCATGGATCTCAATGCCGACGGTGAGTTCCCAACCTGGGACGACCTGCCTCGAGGCATTCTCCGGCTTCTTGCGGCCAGATGCTTTCAAGGCCTTCTCTTCTGCCCTGAGCTGCTTGCGCAGGGGAACAGGGTTGCTAGATGAGGCCTCGCGAGGGGGGCTATCCGAGAGTGCTGCATCTTGTAATCGTATTGACGACGAGGAGAAATATTTTCGACAGGATGCGGGCTGGAGTGCTGAGCGGTGGTTCCGAGAAAGGCGGAGACAGCTCGGATGTTGAAGCTGGCCGCGGAGCAGATACCTGCTAAGCTCGGAGACGGGTATTCGAGCCATTGTGGCAATGTCGGCAGTGACGCTGGGCTAATGATCCAGAATATCAATCTACCGTCTACAGGTCATGGCAGGAAAGGCGGTATAAGGGTCGTAAAGTCTCTTCTGGCAGGTATGCTCGCTACCTCCTTCAACTTTCGCAGTCCGGAGCTTCAGGAAAACCACCGCGAGACACAGCTACGATAAGATAAAGACAGCATGAGAGATCAGTGGTTTATGTAAGCCATCAGCTGTCAACTTGCCGTCGATCAAGTTTTGCCGAGCCTTTGCCGAGCCCGGGGTGTCCACTTGGAGTACCAGAGTACCGTAGGTCGATAAACAGGTATCCCCGCACCAAGACACTGAGTTCGAGTACAACGATACCTCCGTAGTGTACGTTGCACATACATATTGACGTATGCGCCACCAAAAGATTCGTCACTACTCCTGTGTACTTGGTACTTTTAGTCCCCCACAGTGACGTCACAATCCGCCTGAAAGTTCGCCGCCCTGAGAATTGAACAAAACGAAGGGACCGAACACCAGCTCGACTCGGAATATTTTGTTCCCTTCGTCTGTTGCTCATCAATATTCCTGGCATTACTTGCTACTGTACGTGTATCAATATTTAAGTCCCCTACCGTGTCCGATCGATACCAGCCCTAAAGGTGGAATCTCAACCTTTTCTACACGTCCACACAGGCCAGCTGGTATAGATTGCCAATAAAACATGTGATCGATGACCCGCGTCGTTATTTTCCAAAAATTCAGGGTCCTCTACGAGGTTCCAAAATTGTCAGTGCGGTGACAACTAAGGAACTTGAAATCTCCAACGGTCCTTCTTTCTCATCCGCGCATACCCAAGCTGCAGCATTTAATCAGCAGCTCGTCCCACGCTTATTTGGGACGATCCCATCCATCTTCATCACAACAGTCATATAGTACCTAGCTATCCTAGATTCCCTACCGTAGACCGATACACACCACACACACTCGATCTTAACTACTCTACCGTCCTCCGCGAATACCAGACGAACCACAACGACCCAGCAACCATCCCACCATCCACATCTCGATTATACTCTCGAATCACACACTTAGATACAAGATATAGTCCACCATCATGAGCAAGAAGACTCAGTACAAACCGACACACTCGGCCGATAAGCCCCCAGCAAATTGGACCGCCGTTCGACCACACAAGTGGTGCAAAAAGATGGATGCTGCAAGCCCAAGAGCAAAGAAGGCGAACAAGACACATCACTGTGAGGCGTGCGCCGTCATCAAGGCACAGGCGCAAAGACTCGATTCCATTGCCACCGCAGACAGACGAGGCGAAAAGATGGGTTGGCTGGCCGGGGAAGATGGTGGCTGGTGAATGAAGAGCAGCCTATTCTGATCGTTCGTTGGTTATCAACATCGACAACAATCATCAGCATCCTTGTTCCGCGGGAACTCGTTCTCCGCTTGCATCGGGAGCCTACCGCCAATTGCTTCCAAGCATCGGGTTCCGGCAACGATTCCAGCCTTCCGTACTTGTGGGGTGATCCAAGTCCATGACCCACCGCACTTGTGCTGATGAGGTATACCCTGAGTCAAGGTGATGGACTATGCCCACTCCAACGGCTCGACGCTACAATTATCGCATTTGTGTACGATAGGCCTCGATACTTCCTAGCCTTGGCCTTTGAGACGGCCAGAGCCGTTTTCCTCTCGCCTGCAGCGTCCGCCGATCACGTTGGTTGTGCGTGGGCTCGAAAAACCAACCAACAAACAGCAACGATATGTCTAGTGGCATACTTCTCTACTATTCATGGCGTTGTTCGCCTGTGTTAGACCGTCATCACTTTCAGGGCTATAAGGCCATATTGGGTGATAATCCGTCGCCTGCAGGTTTGGCGCATCTTTTTCTGTTAGTCTCATCAAGCAGTCTATTACACCGTCTTTTGTCTTGCGGCTGGCGATCGAGCCACCGCTTTTCAATGCTGCGCAGATGACCAAGCATCTGTTGCCCGTGCATCGTTGGATTCAGCTATACTGGAGCTTTGGAAGGTTGGGACACGATAGAGAGTGGGAGAGGGAGGAAGCAAAAGAATAATCGCAGTGCAAGGCACCTGCCGTTGACTAGTATACATGGTCACAATCTATCGACTACAACTATCGAGTCTTGGGCTACTCGACCATACGCATACCACGCAACCGAACCTAGCCTAGGGCGGACAAGGCTGGCAAGGACGAAAGAATCGCTGGAAGAAGTTTGGAATCTTGAGTCTTGTTCCGATGTTGTCCGAGATGGTTGTTTTCAATAATAAATATACAGAACGAGCAGGCCCATCCCGGTGTGGTAGCGAGAGACGGGAACTATTCCATGCTTAGGAACTTCGAAGCACAAGATACTCGACGCTATCGTCATTGGCACGCGGTGTTGGTTATTGGATGCTGTTGACCTTTGGGGGAGGCCGTATTTCTTGGAGGAGTTCTTATGCTCGGAGCCTTCGTCTTGTCACGATCATCTCGATGGCTCCCTCGTTCGTCTCAAAGAACTCCCTAAAACATGTTTAGCTTCTGAACTAGGTTTTTGGAAGCACCATTTCCTATGCCAACAGCATATCCATGCCCCTCACCGCCGAAGTCTCGATACCAAGCTACCAGAGAACAACAAGGCTTGCGCACACAGTGCTCCCAACGGAACCTCTGAATAGGGGTCCTTCGGCACGGCAAAACCACGGGATTAACAGTACATGGCTCTTTGATTGGCCCATGTGAGGTGCCGATAAATTCTCGTGTTTTCTTATTGGTCGGGGCAATGTCCGCACTAGTCTGATTGGTCGACTATACTGTAATAGTTCTCAGCCTTGCGGTGTCTCCAATCGTGTTTGTCATCATTATTTTCCCCCTTCTGCTTATCTTCCACGACCTCCTTATTTCGAGCCTTGACTCGGAACCACCTGGCGACTCAGATCCAGCCCGTAGCTTTATCCGGTCTTGACAGTATCTCCAAGGTTGGCAGGTGTCCTTTCGTAGACGAGAAGCTTAGCAGCTCATTATGTCTTCTAGCAGCCTTTTTGGCCACTGGCGCCAAACCTTGGGCTACCCGAAACACCGTGAGCCCGCACCTAGGGAGCCAACTGCCGACCTATGTGGCTAGCACATACTAAGCTGCCAGGTTGCAGAACCCCCCCTCCAGGGGAGACCCACCAATAAACAAGCCCGAGGGGTCCAGCTCCGTTCCCCGTTCCCGAGGTTCCTCTCGCATTGGTCTGGACAGCATACAGTGTTCCATATCTCCTCTCAACAACTACATACCGTCAACAATACCGATCCCTGTTGTCCTCCGCAAACCCACGACTAGCTTAGGAACGTCTTCAGACTCCCTCTTTGACTTCCAATGCTAGGACAAGCCGGCAAGCAGTCGATGACTGCTTGCCTCCAAGGTACGCCAATGGTTACTGCTTAGACCCCTTTCCTCCACGAAGCCACCGGAATATTGCCAGCTCAGTGTCTCGCAAAACCGGCCCGATTATTCGTTCCGCATGCGTTCCCTTTAACACTATACTCTAACCGCGGCTGTCTTCCTACAATCCATAGGCCCTTGCCTACCGTAATCATCCATCGATAGGAACAGCGAAACACACCAGTCTCCTGAGTACCATCCTTGGTCTCTACGGTCCGTCAGAGAGAGTACTGCTCTGTGAACAACTCGCTTGAGTCCGTAGTGCCACATGGTATCCGCTCAATGCGAGGAACAGATCCACCGCCGACTACATCGCCGCAGCTTCCCGAGTGTCCCACATCAAGCAACTGGTAGGAGGGTATGATCTCTTGAGCTCGATCAAAACAGCTCCTCGGACATCACGGCGTGAAAGGCCGTGATCCTCTCCATTAGGGATAGATTCCACCGTATCATTACCATGCACAGTCTACATATAGCGCCATCAATGACGAACCCACCGCCCGATTGCGCCACCAATGCCCCCGATGGGCGATTCCTCTCACCATACCCCCATTACTTCACTTCAAGTAACACCAGCTCGACGACAGCAATCGAACAGGGTGGTCCGCCGGATCCGATAACTACCGGCCACGTATACCCGGACACCAAGGTTGTCGACGCCAGCAGACACTTCGTCTCGTTGGAAGGGTTGAAGGAGATAAACGATTTTGTTCCACTCGGTACCAAGGTCGCATGGGGTGAGGGAGCGACACCGTCGAACGGGGTAGACAACTCGATGGCCTTGCTCAGTCCAATGTCGCAGTGCGCGCCCCTGCCAATTTCAATGCCTCTAGTACCGGGCATCAGTAGCTTCGGTCCCATCTTGAACAGCTGGCCCATGCCCCCCTTGCCGAAGAGACGGCGACCGTCTGCTAGCGAGCCAGTATATGAAAAGCAAGAACATAAGAAGAGGAAGGCTTCTTCCACCGGACAAGCGATAGATGAGAACACTCGAATGACGACCACCACCACAGTCACGAACCCACCACACGCCACACCCGAGAACGCTACCACTTTCCTGACCAGGGACTTTATCATGCCCAATAGTCCTAACGGCCAACCATCGATGTCGTCCGCCACTCCGGCAGACGCCGGGATCATCAGCATGAATGCTTACACGCAAGCACAACCCCAATCCCAATCGCCGCCACCACCACATCCACCACCCGAATCCTCGAGCACGAGCGAATCGCAACTGGCGACGCAGCGGGCACGAAACAGGGTGGCAGCCAACAAGTTCCGCCGGAAATCCAAGGCGGCGGTGGCGGAGCTGGAGACGATGGAGCGGGCACTCGCCGCGCGGCACGAGCAGCTCTCCATGATGGTCCAGGGCCTGCGGGAGGAGGTGCTGGGGCTGAAGAACGAGCTTCTGATGCACGGCAACTGCGACTGCGCGATGATACACCAGTACCTGTCCAATACGGCTAGTCGGCTCTCCATGGGGAGGGGCGCGTCAGATACTGGGGGGCATCATAGGCCTAGTCTGGGGGGAGGGGGGCATGTACCTTCGGTGACGCCCCCTGGTGGTGTGCCGTTTGGTAACAATTAAAGTGGAAGATTTGGATGGTGATATGAAAGGGAATATCGGTATGTTTCTTAAGAGTAGGGAAACAACCTGGGAGGGAAAGACTCCAGATTGGGGAGGGGATTCTTTCGGTGACATCGTCGCCTAGCGGTGCGCCTTTTGGTAACAAGTAGAGTGGGGCTTTTTCTTCGGGTGTGGAAAGAGAAAGCTGTTACAGCTCTAGAGTAGGGGACGGCATCAAAGGGAAAGAATCCAGATGGGGAGGGAGAGGGGATTTTCATCGTTGACACCGTCGCATGGCAGTGCGCTTTTCTTATGAAGCAGAGTGAAAGGTTTGTTTGGGCAGCTGAAGAGTACTTTTCCACGGCTCTGGAGTAGGGGTATAACCTGGGCAGAGGAGACTCGGTCTTTTTCATTTCTGGTTCTTGGTTCGGGGGGAGGGGGGTGGCCAACCACATCCGTATACAAGGCGTGGAGGGGTCACAGCGCTTGGCGTATATACTGCGTATAGCAATAGCCTCCAGGGTAGAGGAGGCATAGGTAGAGATGCCTTTGGTGCTTTGGGGGAACGAACGGCCGAGGGCGCGGGTGCCCTCGGAGTGGATATATAGATAGACAAACGGGGGGGGAAAGCCTTGTGGCAAAACTGAAGGAGAGTAACTTTGTACCTTGGGAAATGGAACGTCACATACCTGGAAACGGACAACATTCTTCCTCTCGTCGGTGAGCCTGATGTATCGCTAGGGGTGTGGTATGTAAGATCAAGCCTGCTGCTTTGAGTTTGATACCAGTGGGGTCCGCATTTCGCTGACATCGTCTGCAGCAGAGCCGGCACTTGTCTCTTCTTTGAAAGCCTCATTGCAAGATTTTGCTTCCCAGGGTACTCTCCATGCCATTTTGTGGGACGACTTACTGTTGAATAACACAATGGAGTGGGAAAGGTCAAGCACCTCGACGTCTTGGAAATGACTGCACCCAGCTTTACGATTTATCAGGAGTCCGCGGTGTGTTCCAGCTGGAAGTGAGGCTCACCTGGGCGAACAATTTGACAAAAACCCGAGTGCCTACCTCACGCCGTCGAGATTTGTATAATGGTTGGATTTGGGAGTTGGAAAAGATGGAAGAGTTAAAAAATAAGAAAGGGCATGTACCGTTTTGATATCGAATTTACTACTAAGGCATTACTAATGACCTCGGGATCGACTGGATGGAAGTACCGGACGAGCACCACAAATGGACCGGCTGGTGCAAATACTTACACTATATATAAGTATGGGAAGCTATCTAGAGATTATTGGGGAATCCCCAGTATTTGTATCTCCCGAAAGACGGATTTTGGTGCTCACACACGGGATGTTTCTATATTAAACCCTCAACTTTGCCACTCCGCCACCCCACCCGCCACCCCAACGTTGCGAAACATTAACCGTTAATTTGTAGGTGGGGATGGAAGTCGGGGTGGCGTTTCGCGATCGGCAGCTATAAACAACGGTCTTCAAGCCCGCCTCCACGGGTGTGACCAGTACAGCTAAGTGTTCTTGCAGCCTGTCGATATGCCATTTGCATGGCGGCATGATCCCCCTTTTGAGATACGCCCTAGACTTCGCAACTGGCCTGATTTCTGCGTCCGTATCCATATTTTGCAGTCTTATAATGCGGCCTAAAACGAGCAAGTGGACCGAGCTATGGATGCTTCTACCCCAGTCTCGAAGTCTAGACCAGTCGTGCGGACAGGTTGACAGATATCCTATTGTGTGACCACGTATCGGGAGCATGTTTCCCGGTGTGAAGTTCCGATTTGTACTGCGAACTCTCTGCTCCACTTACGGGAGGCATGGAAGGACTGTGGCAGATCTCCCATAAATCCGGTCGTTGGCTTCGGTTCTCAAGTGAGACAGTGAAGGGGGGCACAGTGCTTACAACGGGGATTCTGGGTGGAGAGAGGAGTCACTATATGTTCTTAGCCAGTCCGGTGTCTGAGTTACTCTCACTAACTGTAAAGAGGCCGTAACCTATACGGATTAAAGCTTTTGCGTTGGTACCTTGTGTCTCACATGTGTTCGGCGGACGACTGCAAGCCGCTGGCGCAAGGGGCATCGACGCCAATCAGTCCCCCCTATACCTGGAGACCCTCTTGGGAATTTGGTATACTGGCAGAAGGACAGGTAAAAACTTTATTACTTGCGGTATATATATAACAAAACATTCGAAAAGGGGCATCCTTGATCACTCGCCCTATCTGGGGGTCCGAAGATCTCGGAGTGTTGATCATCCGAAAACGATGCAGCTTTAGTTCCCGATGGTCGATGCAGATCCGACGACCGTCTACAGGGTTTCACGAAGCACAATTCACTCATGATCGTGTGTTATTTTTACGAGTAAGATCCACACGTACGTGGGGGTTTCTCACATACTCCTCGAATTGAAGTCCACAGAAATGATCCACGGCGTGCAGTTCGGGATCTGTAGTCGCGCGCAGCCTTTCAGCAGCTCTCTGTATTGACTACTTCAGGATCAGATGTTTCCGAGCATCACTTGTTATTGAGTGTGCTGAAGATTGCTGTAAGCCTGAGTTGGTGTCGCCCTCCCAGGGCCGGCAGCTTTTCCACCACAACTACGAATTGCAGTATATTGATGTGAAAGCATTCCATCGAGAGCGGGCCTTAAGCTCGAGTTCATATTGCGAACCCTTGTTCTGGAGACTGCTTCTGGATTGCCTTGGAATGTCGAGAGATTACTTCTGCATGAAATTTGGAGTTTGAGTGGCTCCGTTATGAAGAGCATTGGGATTGGACAAACATATGTGTGCCACTGGCGCGTGTTATCGTCAATATCGATGTCTGCGATGTGTGTATGTCTGATGCTGAGGTGGCTCGGACCCATGGATAAGACAAATCTCAGTGCAGGCCGGTATCAACAAGGTCCATGTATATATGTAAACTGCCTAAATGTAGCCAAAATCACGAATTGAGCTGTAATGTGACAAGGTTACCATGACCATCACCTGAATAATCGCCGTCTGTCACAGTCACAGTCACAGTGGTTGACATATTATCCAGTTCCTCCAAGGCACGGGTAGCTGGACCCGCCTTGCGGTCCCTCTTCCTGTCTGAAAGCCGGTATGCCTCAGAGCCGTACGCATGCTCTGGTTGTGTAGAGGCATTTTGGTAAGGCCCCAATGGGTTGGAACTACTGCCGACCTTACCAGTGAAGCCCCTCATGAGCGGCCAGAGGGTTGGGATGGTTCCGAATACAATGATAGCATTCATCTGAGAGTTGGTTAGCTTCAGCAAGGGAGTTGACTGAATCTCGTGCTTGTTTCTTTTACCTCTGCACTTTGAAAGATGTCAGTAGGGTCAACAGAACGGTAGGGCAGGTCCTTCGTTGTCAAACATACGTGAACCACAAGGTGATGGGAGACCAAGACAAGGTGATGTCGGCATGGTTTGACAATCCCCTGAAGTAATAGATTTTCGCAAAAGTGGCGGCGGCGGCACTGTTGTTTCCAAGGAGGTTTCGAAAGTCAGCCAAGATGTCCCGGTGAGACAATTCGAGTGACTGTACATACAACCATCCCCCACCCATCAAGAGAAATAAACCAAATTTTGTGAGACGGCTAATATTAAGCTTCCTTATGATCAAAGCAGGGAATGTTGCTACAATGATGTCCATCAAAGCATTATACGCTGCCTGTATGTAACCAATGATGAGCCTGGCCCAAGATTTGCCGCTGTTAGTGGAGAGCCGAAAGAGATGAAGCAGCATTGTAGGGCCCTCACTTACTGTATCTCTTGGCTCATACACCATCCGTCGATGGACGAGTCCCACTGCTTGGCAGCTGGGTAACAGTAACCGGCTATGGCCACGATTGCCAAGATATTCAAGACAATCATAACTCCACAAACGATCCAAAGACAATAAATGTGCCATCTGTCAGCAGCCAGTCCCATCAACCTCAGCAGAAAGATCAAAGCCGACAATTTCCCGAACGTCGTAGACGCAACTGAAAGTACTGGCGCAATGATGGTGTACTTGATGGCATTCGGGAGTTTGGTATTATTCTCGATGGATTGTTCCGAGCGTCCTAAACCATATGATGTGCCAATAGTGACTAGGGCAGAACTAGCGATGGAGGAAAGCTTTTGGTAATCAGCACAGAGTATAGTTTGCGATGATATGGTGTTGGGTAGAACTGACTGTTGCCAATATGCTGAATATGTCGTCCCAGCCGGACTGTTTAATAAGTACGTACCGCACCCAAACCCGCGCGATAGTCATACAAATAGCGACCGATCCTAACACCCAGGTGGTGACTGTTATTTCCGAGACATAGTTCTCACGCTCAGTCATTGTATTGAAAATTACTGATATAGCGGGCCCCCTGAAGACTGTCTGCAACTTCAAGGTGGATGAAGTAAGTGACAATCGCTTTTGGAAACATAGACTTGAAGGCATCAGAGACGTAATGTGCTGATAAGACTATGAGAAAACCGCGAGGCCCGGGAGAGACCAAGTCCTTTAAGTGTAACCTTGCCCAACGTGAGTTTCTGTCTTCTGTACCCAACACCTCTCGTACCCTATCTCTGGGCTGATTCTCTTCCCACTCTTCACCTTAACCTTCTGCTATTCACAAAGAAATGAGGAAACCGGAACCGTTCCCCGGCGGACATCAGCCCTCATGTGATCCCTGTCATTGCAATGATCACAGTCTGGGGCTCGTCAGTGTGCAGGGTTAATCATAGCCTGTCTAAAGCATTTGTACATGTTCCCCGGGTGGGGGCCAGCCTCAATCGAGTAACCTTCGCGGTTCTTCTGTTGGCCGACCGAACCCTTTCCTGCCCCTAGCGAGCTCGAAAGACGGAGGATTATGAGCGTCCAACGTTTCAAATTTCGCGATTGCCTTTCATGATCCACCCTTTGGTTGGGCGGCGACGTCCTCGTGTTACAACTGATCGTGCATCTACCAAGTGCGCGTACGTTAACGCATATCAAGGTATATACTTATATTAGACAGCTGTCGGTAACGTGGTTCACTGCTTGCTGGGTCAGCTTCATGCTTCAGTCTGGAGATCCATACATCGCGAAGCGATTCCGCAATCATATAGCCAAGCCAACTGCATGATGATCCCAGTCATCACAGCGACGTTGGCTTGACCCCACCGACATCTCCAGGCGGGGAACCGGAACTGTGCATCCATGCAGACTTATCTTGAATACCTTCAATCGAAGAGTAATATCTTTGAACATTCGACATGACGCTAGATAGAATATATCAAGCAGTGATACGAGTGAATACTCAACTCCTCAGGCAGTCGATCGAGTAGTCATTCGCCATCGCCTGTTCTCCGGCGGACGTCCGAACCAACTCCAGGATGATATCGCCAATCGTACCCGGGGTATTAGAACGGGGTCAAACGGGCCCACAAATGCAACTGTGATGAGATGCACAGTACGATGTGGGATGCCATGTCCCTTCGCCTCGGTGGACCGTACATATAGTGACGAGTCCCAACATTTTGAAGTCCGCCAGGCCGAGTGAGCCGATGTTCCAATCAACATTTGAAAACTCATACAGCCTGCAACTTACACAGTACTTTAGGCTTTCCAACCAACAAAAGGGCTCTTCACCTAGACAACCGCGACTCACTAGAATGCTACCTGAGCCGGAAAGACTTCAGGCCCTCGCAAAAGCCAAGCAGCTCGTTGCATCACTGGAGAAGCCCAATGTATCCGAGGACGAAAGGATCGAGGCCTTGAGAGACGCTGGCTTGATCGTCTCGTCACTTGAAAAGACTGAAGATGCTATGATCAAGTTCGCCTACAATGTTTGTTCACGATTCCCACATATATCTTAGCCATGCACGTGAGTCCTGTTGACGAAGGTCGATTAAGCAATCAACATGGATGGCCATACGTACCTTGGTCAAGCTGCAGGTGTTTGCGATGCTCTCTGAGAAGGAAGAGACCACAGTCCGCGAAGTCAGCCAGCGGACCCAGGCTGATGAAATCTTACTTCGTATGTCAAATCCCAATGTGGCATGAGTCGACTACTAAGTACCGGGACAGAACGATTATTCCGTGTTCTCGCTGCTGCCGGATTTGTGGCTGAGAGAGGTGTTGCTTTGTACGGCCCAACCAAGTGGACGAGGCATCTCTCATCTCGCACGACGGAAGGGTTGGTGAGCTTCATGTATGTATATATAAATTTGTCTTTCTCAGTTACCATTTGTCCGCTATCGAAGCTTATTACTGACTTCTGATTCCGTGCGACTGTACAGATATGATCTCGGTATGCGAAGCCTCGCAAACACACCGGATTATTTGGAGCAAATTGGATACTCAAACCCCAACGATGGTCGGAACGGTCCGTTCCAATCAGCGTTTCATTGTCCACAAGAAGGCATATTCGATTGGTTGCAACGACCGGAGAATGCAAGGCATTGGGAGCAAACCAACGCTTTCTTCGAAGGCGATCGAGGGAGCCGGCCGTCGTGGGTTACTTGGTTTCCAATCCAGGAAAAGCTTATCAATGGAAGTAGCCCAGATACTCCATTACTGGTCGATGTAGCTGGTGGTCATGGCCATGACTTGAAGGAGTTTGTGGACAGCTTCCCGAATGCCGGATCGTTCGTTCTCCAGGATCAAAAGCCCGTTCTGGATGGTGCGAATTCCCTGCCACCAACGGTTAGGAAGCAGAGAATAGACTTCTTCAAAGAGTCACCGGTCATAGGTCTGTAGCAAATGGCACTCGTCGAGAAAGAGGGACGGCTAGCGGAAGACTAATTTGTTTTTAGGAGCACGCATCTACTTTATGAAGTTCATTCTCCACGACTGGCCCGACGAAGCGTCTCTGGCAATTTTGAGGAACATAGCAGCGTCAATGACCAAGGGTTACTCCTACCTTGTCATAAATGACTTCATTCTTCCGGACCAAGGATGTCCCCTTATTTCAGCTCAATGGGACTTGATGATGATGATCTTCATGTCTGGTATGGAGAGGTCAGAAAGTCAATGGCGAGCCCTGATAAGCAAGGCCGGACTTCAGGTTGAGGGGCTCTATCAGCCCCCAGGAGATGGCCAGGGGATCATCGTGGCAACTCTGGCTTGAACTGGGACGATGCAACTACTAAGGGACATCATCTACAACACCCCAAAAGACACTCGGCTACCGGCCCCCTTAGATTCTGTCAAGGTGCTGGTACAACCTCGCAGCCATGCATGGGGAATGTCATCAGTCTCTCCATCACTCAGGTTTTTCGATGTCCTGATGTCAAGCTTGAGTGGGATGGTAGCAATCAAGGTATCAAAGTGTGTTTTCGATGTATAGCAATAACGGAGACGGACCATTGCGGTGAAGAGGCCCTTCCAACTCATTCCGGATAATGGGAATCAATATTGGGCGCGACAAAGTGCAAACCCTCAACAGAATCAAGGGTTGCCTTTGATATCAATTCGCACCGGAAGTCCATGATTCATAGCACCGTGGCTCCTTCCCTTGAGATCTCAGCCCTTTGTCCGTTCAGCTTTATGACGAGTTGCTATAGTCTGCTGCGACACTAGACCTGTCCTACTACGGTAGCGTTGACAATTGCCACATGGCAATTAGCTGAGATAGAGGTAAGATTGGCAACGGTTGTGATGTTGGGCTGGCACAGTCAAGTACCGGTAATGGAAGGCCATCCATTCCAAGGCTTTAAAGGTTCTTCTAGATGTTTTCCAGTGTGGTTATCGGTAAATACCCACTCGTCGGTAGGCAGGGACGCAATGCTAGTGCCACCACATCCGGTCTTGCCCAAGTCTTGGTATGACAATATGTGGAAATACATGGTAGCCAGCTCGGAACGAGTATGATCCACGTACGTCAGTTTGTTTGAGAATAGTGTGACAGGCTTCCACATCTGTCCTATCGGAGGAGTGCCCCAGTTTTCGAAAGGGGTTATTAGCTTCCCAATCTGCGTGATTACCACCTGACGGGAAGACTGCGCCTCAAAACACTTCGCTTCCTTCCGTCTTCCTCATTTCCCGAAGAGGCTTGCATGTTCATATTGGCTTGTGACACAGACCGGACGTTAGTACCATCAAAACTTGTTTTCATAAGCAGAGTTCCTGATCCTTACCATTCTACTCGTTACCTACTACCATCTCCACTGATCCGTTGGTCCTCTTCGTCAGCAACTTCACCTCCCAAAAGACCCTGACCCTTGAAAACACTTGATACCTAGCTCGCCATTCTCCCACGAGAATTTTACCTGCGTGAACTATGGATTCACCAACGGAAACGGTCCTCCCTCTCATGATCACGGGCCCCTCCCGGACACCACCTCTACGCTCCATCTCAGCAGACGCGATGGCCATGACCAGCCGACGACAACCCTTCTTCGATGAAGATATCTTCTCCAAAGTTTATACGTCACCACTTCTTTGCGTCCACTTCGCGCTTTACGGAGCAACTCCGTTCTACTACTTGCTTCACTACTCGCCGTTTCGCGATCGAGGGGAGGGATGGGGGGCTGGGGTGTTGCACCAGTTGATCAGGTTGACACTCTTTATGGTGACAATGTACATCACAGCAGTCATTGTCGTACTCTGGAGCGGAAAGTATCAGGTTCGGAAGAATACGACCGCTTTGTCATTGGTGATAGTGGGAATGGTCCTGTCCGGCTGGTTGAAGTCCCGGAATGATGGCACGGAAATGCCAGTGGGATGGTGAGGCTATTCCCAAGGGAGAGGATGGTCCTGAAGGATTATGGATGGTATAGTCGTTCTGGGACTCTCCACCATATTGAGCATGTTCTATACGGCGTCGATGGTGCGGTCTATACTTACCCATTATGGGGGGGGGGGGGTGTGGATTGAAGGAGGTGTGCACCCTGCTAGCATGCATCCGTGGATTCTGGTATTCAATCTTACCATTCCCTCACTGATCTTACCCTGGGTTCTAATCTCTGTTATAAAAGTCTTGGCACGAGTGACTAAACATCCTCCTCTTGAACAGCATAATATACGTTGCGAAGACTGTACTGTCACCTGGGCATTGTTAACCACATCAAACCCCTGTGTACACGTCGTGTTCTGGACCGGCTCAGAGGGGATAGGGAAATCTGTAGGTTTGATTCAAATGAATATAGCGCACAAGGTATTTGATTATAGCTGATCATGGCCAGTCAACAACCACGACACTTGCGAATGAGTGCGTCACAGAGGCGTATGGCGTTCAAAGATGAGGTGACCTGTTTATATACACAGTGGAGATGGCAAGCCCTCGAGGTTATGTTTTAGTATTCTGCGCAAGGGCTACCATGCTATGTCGTACTGCAAACATTCCAAAGCTTTTACCATGCTTTCAGGACCTTCTAATGCATAATAGAGCACATATACATACATACACATGTCTGACCCGGCTTTCAGACTTGCCTCACATTGTTCTCCTTGATCATCATCGCCCTGTCCTATGCTCCACGTCCTCTACCGAGTCTCCCCTCCAGCCTTGAATTGCAGAGTTCGGTGTCAATGGTGATGGTTCCACTCCTGGCAGGGGCAAGTCCGTGCCCGTTTGTTGCTGTTCGGGTGACACGTCCCCCCTATACGATCCCAGATGGGTGTCGGGGATATATAGAGAGTCCAGTGAAAGCGACGTAGACCTAGATGGCCGCTGTTGTTCCACTGGACGCCCAGAGGCAGTCTCACGACTGGTCCCGCTCTCTCTGGGTTGCTCGAGTTCATCGTGGGAAGGGGCAGGATTATGGTCCTGTCCATGTTCTGCATCAATCTGTCCCCCGTGCTCGGATGCAGGGCCCGTTTGCGAGCGAGTCCTCAACTCCACCAACGTGAACTCGTCGTCAGACACACCCTCAAGTGTTCGACACGTGTCTAGTACACTGTCTTGCAACATCTTGACTCGTCCTCGAAAACCCGGAAGGTTCCTCCGGCTGCCATCTCCGCTCCCCTGGAGAGTCCCGCTACCGCCAACCCCAGCCGGGTACGGGCGGTAATTGCTGCCTCGTCGTTGCATCGCCTCGGCGTGACGTGCTGCGCTACTTTTCTTCTCGCGGTAGACAAAGAGCGAGCGGAAGGAGACCAAGCACGCGACTATGAATGCTATTATCGGTCGGGCGGAAGTCAGTATTGTCGTCTATAATCGAACACTAGAACTCATTCGGCAATAGTGACCATCACGAGAAGATCCCAGGGAGGCGTGCTTACCAGTGCAGAGCTCGACATGGAACCAGAACCAGACCCAAGGTATGTTGAAGGTCTTGCCTCCTTTTTCTGTCTGCTCGAAGACTTCGCTTAACAGAGCGCCGCGTAGGATCGTGGCCACGATGGTGAAGCCCACCAGGGAGAAGATGGCGCCAAGAGCAATCTTCTTCCGAAGACTGATGCGTACGCCCCAGAGAATCCAAACCGGAAAACCGATGACTCTGATAATCAGCATTCGAAAGACTCTTATCACCATGGGTAGAAGGTTGAGGGGTTATCTCTTCCACAGTACTCACTCAGTGCATCAGTGAAGATGTCCAAAGCAACCGAGGCTCTAAAATAAGTGAAGAAACTATTCTCGTAGGCGACAGTCTCACAGGTCGTAAAGGTATATATAATACCGCCAAACAGGCACTTGAAAGTCGACACGCCCATCGTGACAGAAGCGACTCCGCAGACGAGAACGATTCCAAACACAACCCACCACATGATCCGGAACACCCGCGCAGTTCGGTTGCCAAGGCGGTAGAAGAATAGCATGAAGTTGACCTTGATGAAGTAGAATCCCACAATGAACAGTATGATGGCAGACCCGCATGCTTTCAACATCCCCTCGGTATTGGTGAGGAAGTTAGACCCTATCGGGGCGGTGCCATTAACGTAGGCCATCAGGTGGTATATAATCCCTGCGTATCGTTGGCTCAAAACCTCAATCCCAACGAGCAGTGATAGCGAAAACATCATGAGCCAGTCCTCGGCGAGGAGTCGTCGAAAGCACACCCATCGGATGTAGACACGCGTAACGAGGGCCAGAAGGCAAAGAGCAAACAGGAACCAGTTGATGCCCTGCGATGCGTGATTGAGTATCAGCGGATGGCAATCGAAGATATGATGGGAGGGAGCTTCTTGAGAGGTAACTGACCAGAAAAGCTTTCTTCGATAGTTGCGATTCCGTCGCCGTTATAGACGCGGCCATGACTTGTATAATTTTTGTCTTCGGAGGCCCACGACGCCTATCTCATGATGATTTCGTGGAAGAATTCTCAAGACAGATGCCTGAACTGCCGATCCATTTGTTTTGACGTGCGTTTCCGGTCCAAGACCTCGGCAAAAATCAGAGGTCCTTGGTACTGGTCTTGCACCAGACACCGTTGTAATACCACGCGGACATGCAGCCACCTTTATGTAGTGTACTATGGCGTTGCGTGCAGAGTGGAGCTACCCGTACACCCGGTAGGGACTACTTTAAAACGTAGCCAGGAATATATCTTATCTCACGTGGTGCTGACAAGGTCTGCGGTCTCCCAGTTCGAGCCATTGGTTTACCCCGGGACCACGGCATATTCCATGTGGCAATATCGGTTAGTCTACCGTATTCCACCATGCTGGAAGGAGTGTCAGGGCCGAAGGGGTCCGGCCCACCCGATGATTCGACTGCAGCAATGGTCTTTTTGACTGTAGCAGTAAGCCTGGAGGCTGGGCATGCTTACCTACTTCAATAATCAGTCTAGCTATTCTTAGTCCGATGCCGAGTACGTACATATATTGGACACGCACACAATCTGTCAGATCGGCAAGGAATCACTTTTGATAGGATGAGACGTGATATGGTTTTGTGCCGGTTATACCGCAGTGCTATAGCTGCCCCAGATCGCATACTGCTTCCTGTCAATCAGCCTTCGCAATCGTTACAGAGATTTTAGACTCAATCTATCAAGCCGCTCCCCAAGTAGTGTCTTGACGCAAGGGCTCCTGGAGAAGGGGCATCAGCCGGATTACCATCCATAAAGCCTGTCCGAGTCCCGAGGTGTGTTTGCAAGGTCCGAGGTGAGGATTGATAACGAAAACAAGAAACCGATAAAAAGTCTGCTTGCTCTGCCATGCATGGTATCATTCAGTCTATAGGATTTCGGTGACCGACACAATATCTCGTACATCCTCGAGTTTCCACAATGCATCACTTGCGGCCTTTGTATCGTCGCCGAGAACCCTCTGGCACTGGTCGAGGAACTTCTCCTCTAGCCGGTGCTCATCCAAGGGAACCTCCACACTTCCCACAGCGTGCTGCACATGTTTCTCCAGTTTCTTGCCCCCCTTGAGTGTTACCACCACTATTGTCTCATCCGCGCCGAGGCTTGAGTCGGCTTCGGCCGTGATGCGGTCCCTAACGTTGATCACCGTGGGATCCTGCACCACACCGTCATCGTACTGGCTCGGGGTGGCCTTTCCAAAGATCAGACCGCAAGCACCGCCATGGTACACGCTGAACTTGCCCTGCAGACCGTCTTTCGGCGTCTTCTTGCCAGTCAATTCCAACACGAGCGGGTGAACCTTGGCATATACATTCTCAATGTCCTCCGCCTTCAGGCCCTGTTTCACCAGATCCTGGTGTATCTGTGCGCAAGCATCGATCACTGGATGTATCACGATGCCACAGGGGAATGGCTTGAAGCTGTTCCTCAGGATCTCCCACCGGCCCTGCCACTGATTCTCCTCTGTAGCACTGGCGGTACCAGTCACTACCGGCAGACCGACCTCGCTCTGTCCGCCGAAGCCAG
Organism: Cytospora paraplurivora; assembly: GCA_021272945.2. Taxonomy (NCBI): domain Eukaryota; kingdom Fungi; phylum Ascomycota; class Sordariomycetes; order Diaporthales; family Cytosporaceae; genus Cytospora; species Cytospora paraplurivora. The sequence continues at coordinate 376,934 of JAJSPL020000035.1, forward strand.
TCCACTTCGCCAGATCATCCTGGATCTCCTTCTCGCCCTTCGTCACACCAACGACACTCGCCCAACCCCTCTTACTCTCCAATGCCTGCTCGGAGCTCGTGTACCCCTCCTTGGCGAGCAACGCAGCCATCAGACCCGCCTGTGCCGCCCTGCCGGGGTGGAAGCTCTTGGTGTGGCTACCAAACATTTCCCGTAGCCCAATGACCTGTGTGGCAGCCAGACCGATGGCGTGCACGGTCTTCTCCCTCTCGAGCTTGAGCAGCTTTGCAACCGCGACCGCCGCGCCGATCGATCCGGTCGTGGACGTGATGTGCCAGCCCACATCGTAGTGGTGAGGCCAGACCGCCAGCCCGACCTTGCACTCCACTTCTATCCCAGCGATGAGAGCGACCAGAAAGTCCTGCCCGCTCGTGGGGATGGAGTCCTTGCGGGAGCGGTGCTCGGCGATGGCGAGGAGCGCACTCGCGACGGGTCCGGTGGGGTGGATGATGGTGTCGAGGTGTGTGTCGTCGTAGTCGTGCACATGGGAGGCGATACCGTTAAGCAGTGCTGCGTGTTGAGGGTCTGTGAGGAGGGCGCCCTTATGGCCAAGGATTGAGGCGGTGGGGGCGCCGAAGAACGGGCTTAGGGCGTTGTGCTGCAGTATATATCAGCCGCGGCACAGGTCGGATGGTGCCCAGGTGGTGACAGGGATGGTGAACTCATTTCGATGGGCTTACCGCGATCTTGACGGCTTCATGGTCACTGCCTCCTACGGCACAGCCGGCCCAGTTGTAGAAGCTCTGGACGGCGGCACGGATGACATCTTTGGGAAGATGAGAATATTGCAGGTCGTGGACCCAGGAGGCAACATGCTTTGTAGCCATGGTCAATGAGTCAGATCCTACGGGTTAAGGCAGGTCGAGTGAGACTTGTCAGTGACAGCTGAGTAACCCTGGATCATGAGATGGACGTCACGGCGGATGAGACAGCGCGGCCGGCTCTCAGGGCAGATATATTATATACAGTACCTTTCGGGGCCGACGTCGGCATAAATACGGGAACCATGTGGGCCGCACTGATGATACCGGACCCTAATAATAGTGCCAGAGGTTCCCTTGCTGCTCGGCACCGAGACCCTTAGTGGATGTCAAGTTTGCCTCAGTGGGAAGCGACCTTGGGGACCTATCGTCACTGGCAAACAACAGCTGATTCGGATACTGCGATCCCTGGGCTAGGAAATCAACTAAACATGTGGCTATATACCTACACATGTAGCGTGGGGTGCTGCTGTACGTAGGGTGAAGAGTGCCACGCAACGAGCGTCATTGAACGTTGAATCAAGCTTTCGCTAAGCCGATGGCAACTGGAGTTCGAAATCTGTGGGCCCCAACTGAATCAATGTCTCATCTGGCTATGGGGATATCCTGTCAGCTTGACTCTGGGATACTGGATAAATAATACTGCAACACAGTCCTCCTGACAAGTCAGTCGAATGCAGTTCGATAAATGTATGGAGAAAATAAGGACAGACTTCAACGCCGAATCTCCTGGAACAAGGAGGATTGCAAGTGATGAGGCAAGAAAATTGTATGGCGGCTCCCCGGAAGCTTGCGGGCCTACTTACTAAGTATGCAGCCATGGAGGGTCATCGCCAGGATTTGACGACCCTTGGAGCTTGTTACGTATTGGAGATGGCTCGGGAAGGTTTGAAAGCTCACCGTGAGACTTTACCCACTTAGTTGGTATTGGAGTGGTGTCATTTATGAAAACATGAGCAGTCGAGGATCTCAAGTAAGCAATTAAATGAAGCCCGCAGACTGCCATTACCATCCTCAATCATACGTCTACAGCCTTTCGATATCCGGGTTATATGTACTTCCGTATAAGTGACATATCATAGTTCCACAAGTGTTTCAAATGTGCTTCCCACGTGGCTCTCGGCCAGCAGCACTGGAAAGAAGACACAAACACCCTACTGCATTCATTGAATTTCATAGTTGATACAAATAGCATGTCTACTTGTGGATATTCGTTCGAATAGTGGCGACAATAACGGACGGACGAGCCCTAACCACGTTCAACTGCAATGGCCATGCGGGACTGCAGCTTTGTGCTGGGCAACGGTTTGCCTTTGTTTGTTTTCTTTGTGTGAGGCATCGAGAAGTCGTTCAAGGCAGTGGATTAGCATACGCATATGAGACAAACAAAGGATACCGAAATCAAAAATCTTCACGGCCCTTGGGTATCACTCTCATCTCATGAGTGTTTCTGCTAGACTTAATGCTGCTCACTACGTGACAATACATAGCGATCCGCATTCTCTATAATTAGACCTCGTAAGTCGAAATATGCCTGGATGCCTGGACCCTCCATGCCATTGTAGGCATTGTTCATACAGAGGAAACTATGCCGTTCCATAGCAGGCTTTGTTACTGACTGGTCCAATACCGAACACAGCTAAAGCCGCCGCCACAGCATATAAACGTAACATCTTACATCTATCCCTTACCGATGAATTAATTAGGTGCAGGCCACTAGCGTCTCCGAATACTCTTCCCTGGCATCTTATTCTCGAAACTCTGAATCTCGGTTGACAGTCTGATCGAGGCATCTCGTCCAAATTCCTCACTCCAGGTCTGCTATCCTTCATCGACATCAATACCACGCATCAGCTCTTGCGGAGCTCTTCCGCCTCGTTTCGGTCAAAATGAAAACCACCTTCCCTTTCAAAGGCTTCAAGAAGACTACAAAGAGTGCCAAACCGAAGTCCAAACGGGATAAGGGCACCGATCGGCAAGATGGAGAGGCTTCAATCGTGCAGCAGGGATGTGCGATTGCCAGCCAGGCACAAACATACGTTGCTGCCAATAGCAGCGGGACGGCCAACTATGCTGAGGGCGATTCGAAAGGTCTCAAGCTATCCAAGGCGCCAAAGAGGTTTGCACAGCTCATCAAGTCTACAATCCAGAAGGTCTGCGATAAGATATTCAAGATTCTAGAGGTTTTCGTCATGGCCTACTTCATCGTAACGGAGGGCATACTCTAGCCAATCATGGTAAGGTTACCACAACTTCTGACAGAGCGTATTTCCAGTGAAATTCCGGTGCTGATGAGATGATGAAAGCTTACTAGCTGGTGTAGGATCATGGTCGTCAGATTGCGCGAAGCCCTAATGTTGTGAAGTCGAATGGTGCTATGGCAACTCAGAGCATACCGACGGGTGGCTGGCATCAGGAATGAAAAGACAGTATCCAGGCTACGGATGCATAGCCATCACTAGTCGCGTGGGGAATGGTCTCTGGAGTGGAGGAAGATGTTTGCTGGACGACCCTATAGCAGAATCCAAAGGTTGAGATTGAGTGTTGAAAGAACTCATTTCAAATCAATGTTCACCACCACAAACCACTGGAGGTGACTAAGGCGGCTCAAGATGTGGAATGGGTTCAATTCACCTAGACTTGCTCAGGGGCATGATGATTTGTAAACCCGGAAGGAGCCTGTCGGCCAGGACATGAAAGGATATAACTTTTATGCGTAGAGTCTTTTCCGAAACATAGAGGACCGTATATAAACAAACTATGGAAAAATATTATTCGAAAAAGATCTCGGCTCTTCTTAGGCCTCGAAATCCCTCTTTCCTTCCATACTAGACCTTGATAGACAATTCTCAGTGTACAGTTGCCTTACCTATGACCGCCACTGTCAATACGGACGAACCACGTAGTTAGATCGTCTGCGAATTCAACCCCTAACTTCGGCTGGCTGTCTTTTGAATCGATCTTGAAAGTTGCCTTGGCCCTGACCGGTACCAACCCCACCAGATCGGCCTTCGCTAGGAACGTGTCACCGTCGATGTGCTCTAGATATAGGGGGTCAAGCGGCAATCTTCCCGGGAATGCTCCACGTACAGCGGTCTGCCCTTCAGTCTCTTTTAGAAGAATAGGTCCATAGGATGGGTGAAGGTAACGACCGAGGAGTTGTGCGATTGGAACCGACGGCGGAGCAGGTGGTTGGTGGAGGCTACTAGGGGGAAAGATGATGTCCTTGGCATTCTCAGCGAAGTTTCGCATGCCTTGGAGGCCCTCTTTTGCTCTATAGAATTCGAAGCATTGATCAGCAAAGCACAAGCGTCAGCAATATGATGGGGGTGTAAATACACTTTAATGAAGTCTGTCCTGGCATCCTTGGGCACTCCAAGGTGCCCATCGATGATGTGCCACATGGCCGCGTCAAGGGCTTCTTCATTCGTGATATTGCACATGCCCACAATACCAAACTTTCGGTCCGGCAAAATGATCAAGCTGGCAACTGAGCCGATGAGCCCGCCTGGATGGTAGAGGACCCTTTCGCCATGGTAAACCACGATGTACCACCCCAGGCCGTAGCATACCGGTCCTGTAAAGCGAGATGATTTCGGCTCCACTATCATGTGTGCACCTGTCAATGCCTCGTACCCCTTGGTGGAAATTGGTGCTTTCTGTTCGATGAAGGCCCGGATCAACTCTGCACAGTCCGCGACATTGGACACCATCGCCCCGGCACCACTGAGGCCAAGGTCTTCCCAATCGGGCAAGGTCCTGAAGGAGTTTGCTGCCTCATCCCACATGTGTCGCCGGGCAAATTCAACTTGTGGGTGCGATTTCTGGTAGGCAGATGCGTCCTGATGACCGAGGAAAGTCGTCTGCATGCCGAGTGGCTGCCACAGCCTCTCGTGCAGGAACTCACCGAGAGGCTGCCCAGTCTTCTCCTCGATCATGAGCGACACAGCCATGTACATGTGGTTGGAATACTGCCACTTGTTTCGTAGCTCCTTTGACATCACGAGGTGTCTCAAATTTCTGACATTCTGTTTCAGGGAAAGGCCGCCTAAGTCTGCATGATGGGTGGCGATACCGGTACGATGGCTGAGACAGTCTTCAAGGGTGATATGATTGGTGGCGTAGTCATTGGTAAGCACAAAATCGTCCGGAATTAATTTCGACATGGAAGTTTCCCAGGTGATATCGCTATGCTTCTCATCTTCTACAAGCAATGCAGCAGCCGCTGCAGTAAAGGGCTTGGTGATGCTTCCTGAGACATAATACTTCAATCAGAAATTTGCAAGAGGTTTCAGGAGCTTCGCTGGAGTGTCCTTACCACAGGGGAAGAGCGTTCTTGGATTAACTATGGCTCGAGAATCCACATTCGCTGTTCCATATCCCTATCAAGCGCCGTGAGCTCAGGTTTTCAAGGGAATATGGACAATTTGACTAGACTATACCTTCGACCATGTATTTTCCTCATTAACGACTGCTAATGCGATGCCTGGAACGTGCAACTCGCTCAGGATCTTGGCGACGAGCTCGTCCGTTTTCGTATCAAACGGATCTCTTGCGACGTTGTGGGCCTGTTAATGTTAGTGATTTCTGAACATATGGTGTGGGAGTAACACGGCTAGTGAATCTTACCATGATCTGTGTATTCAATTCTAAGACGCCGCTTAATTGCAAGTCGCTAGATATCAGTTCCAGAGCAAGAGAGCACGAGAGGGATGACCGTATGCCTTGAAGAAACGACTGGCATGCCACGAGAGCGGCGCAAAGTCGGGGCTTTAAGGTGCCCGGAAGTCAATCCCAGCATGACCAAAGCCGCCTTGAGAAGTTGGAAGTGCAGCAAAGCGACTCATTATTACTCATGCAGATCTAGGCCACCGGCGAAGGGCCAGGACGGAACAGGCAGGTGAATCTCGTAAAGAACGTTCCCGCTCTTTCGCCCGGGCATATTGTCAGGTAGATCCTTACATCCGGGCTGTGGGCTTGTCGTTCTGACCCTAGTCCTCATATAGGCTTACGTTGTTACCCTTAGGGTATAAGATGTCAAACCTGCGTTGCAACGATCATTGGTGATCAATATCAGCCCCAGAGGGAAGATTTTGCAGTCACCAATTCATTGCTTTCTATGAGAGTGTGCAGTAGAGCAAACGATACTTATTGCTGCAGTGGTTATCTCCACTCCATTGTTATTGTCTACCCCTTATCGCCAATGCAACTTGAAGGAAAGAAGGCACAACTCATATAGTGCTGATAGTTTTAGCTTTGTCCAATGACGAAGACAACGCTTTTCAGTCTTGGAAATTACGGCCCCGTAACTTGGTGTGATGAGCGACTGTCTGATCGAGGAGGGGCAAATGCCGCACTTGCAAAGGGTTCATGAGATGAACAGTTTCTCTCGAGATGCAAGCTAGTTGCGGCTTTCCATACACTACAGGAGCTCAGGTATGTTCCTAAGGATTGCTATTGCGGATGATGATCGCATCGTAAGATAATGGAACTGTGGGCTTCGTCTTGTTGACGGCCTTGGAGCAGGGTTGGAAATTTAGTTAGTTAGTTTAGTCAACGGCCTGACTAAAACTAACTAAGGCACCTACTGACTAAAACTAAACTAACTAAAGAAAAATAATTTCTGACTAAAACTAAACTAAACTAACTAACTTAGTAACTAACTAACTAAATAGACTAATATAATAAAAAATAAAAAATAAAAGAATATAATTAAAATAATTAAAATAATTACTAATAAATTATAATAAATTATACTAAACATACTATAATAACTAGCTAATTATAGTCTCTTTAATCTATTAAATTAAACTATTAATTAAACTTTCTTTTACCTTTATAGTATATTTTAAGCTTTTAATATTAATAGTAATAACTTATAATAAATTATAATAAATAGAAATAAATTAAAATAAATAGCAATAAAATATAATAAAAATACTAAAATAACTAGCTAGTATTCTCCCCCCTAGTATATTAATCTAAAGTATTAGTTGAACTTTCCTCCTCTTCTATAGCTTGTTTTAACTCTTTAATATTATTAATACCCTAGCTTTTTAATAAAGCTAATTGCTTTACTATATCTAGTAATAACTGATTTCTCGATTTATTAATAATATTCCCTATAATAGAGAAAAGCCTTTCAATAGAAGCTGAAGTAGCTAGAATAGCTAAATAGCGTCGAGCTAAAAGGCTTAAAATAGGGTATTTCTCCTTATTAGTTTTCTAGAATTCTAAAGGAGAAACCTATTAAATAGTTAGTTTTATTTCTTTCTTTAAATTAAATAAAAATATAGAAATTACTTACTTCATTAGGCTCAGGTTTTTCTTTAAAATAAGAATCTAATTCATCTTGATTCTTTTTAGTTTTCGAAATAAATATTTCATTATTAGATTCTTCATTAGAAGAAGTATCGTAAATATTATCTTCTAACGAAGGTAGTAATTCGTTCTGAATTCTAAAGTTATATTAGTATAAAATTTAAATTAAATTAAATAGAATAGAGAACTTACCTTTTTAATTCTTGTTTTAGAAGACCTTTTATATCCTCTTTAATATTCGGGTAAAAGAATAATAAAGAATTATTATTATCTTCAAAGTATAAAAGCTTTAATCGAGGGTCTAAAAGAATAGAAAGAATATAAGGCTTATAACGAGGTAATAAAGAAGGTATTATAGTTTTTAGAAAGTATTTTTCAAGCTTTAAAAGGCTAGCTTTAATAGCTCGAATTAAATCAGAATAATATTCCTTCTAAAGATATATTAGTATAATTAACTTAATAAATATTAAAAAAGGTAATAAACTTACAAAGAATTCGTTTTCTGAGATTTTATACTGAAAATCTCGAATTAAACGATTAAGCTTTTTATAAATCGAATAGATAAATAAAAGCCCTTCGTTTAAAGTCGTATATAATTCGCCTTATAATCTAATACTCGGTTTAACGAAAATTTTGAAAACTTTATTTAGATCTTTAAGGCATTCCTACTCGAATTCACTTAAGAAATTATTCTTAAAATCAGAATTCGTTGTATTTTTCGAAGTATAAATTAAAGCGTCTTTAAGAATTAAAGACGCTTTAATCATTTCGTAAGTAGAATTCCATCGAGTAGAATTATCTAATATTAATAAAGTTAGCTTAAACTTAGCCTTTAAAATTAGAGTTAAATATAAAAGACTTACCTAAAGAGATTCGCTTTTTATTATAATCTTTAGGAATTCGATTTTCTCTTTTATATTTCTCTATTCCTTCGAGAAATAAAGTTCGATTTTCGTCTATATATCGAATTAAAGTAAGGAGTTTCCTTAATTTACTTATAATATCTATAAAGTATTAGTATATATATATAAATATATATAAAAGAAAACTTACTATTTGAGAATATTAAGTATTCTTCTCGAGGTTCAGTAATATTCGATATAAAAGTAAATAATTCTTCTTCAGTTTTAGAATTCTAAAGGTAATTATTTAAAATATCCTAAATAATAAGGTTGATAATATGCACTAAGCATCGTATATCGTTTTTAAATTCTTTTCTAGTTATAAGTTGAAATTCTATATTAAAGAGAGTAAGAAAAGCTATATTATTCGAAGCGTTATCTCGAGTTATACTATATAAGTTAGTATAAATTTATATTAATTAATATAATAGATATAATACTTACGAAAAGATATTATCAGGAGTTAAAGAAGGATAATTATTAAGAATCTTAAGAGTAATTTCATGAATATAAGCTCTAGTATGAATTTCGTCGAGTTTTTCAAAGCCTAGTTATATTAGTTAATTTTAATTTAATAGAATTTATATATAGAGGATAACTTACCTATAAGCTTATAAGCTAGCTTAAATTCAGAGCTTATAAAAGCTATAATTATAGCTAAATAAGCTATTTGATTTATTGAAGTCTAAATATCGAAAACGAGTGAGAAAGTACCTTTAGAATTTAGATTTTCTTTTAATAAAGAATCTAAATTGTCTTTTAAAGCTTCGAAGGTTATATTTAAAAGAGTTTTAATTTTATACTAATTAATAATAGAAGTAAACCTATAGCTTTATTAGTATAATAACCTTTAAATAAATTATAATACTTAAATATTAAACTTACTTATTATAATAGCTTAAAAGTTCTTTAAATGAAGCAGAGTCAAGTATATTAAAAGAAAGATTATTACTTATAATAAAAATAAGAATCTTATTATAAGCTTCTTCTTCGTTAAATTCAGATATATTTCGTACTCGTTTTCGAGAATTAAGTTGAAAGAAATCGCTAATAGAAGGTATAGATATATCTGATTCTAAATATATTAGTAATAATTCTTAATAGTTAATAAAGAGTATATTTACTTTTTGTTTTTGTTTTTTCTAATTCTTTATTATAAGCAATTTCAAGGTATTTATTCTAATAATATCGAACGAAATTTAAGCTTTGAAAGCCTTTAACTTTAATAATTTTATCAAAGTCATATCTAAATAATTAAACGTTAATAGTTATAATTAAATAAGGTAAATTTAATAATAATAAACTTATAAAGTATAGCGTATAATCATTTCTCGCTCTTTTATATAATCAATAGGTAAAAGAGTTCAAGTAACTAGATTATTTATAAAAATATAAATAGAAGAATCCTTAGGTTCTAATAAGGTAAATTCAAGCTTATTAAACCTTGAATTTCTATAGTTTGATTTAGTCTTAGAAATAGTTAAATTATTAACTTCTAGGTTAGATTTAGAAATACTAGTTTGAGAAATAAAAGAATCTATAGTATAGGGTTAGGGGTAGCTTATATAAAGATATAAGTATAATAGCGTTATAGAGCGTTTAAAGGCAATTTAGATAATATATAAAACGTTTAGTTTACTTAGAAAGAAAAGAAACTATAAGGGAAAGAAAGTAAAGCTATATATAAGAATTTTGAAATTCTATAGAAATTTCTAGAAACTTCTACTATATTCTGCTTATATAAGCATTAGTAATAAATTAATAATGATTTTTAATAAGTTCGTTTATATATAAAGTATTTATTAGTTAGGCTAGGTGTATAAATTATATAAATAAGAACTAAATCGTCAAATGAATTCAAAAGGTCTAGTTCTAAAGGAAGGAAAGAAGTAAAGCTATCTATAGTTAGGTTGAAGGCTAGTTATAGGCCTAGTAGGGCATAGGCAGAAAGGCTATTTGCTAGAGCCCCTTCACTGCTTTACTTAACTAGGCTATCTAATAGTATTCCCTTTCCCTTCGCTATAGGCCTAATCGCTCTTTTTACTATAGTTATTCTATACTAGTAGTCTTTTCTTTTTATAATACTTTTATCCTTTTATCCTCCTATTTCTTTATCCCTATTCTTTCCCTTTATTCTTTCCTCTTCGTTAATCCTATTCTATAAAGCCTTTTACCCTTACTATTAACTCGTTCATCTCAATAAAGCGCTCTAAGGCCTTATTTAGCGATACCTTCATTAAGGCATCAGTAGGGTTATTATTACTATTAATCTACTAAACCTTATAGATTTCCTACTATTTATAAGACTAGCGAAGGGATATAATATTGATTATCAACTACTTCTCCTTTATAGTTCCTAGCTTAACTAAGTACTTATATAAGGAATATAAGTCTATATAGATCGTTAAGGGAATCAAAGAAAAGTCTAGTTAAGAAGTTACTATTTATAGAGTCGATACAATTACTATACTAAGGTCGAAGCTAACTACTATTCTATAGATCTTAGAAGCTAGAATACTCTATATAATATATTTATACTTTATCGAGGACTAATAGAGGATATTTCTATAAAGCTTATAGGTTATCTTATTATTACTCTTTTCCTTATTAGCTAAGATAATTATAAAGCTAATCTATAATAATAAGTCATAGTTATTAATAAAGGAACTATCGATAAATATAGCTAGAGTAATAGCCTTCGAAAGAGCTAGTAGGATATAGTAAAGTCCTTACTATAAGTTATCTATTTACTACCTTAAGCGATAGTTAAGAAGATTATAATCTTTTACTTTAGGATTCTAAATTTAAATAATAATAGATAAGTCGAAAGTAGCTTTAAGCTAGTAGATCGAAGCTAAATAAATACTATAAGCTTATTATTTAAGGTAATACTAAATATAATCTAATACTTATAAGTTAATCGCTTTAATTCTAGTACTTTATTCCTTCTACTATATATTGATTGAACTATTACTTTTTATTATTACTTTGATACTATTAAAGTTTAAGAGTATCCCTAGGGATAATATCAGTTTTAGCTTATATATAATTCTAGCCTTCTAGATCTATTCTTCTTCTATAGCTAAAAATATTAATATATTAAATATAAGAGTATTATTAGTCTATATCCTTATTAAGCTAAAAGCACCCTTACTATTTATAGTAATTAGAAGGTAAGAGTTATATATCAATAGTTCTATTCTTAGAGCTATATAGTAATACTTATAATAAGTATTCTATTAGTAAATATTAGCCTTAGTAATATTATATAATAGCTTAACTAGCTATATAATTATACTAAGTAGATAATAGGCCTTGAGTTCCTTTAGTAGGTATATTAGAATTACTTAAGCTAACTCTGATTTCGATTATAAGTAAGCCTATATAATATCTCTTAATTTAATAGCTATCTTTATCTTTATAAAGGTAGGAATAAGAGTAGTAATAATTTACTAATTAACTTATTAAATTATAGGCGATTAAGTAAAGATATTCTCTTTATTAGTATTATTATAGCCTTAGATAATTAGTTATAATTTCTTATATAGTTTCTTATTCTTCTCTTTAATCTCCTATATTATTCGCGCTTTAAATAGCTTATATAAGCTATAGACTTTCTCATTAAAGTATTCGAAGCAAAAGATACTATAAGCGATAAGATCTATAATCTCCTTAGTATTAGATTCTTTAAATAGCTTATTTAAGCTTATAATTATACTATCTTGCCTTAGTTTTAAAGCTAGTTCGAAGTTATCCTTTTCCTTTTAAGTAATAAAAGTAATAAGTATAATACCTATAGGTATAGTTAGCTTTAGCTTATTCTTTGACCCTTAGAGCTTACTTTGCTTCTATAGTATCTAAGGCTAGGCCTTAGCCTTTACTAGGCTTAAGAATAGTTCCTTTAGTACTTCTAATACTATTAGTACTTCTATTACTATAGGGATAGAGTTATTAGCTTTATTATAATAGTATAAGCGAATAAGTATAGACCTAAACTTTACTAGGCTATTTAAAAGGTCTAAAGTAAAATTATAACTATCGATTACTAGTAGCCTATATAAGCCTTACTAGCTCTCCTTCTTATACTAAATATAAACTTCGCTTTAGAGTAGTAGAGCTATCTATTTATTGATAGTAGGGCTATTCTAAGTAGCTATAGCCTTACTGATTTGCTTCTCTACTAACTACTTACGAAAGGCTTATATTACTTTTGCAATAGCTTCTACTTATAGTAATATCAATTTCAATAGTAGCGAATTAAGATTTACCTATAGAAAGGCTCTAAATATAAGTAGTATAAATACTAGGCTATCGAGTCCTACTATATTATTTATAGCTTTAATAGCTATTTATAGAATTACTTTACTATTGAAAATACTTAATAACTCTATATAAATAATCTCGAAGGCTTACTATAAAGGACTATAATATTATTCGATCTTACTAATAGACTAGTATACCTCTATAAGTACTTATTTAAAAGTAATCCTTATAATCTTTACTTTATTTCTAAACTTAGTAGAAGTAAAGTTTATACTAGTATTATAAATTAGCTAGTTAAGGGGCTTAAAGTAGGTATCTATCTATATTATTTAGAGGGCTTCCTAAGTATCTTTTATAGATATCGAAGCTAGGAAATATACTACTTAGAAGAATATAAAAGAATCAATAGTATAAAGAATAAGCTTTCTAATTAAATATATTATATCGATAATAATCTTATAGTTAAAGTTATAATTATCTTTAAGGGTAAACTTAAATTATTAAGGAGTAAGGCTATATATTTAATAGTAGTAGTAGAACTTTATAATAGCTTTAAGTACTATAAGATCATTATTATAGCTAGTATTTTATAATAGCTAAGAGAATCTATCTATAGAAGGGTACTTAAATTACTAGTAAAGATAATAGAGTTCCCTTTCTATAAAGAATATATTAGTTACTTCTTCTCTTACTAGGAAGAACTATAGATAACCTTATTTTCGAACTACTAGGATTATTACTTCTTTACCTTAATCACTTATTACTAACTTATCTATAGTATTTCTAAAGAAGACCCTTAGTTTATCTATATCTTATATATATAATAGGAAAGGAGTTAAAGTATCTATAATATAGAAGGTTATAAGCCTAATAAGTAAATTAACTATAATAGTACTAAGCAATAATAATTATATACTTTTATTAAACTTAATAAGGGCTTTACTAGCTTATAAGGTATCTATCTCTACCTCTAGCTATTTATACTTTAGGGTAAGATATTAATTATAGCTAGTAGTAGAAAATTCTACTATACTTATATTAGGAATAATACTCTAGAACTTCGATTATAAATACTACTTATAAAAGGTAAATTATAATACTAGAATATCGATTTCCTTACTTTTTATTTCCTCCTCGTTAACGCCTATAATAGTATATATAAATACTATATCTATTAGAAAGCTAGCTACTTATTAGTTACTATAGGCTTTACTCTTATTATCTTAGTCCTTAATTATAAAGTAATTAAAGTTATTAAGGCTATTAGTAACTTTATAATCTTTATATTTAGCTAGGAAAGCTATAAATTCCTCCTCTATTATATAATCTTTAGTATAATACTATTCTAGGTATTACCTCTAGGATCTTTACTTTTCCTCTTATAAGTACTTTATTAACTAGTATTCTTTCTTCCTATAGATAAAATACCTCTTTCTATATAGCTACTACTTATTATTAGTATCCTTAAAGTACTCTTAGGTATTATTTCATTAGCTGCCCCCTTACTTTTAAGTATTTTCTCCTTATTAGCCCTAATAGAGGCTACTTCTCTAGCTACCCCTAGAACTACTCTAGAAGCTACCTTATAATCCTTCTTATCTTTACTAATTATTATTATATTATTAATCAAAGTAGTATATCTTTCTAAGGTCTATCTTCTATATAAACTAGCCTACTTAATTCCCTCGCTTAAGTAATAGCTCTAGTAATAAGTAGAGGTCTTAGAATAGCTTCTTATAAGGTACTACTAGTATATATAGGGTATACTTAAACTTAGGTATACCTTTATAAGTATAAAGGATAGTTATCTTTAAGACTTTATCCCTAGTATAGTTTAGGCTAAGAGCTTACTAGTATAACTATAGTTTATTAAGTATTAACTAGAGAACTTTATAAGGGCTCTTACTTATATTATCCTTATTATTTCAAAGGCTAGTAAATATAGTACTTATCTAATTACTAAAATACTACTAGTAGTTAGTATCTATCTTGAAATGAGTTTTAAGCTTCCTATATACTATAGTAAAGTTATTATTACTATCGATATAGTAGATATAATACTATTTAGCTTATCTTATTAGAATTCATAGTAGTACTATATAGAATTAATCTAGCTTAATACTATAATAGTAATAGATATTTATAAAGATTTTTAGCTTATTATCAAGAAGGTTATATAGCTCGTTTATCTACTTATTTTCCTTATTTTAGACCTTCGAGAATATATTAATTTTATTTATATTTAATAGTATATTTAGCTCTAGTTGGGGTAGAAGAGTCTTATATAAATTATAAGAGGGATCCTATTAATATTCTACTACTAGTAGGTATAATATCTCTTATTAATAGAAGGGTATATTAGCTAAGCTATACTATAAAGGAGTTTCTTATCCTAACTTAGCCTAAGTATAGGGAATAAATTACTATATTTATATAAGCTATAGCTATAAGGGTAGTAACTATAAGGCTATCTATTTTAGTAGCTTAAAAGCTATCTTAGGGGTAATCCTAAAGGGTATTATAAGTAATTATATACTCGCTTATAAAGGAGGTCTCTACTCCTCAAATTCTACTATAGGAACTAGCTTCTCTAAGCTAAGGGCTATACTAAGGGTAAGCTAATAAGTAGGACTAAGGATAGGTTATTAAGTAAAGCTAAGGGTAGGTTATTAAGTAAGACTAAAGGCAAGTTATTAACTAGAGCTAGATACTAGGCTAGGTATTATACTAAGGGTAAGTCTTCGAGTAGAGCATTAATACTTAGGATTAAGTTCTATCTTATCTTTTAGCTTTGCTTTTTTTACTACTACTCCTAGTAAGAACTTAATTATCTTTAGCTCCTTTTCAAGCTAAGTTAAGTATTCCTTTAATATTAATAATAAGGGAAGCTACTAAATAAAGTAGCCCTAATAAGAGCTTATATATATACCTTATTTATAAAGGAAAGTCTTTAGTTCTTTTCTTTAGGTTGAGTAAATAAGCTTAAATATCTTACTATTCTATATACTAAAGTATTCCTAGAAATCGAATAATAAAGTATTACTTATTATTTATTCTTTCTAAAGAGTTTTAATAATCCTAGTAGTATATATTATTATATTCTTTTCGTTTAAGTCCCCTTTAATAATAGAGTTATACTAGAGTTTAAGCTTAACTATATTTTATCTTTACCTATTAACCCTTATTTTCTAATATACCTTCTTAATATCTTATATTATAGCTTTAAGAGCTTTATCTTCTTTTTTTTTTCTAGTAGCTATCTTAAAGAAAGATTACTCTTAGAGTTAGTATTAAACTCTTTAATTTACTCTTCTCGATCTTTCTAAGATATACTACCCTTAAATAAAGAGAAGGAAAATAGACGAAGTAATTTATAGCTAGTATAAGTAGTAAGAGTAATAAGTATATTAATAGGCTTAATAATAGATATAGATAAAGGAAGTATCTAGGGAGGAGAAGAAGTTCTTATATAAGGAAAACCTCCCCCTTTAGAGTAGTATTAAACTCTTCAATTTGCTCTAATAAACTCCTTTGATCTACTCTTCTTAATCCTTTTGAAGTATACTTCTACTAGGTATAAGGGTACCCCTTAAAAGGTAGAAGGAGTACTACCCTCCTATAAAAAAAGATAAGAAAAGAAGTAGTAGTAAAAAGGATAGTAAAAGGGAGAGCGAAAAAGAGGTAATAAGAATAGTAAGAGGGGAAGTTCTTATAGGAGGTTTACTATTAAGTTAAGAGAAGAAGTAAATATAATAATAGTAGTTATTATTATTAAAGAAGAAAAGTATTATAAGGGAAAGGTTCTTATATATTATACCTATTTACTTTATTTATTTAAGTAAGAAGGAAGAATACCTAAAATAAAGGAATAAGTAATATATAAAGGCCTTATTTATAAGAAAAGAGTAATAAGAAAAGTTACCTTAGGAAAGCCCTTTATAAGGAAGGAATACTATATATAGCTTACTATAAGAAGTAGCTTAACTAGTTGCCTTTACTATAAGAAGTAGCTTAACTAGCTACCTTTATTATAATTTATTTACTAACCTTTTTCCTTAATAGGTAGTAATACCTAAAGTAATAATACCTAGCTATTAGAGAGTATTTATTAATAAGGAAAAAACTTATAGGAAGGAAACTATTTTAAAGGAAGAGTAAGAGAAAGATTAGTATATAGAGGAAGCTCTTATCAAGAGGAAGGTACTTAGGTATATAGTTTAGGCTGAAATCCTCGCTATTAGAAAAAACGCGAGAGTATTACTATTAGAAGCGATAAAAGCATCGCTTTTAAGAGCGACGAAAACGCTATTTCGAGTAGTAATAAGAGTATTACTTTTAAGAAGTAATAGGAGCGAAGGTTCTACTATAAGGAAGGTAGTAAAAGCAGCGAAGGTTATTACTATAGAAAGTGATAAAGGTAAAGTTTCTACGAGTATTACTTTAGGAAATAATAAAGGTAAATATAATAGAGTATATTAATAGAATATAGGCTTTCCCTCTATATAGATATAATAACTATTAGATTAGAATAGAAGGGTCCTTATAAACTTAAGGTTGATTTCTACTATAGCCTAGAGGTTATAATAACTAGTAATAGCTTCAATTATAATATAGATTCTATAACTTAAAAGGTTAGAAGAATAGCTTATAAAGGGATTTAATCTTTAACCTAGAGATCCTAAAAGTAATCTACTTCTTCTATCCTTACTATTAGAGATTACTTATATAATTACTAATTAGTATTAGTTAAGCTAAGTATATAAATTATATAAATGAGAACTAAATCATTAAATAAATTCAAAAGGTCTAGTTCTAAAGGAAGGAAAAAAGTAAAGCTATCTATAGTTAGGTTAAAGGCTAGTTATAGGCTTAGTAGAGCGTAGGCAGAAAGGCTATTTGCTAGAGCCCCTTTACTGCTTTGCTTAACTAGGCTATCTAATAGTATTCCTTTTCCCTTTGCTATAGGCCTAATTGCTCTTTTCACTATAGTCATTTTATAGTATTAATAATTATTAATTATTAATTATATCTAATAGAACTTACTAGAAATTACTAGAAACCTATAGAATTTAAAAGAAATTTCTAGAACTTTCTGCTTATATAAGTAGAATAACGATAGTATTAAGTAGTATATAAATTAAACTAAAATATATAAAATTCTACTAAAATATATTATATATATATTATATATATATAAAGGCTATAATAGTAGTATTATATATATAACTCTATATATTATATTGAAAATAATAATATATAATAATAATATTTAATAAATATTTTAAATTAAATTTATATCAATCTATATAGTATCATATAAAGCTATATAGTACTATACTAAATAGATAATATTAATATATAATATTATTAATTTAGTATATAAATATTTTTATTTTACTTAATTTATATTAAATTAATATAAAATCTTTAATAATTGATTTAATATTATTAAAAAATCTTTAGTCACTTTAGTTACTAAAGACTAAGACTAAACTAACTAAAGAAATTCTATAGACTAACTAACTAAGACTAAATCTGAAAAATAGCTGACTAAAGTTAGTTAGTCTTTAGTTAGTTTAGTTAGTCACTAAAGACTAAAGACTAAATTTCCAACCCTGCCTTGGAGGCTTCACGGCCCAGGTGCCTAGAGCCTGGACTTTGCTCCCTCCAGATACAGATCTCGAAAGCCCCCAGCTCAACATTGTGGTACAGATCTCAACTTTTGAAGTTGACATCAGGTGGCCAGGGCAGTATAGCAAGAAGTGTTGTATACTCGTCCTTTATCATTACCCATCCACGTACTTTGTAGTCGTTCTGGAGCTGGTCAAGGTGCGATGCACACATGCATGGACCTCTCGCCTACGGACTGTTCCCACCGATCTCGACTCCGGCTTGGGTCCCATGTGTCTTGTATCCGGTTGATGATAGACGTCCTTCTCTACGACCTTATCAGCTGTGACGAGGTGATTGTCATTTTGCAGTCCATATTCTATAGTGTTGGTCCCTTTCATTGTGCTCTGATAGGCTTCTCGACACCGTGGCAATCAAGGTGTATCAGGCCATCATTGGGACGTGACCGGCTGCCTTCCGTACCTTGTGTTCATGGAAGCATTGCTACCTCGACTTAGACTTTATGATCATCACTCTTCCTGTTAATCACGCCGGTCAGATCGGAGAGTTAACCATCTTCATGGTGATAATGTTGACACCTGGTCAATATTTCAAGATGTCGTGCTAATGGCTGGCAGAACACACAGATATTGGAACCATCCATCAGCGGGGATCAGCGTCCGGTTAAGAAGACCAACACCTTGACATTATTCATTATGACGGAACAGCTTGTACAGCATAACAAGTACGCAGCGGGAGTGTGGGGGCCTTGGATTTACAGTGCTCAGGGATTACAATTGTTAGTACGGTCCACAGGAACAAGGTCTACCGATTTGTTCCAAGACCAAGAGAACTGGGACGATGGAGTATCGAGACTTGAAGTTGCAAGCAGATTCGTCTATGAGACTCAGTACTATGCAGTACTGTTGATCACATCCACAAGTGGACCGTACTAACAATTGTAATCCCTGAGCACTGTACCCATCCCCCAATCGCAGATCTTCAACGTAGCGGTCTGCTCTGTGTTTTAGAGCCCTTCGGATGTCAAGGATCGGGTAAGGGTCGGCCTATACGTGTCCAACAAACAAGCTTGGAAATCTACACCTCTGCCGGGGTAATAAATGTTAAATCTGAACCGTACTAGTGGATTGGCTATTAGCTCTCCACTTCTGCAGAATTAAAGTCAGTGATTGGCAGGATGCATGGCGGATTGACCTCACGGCCGAATTCAGTTGGGCCCACGATGTATCCTCCCATAGAAGTTATAAGAGGCTATACAGGGTGAAGACCCCCGTCGGTATTATGTCAAATCAACATTCAGTACCCCGGCAGAGGCGTATATACTATAATCTGCGCTAGCCCCTTAAAGGACCTGGGCCTCCAGTTGATCGTAGGTTTCACGGACCTCAGTTCGCTTATCGTTGATCTGTGTTGATTCCTCTGTCAACCACTCATCATACTGCTGGACATCGGTCTGGCTGGAATATAAAGCCAGATCTCAACAGGTTCTGGTGTGGCAGTGGAGCCTGAGGGCATTCGCAGCAGTACATGATGGAATTGCTGGAGACGTAATCGCTGCATCGGTCTGGACGATCTGGGGCGCCTCGTCGTTGAGCTGGTACATATGCAAACATCGTTCCGCTCGAGGTGTATCAAACCGAGGAACCATGGGCAACGACACCTGGTTGCCTCTTCAGGCTATGAGCAGGCTGCTAGTGCAAGGAAACTTGAGGCAGGTTTGGTCCGTATATCAGACAGGAAGTCTCGAATCTTTCTTCTTCATCTAAATTTTAAGCCTGCTAAGTAATTATCTTGGGGTATCATCATCCATCTCTAGCATCTATCACATTAACCATCTTCATACAGTACCTGCTCTTTTCAGGTATGCCTCATGCTCTCTTTTCATCTCGTACTTGGTCCACAGGAACGTGACACCTGCCCAGACTACAATGTAGCTGAACAAGACACCGAGTGACAGACCAAAAGCATAATGGAATTCCAGCGTCCAGATGACAGCCGAGACGCAGCCAATGTACACGCACACTCCCAGCGTCCACCACAAGGTCAAGTTGAAGAAGAACTTCCGGAACATCGGATTCGTCTCATAACGGTCATTGTATCGTATCCGAAACTCGCGGTCCTGCAGCCCGTCCACAGCAATGAAATCCTCGGCTGCATAGTAGATGAACGGTCGCAGTGTCGAACCTCGCGGCTGGGAGTTTATACCGATGGGGATGTCGAACGGGTGCAGCGTCGTGACGACCATCAGGACACCCAAGAAGGCCATGATGAAGCTCGGCCCGTAAAGATACAACTTCGGGATGACCAGTGTGCTGCCGACCACGAATGGGACCAGCGCGATGAGCATGGCCACGCCGTAGACCCACGACGTGGCATCCAGCTCCCACCTGTTCCGGCTCAGCAGCGGCGCACACTCGTCGCGATGCATAAACAGCCTGTATATCCGCGCGAACAGGATCCACAGCTCGCCGACGCCGAAGGATGCGATGGCGCTGCCGAGGATGTCCTTGTCGAACTCGGGTTTCTCTGTAGGACAGTTGTGGATGGAATAACCCTCCGCTTCACACGCGCGCTTCCATCGCCCTCGGTGCTTGTCATACCAGGTGTAGTATATGATGCAGGGGACGATGATGTCGAACAGCAAGATCATGGGTAGGCCGAGGGTGATACCGAGATGTTGCCAGGGGTGAGACTCTTTCTGAGCGAGGACCGTCTCCTTCCGCTTGAGGTGAGGCAAGCCTAACCTGTCCCTCTCACGGTTGAACTTGTCTTCTGGTTCGTCCAGACCCGAGTCATCATGTATTGTTGGTGGGTGAGCATCGTGAGTGATGTTAAGAGTTGCCGCGTCTGCTTGTGCAAAGTCCCGTCCCTGGATACCAGGACTTTCCGTTTCCGTGGGCTTGGCCTCCAGTGCCACCTCCTTGGTGCCAAAATCATCCATATCGGGTGTGGGGACGGGCACGCCTGGGCTTTCCGTCAACGTGTCCCCGGCGTCTGATATCCTCTCCTTGGTGCCGATATCATCCATACCGGGTGTGGTATGTGAGAATGCGTGTGGTTGAGATTTGTGAAAGAGCTTCCCTTAACCCTCCCGTTGAGGATCCAGAGGAAGTCAAGGATTTAATTATGGCGTGAGGTAGCGGTCAGATGGATGAAGCTCGAGCCCATCTCTCCGATGCTACCCTTCATCGGGGGGTTCACTCGCTTATATTCGTCTCATGGTCGAAAAGAGAGAAAAACTCCCAGCGGCCCCTAACAAAACTCTGGGAGTCGGCCGGGCTTCCCGGGGATTAGCGCGAAGGTACCGGCGCGAGAGTCAGTCGGTACAAGACAGGCAGAACTGACTTCCACTTACCCGCAGTTAGGAGGCCCATCAGACGCAGGGCGCTCTCGTTAAAGGGATCTGACTGTGGGGCCTGCGGGTAGTCTGCAATTGATGTTGTAGCCATCGGGCGTTCGCCGTTCCGAGACATCCGAGATTGGCCGACATGGCCCCCGCATGGCCGTGCGTCGACTTCAAAGTTCCCACCTGTCCATCCCCGAGCAACATACAAAAGTATCTAGGAAGACTAACCAGGCAGCTCTCCCCCGCCTTGCCGCTCTAGAGCATTGTTCTGTTCCGTCTAGCCCGGCAGGATGACCAGAAGCCCCCGCAAAGTGGCGGAGGCGAAGCATGGACTTCAAAGGTTGACCAATGCAGCAGGGAGTGAACTCACATGCCAGATCAGTCCAGCCGCTGGCCAGCTAGTCGGCCAATAAGGGTTGGGCGTCATGTTGACCACGGAAAGACCCCTGAGACCCTGGGGGGTGATACCCGTGGACTTAGAGACGGTGTTTAGTGATTCAGGGGATATGATTGTCACTACCCTAGGGTACTCAGATGCACTATGGTGGCTCCGGGGTCCAGCATGAGGCCCACAAGGCGACCTCCATATTGAATTTGCGTTTGTTCGGCCGAGTGAACACGTTGGTATCTCTCAGACCGCGCACTCTATATCGTGTTCTGGGTTTCAATGGATATACTGGAAGGGACTGTGCCTACTAGGGAAGTAGCTGAGGCGATTATTATAAAACGTGCTGCCGTACGGATGGCACTAGGCGCGGTGGATATTGCCTTGATCTTGGAATGGCGCTCTCCTGCCAGGGGCTGTTTACACAGAGCGCGAAGGTCCTGAAGATCACGTAGAAAATCAATCGATACGTTCCCGAGGTCATAACGCCTTTTGTGATGTGGACTGGACGTAAGGTATGGGCACCTAGGTGAAGCTGGTTAAGATCGTCGGTAATGGAGCTATGCCGTTGAAGAAGCCATGGAGGGGGAACTCCGTCCAAGCACTTTTAATAAGGCAATGAGTAAGAACAGAAGCTGTTAAAGATAACTGTCGGTTTCAGTACACTAGCTTTGAGCTTGATCGTATCATAGGCATTGAGAGCGGCCTCCAGGGGATACGTGGAATGATCAACACGTGTAAAACACGTGTAGATCAGGAAGCAGGGGAAAACTACATAGTAATTTGGAGGTAAGAACCACAGGTTCAAGAGCTAAGGTGGATGCTAAGCCAGACATGATCAGGAAGGGGTTCACCTCGTATGATAGGCCTGGATAGAATCGAGTGGGAAGCACTGCATCATTTATGTATGTAACGTACCTTGGAATTTTGTTTGGTCAGAAATTATGCCTGTTCCTGAACATCAGGTAGGATGATCCTTGGCTGGTAGGCGTTGATTGTATACACTAAGTTCGCTTATGATTCACTATGCCAAGAGAATTGGGAGTAAATCACAAGGTAAGGAAGATCTTAGTCTTGACACTAATAAGGTTTTCGACCACCAAGGAATTGAGAGGAGGAATACAACGTCATTGATTTGGCAAGGGAGGAAGCATGTGCACAGTTAGCGATATAATGCCTAAGGAGTTGGTTCTGCTACTTTGAATCTAACAATCCGTGTAAAGAGAACAAAGGTGGTTCCAATAGCTGTTTCTATTTGGCGATTGTAATAACCGATATCCGCGGGCTCTGACTGGAACTAGGACCTCGAGAGAAACGTATCTGCATCGGGTGTTGTAATAGTGCGTGTACAGAATCACATCTCGATGTCCATTGTAAGTGTCACCGCTTCAGATGTCGGAGAAAGTGCAAAGAACTGATGTGGCGAGACGTTTTTATGATCTAGGCACCAGCCAACAAACATCTTCCCCTACCAGATTCACTACATGTTGCTAGGGCTCGCGGCATTCCCTCATCCTGAGGGATCCAGGCGGTCGCGGCCGCGGTCATGACAATGCGGCGCAGCACCCAAATCAGCTGCGATATGTGGCATCAGAGACGGGAACCCCAGGCACTGGCCAAACTTCATCCCAAAACGAATGTCTGGAATCAAAATAGCAATTTGGAGGTTGAAACGGCCATACTGGCGGCCCTCAAACTGCCCGGTTGGTATGATCGAAGTTAGGCACACCATAATATGAGAACCCTCGGTTCACAACTCCGGAGGCATCCATGAATGTCTCTAGAGATCCAGATTGTTTATACTTTATATAGGCACGTGAAAATGTACTGTGATTAGTCCGGCTCCCGAGCCTGCGACGTCTACAATCCGGTCAACAACATGTCGAATAGGCGGTGTTGACCTGGCGGTCTCAATGAACATCACGATGCACTGCAATGTACTCTGATTTCCCGGTCTTCTTTTGCTCACGCTTGACTTTCTTCGTGTATACAATTTAGATAGCGCCAAGTCGATCTCAAACCAACCCAATTCGATGTCGCTCGTTCTCAAGGCTGGCTACCCAGAGACATGCCACATACCACCCCAGTCTACATGAAGCGGTCCACCAAGGACAGGCTCTACATAGCTCTGTATGCGAGGGGCGGAGAAAGCCTAATGCCCGGAGGCGAGGACAAGTAAGTCCGCGTCCTGTTTCAGCCATCCCATATTCAGTTGAAGCCACAGCTGATGCGGTGGCGACTCGACAGATACCACTGGGCACTCCTCGCTGGCCCAAAGAATGAGAACGCACACTCCAAAGGGAAACGATTCCACATCAAAGAGATAATTGAGAGTATCAACGGACGTACGCAGACCCGGTGGATTTTCGAAGAACGAGATATCGCCATGAACCCTACGGCAATGATACTCGTTCGCATCGCCATCGGCAAAGTCATGAACCTGGAGCGGGCCATGGCTGTGTTGAGGGATGTGCCAATAAGGGGCAACCAATTTGGATGGAATTGCGTATGGTGGGTCAAGGAGGCGCTGGGTTTGTTGCGGGAGGAAGGCAAGACTCTAAGCCGGACATCGGCGACTGACTGGACATGGGTCAGGAACGCATCAATGGGTTATGTGAGGAGAAAGGAGAAGGAACACCGATTTGATCGAGATGCACCACTTGGGATGTTTGATATGAGCCGGGTGGCGACTTACGATCTACTGAAGACGCGCGAGATCATCCCCTGAGTGATTAGTGACATGGACATCAAAGCTGCAGGTCGGCACTGTGTATAATATGAGGACGATGTAATATGGGTATAGGTGGTGTGCTTGACTTGGTTGCAACTTGTATAATCAAAAGTCACCGAAGAACCTGCGCCGAATGGCCTCCATCTCGAGTGCTTCCGGCATGGGCGCGATGAACTTATCCACCTCCTCCTGCCACCACAAGTTCTGCGGGTTGGTGTGTTTTGCCGATGTGTATTCCCAATAAGGCGGATACCACCCCGCCGTCTCCCAGTCGATAATGCCGACGACCTCATCACCACTCACCAGGATATTGAGGGCGCTGAGGTCACCATGGGTGAAGACTGGCGCCTGCCAAGCTTGCTCATGGAATGAAGCCATGTTCTTGACTCCCGGCGACGATGAATCGTCCTCGATAGCCCTCGCATCGATGCCACTTCTCAGCTCCCGGTGGAAGTCTTGGATAGTAGCGAAGGGGCCCCATGATGACTTTCGAGGAAGCCGGTGGTCGAAGATGGGGCCACCGTCGACATTCGCTACCCCTATGCTGGAGGGTGCTGAGATGCGACGAAGTTCCTCAACGATGCCCTTCAGCTGGCGAAGTATGCGAGCTTTGGACTCATCTGATCGCTGGCACCAACCCTGTGCGAGAGTCTCCCCCTGGATCCTCTCCATCAAGATGTACGTCTGACCCTTTTCGTCAAACGCGCAGTGGACCTTGGGTACAGGAATTGATGTGTGCTGAGCCACGAACCGCATAGCGTTGGCCTCGGCTAGCTGGGTAAAAGGTGTAGACTTGATGCAGATCCTCGGCGAGATGGGGATCACGCCTCCAGTTTGCGAGCTCCAGCTCAACCGCCGAGCATGTTTGTGCGTCGCAGTCTTGTAAGCCACGAGCACAAGCAGTTTGGTCCAGAGCCCGTCGTTATGAGGCTGCGATTCCATGTGGGAGAGCGAGCGGCGGCGATAGAGCACCGGACGTAATGGCCATCATAATAAAACATACGGACTCGAAAGAGATATAAGAGAAATGAACTGCGGTTGGCAGGAGCCGGGAGGATGAGAGTGTAGTGAACCCTGTGGAGGTGAGTGAGGTCAAGTCAGGTCAGCCGTGCCATATTTAGAAACGCGCCGGGGTATGTGGGGGCGGAGGCTACCCCCTGAGCCCCAACCCTGAATAATATGGCCAAGAGTTTTTCCTTACAGAAAGCAGTCAGATGCTGGTGACGCAGCTGATACAGTCAAGCTTTATGACGAGTGCCGCTTCAAGATGGACAAGGAAACGGATAACGAGTGGGTTTTTGGACGTGTGGAAAGAGGTGAGGATATTGGAACAATTTTCATTTTGAGTACTGGCACAGTATATCGAATGAGGACCACAGGAGCTTGTGTCAATGTCTTCGATCGCTAAATCGTCTGTTGAAAATTCCATAAAGATCTCACAAAGTGCCCAAACGGTGTTGTTTACCTGGGTTGACAGTCAGAGAGACCATTTACCCACATTCAAAGCTCAGCAATGAAACACTGATACCAGGACGAAATTTGTACAGCACAGCTGAAAGGGGGGTGAAACGACATTCCTGCAGCTCTGGCCAGGTCATGCTGGTGTCCGAGGGTGAATAACTAAACGTTGGCTATGTACTCAAGTAGGATACTAACCCCACAATTTGGACTTGTCGGTGCAGCTACTTTTGAAGGCTCCATGTTCAAGCCCCTGCTGGGAGTGCAAGCAAACAGCAATGTCGGCAATCAGGGCCATAACTGCCTGAGTACAGTACACACCGTTTCTTTTCCTTAGACGATCCTCACCTCCTTGAAATCGTCCTCGGAAAATTCTGATATAGCCTGGCCCCGCATAAGTTCACGTATCCATGGCCTTCCAATAAGCTCATACATCCCTTTCTGCGGCCCATGCTGTACTGCCCGGAGAGAGAGGGGACGGTCCAAGCCCGCGATGAGCCATATCTCGTCACCCAGCCTGGTGGCCAGTCTCCCAAAACCGATTTGCTTGTTCGTAGTACTGAATACGTTCTATAACTGTTCCCTTATTCGTGATAGAAAGATTGCTTGCCCTATATCTGTTGGAACTAAAATAATCAGCCTTATTGTAGAATGACTGTAGTGAAAAGGGCGATCAGGCCTACAGCGAAGGGAAAGGGAATGCTGTTAGACGGCCTAGTCAGGCAAAGCAGTGAAGGGGCTCTAGTAAACAGCCTTTCTGCCTACGCCCTACTAGGCCTATAACTAGCCTTTAACCTAACTATAGATAGCTTTACTTCTTTCCTTCTTTTAGAACTAGACCTTTTGAATTTATTTGATGATTTAGTTCTTATTCATATGATTTATATACTTAGCCTAACTAATATTATAGCCCTAGGGGTTATAAGCTCTAACCCTAGGGGTTAAAGTTAGGATTATATAATCCCCCTAGTTAAATAAAACCCTAATACTTATTCTTAATCCTATTTTATAGCTCTTCGAGCTATATTTTATTAATAGAGCTTATATTTATCGAGGATAGAGCTTATCTATAGTAAATAGAACTACTTATCCTATCCTACTTAATATATACTATACTACCTACCTACTACTATAATACTATATAGCTCTTACTACCTTATATATTAATAAGATATTAATTTATCTTAATCCCCTATTAAGTATAGATTCTCTAGAAGAGCTTACTACTTATATCCCTAAATATTTATCTAACTAGCTCTTATACTTAAGAAATATTAATACTTATATATCTACCTTAGAGGTAAAGAATATATTTTAGAGAGAAGAGTATACTTCGCTCTAGAATACTATCTAATAGTATAAAGCTATTATCGAGTATTAGGAGAAAAACCTATAAGCTACCTACTAAACGAATACCTAGCTAGAGATCAAGAAATACTAGCTAGCTACTACTACTAGACCTATTATATATACCCTTCTACTTACTCCTAATTATATTAAACCCCTTATTAATCTATCGATAGATCTTCTAGTATAAATATTTATACTTACTCTTATTATAAGTTCTAGTTCTACTTACCTTAGTAAGAAGCTACTTAACTTAAAAGAATTTAATAGTTCTTATAAGGACTTTCGCTAGTTTATATAGTAAGTTTATACTAAAATAATTACTAATATTAACTAGTTTTTAACTACTTAGTCTTACTTAACTTATATTATTAGATATTTTATAAGGTAAGCTTATAAGCTAATTCTACCTAAGATAATTTATAGTATCCCTTAGTTTATTAATTACCTTATATTACTTGAATACTTAGAAGAGGTATTTAAAGACTTCGATCAAATCTAGAATACTTAGAATAGATTATACTCTTTAAAATAAAGAAACTAAGACTTTAGTATATATTTCTTAGAGTTCTAATATTTAGCCTTAGAAGGAGAAATACTAGATAATACTCTTATACTTCTTTTATTCTAAGGGATCTCTTATAAACTATAAGATATATTACTATATAATTTAAGCTTATCTAGAGACTTTTAATAGTATACTTACTACTTATAAGAGTTAGATAACTACTATTACTAATACTAATAATAAGTATCCTGAAATTATAACCCTCCTATATTATAGTTTATTACCTTAAAGTTTATACCTAGCTAGCTCTACTCTATTATAACTTATATTCGCTCTACTATCTTAACCCTTCTTAGAGAGCCTATAGATTTTAGCTCTTAGTACTATAATAGTAGCTAATATAAATACTATAAATACTATTATTATAGCTTTTCTACTTATTTTATTACTAATTACCTTAAGCCTAACTAATAATAACTTAAGTTATATAGCTTCTATCCTACTTTATTACTTTAGAGTCTAGCCTCTTACTTACTACTCTACTATATAGCTTTCTCTCTTATTTAAGGGAGGAGCTTATCCCTTATTTAGAGCTTAATAAATAGAGTAAGCTTAAGATAAATCGCCTTTAAGCTCTTATCAAGTATAAATTCTAGATATTAACTACTACTATTACTAGATTATCGATTAAGAATAAAGAGAACTAGTAATTAAAGATATTAATCTTATTTATAGTACTAATAATAGATAGAAAGGACTTACTTACTTATATTCTAACTAATACTAGAGCTAAAGGAAAAGCTTTTATTAATAAAAGTTAGGTTAAGGAAAAGAAAATCTTAATACTCCCCCTAAAGAAGCTATTTAACCTAGAAGTAATTAATAGATATAGTTCTAAGGACTCTATTACTTACTATATATCGATTACTTACTATATAAACGACTATTACTAAAAAGAGATAAGGATATTTATTATATAATTTACTTACTACTCTATTATATTTAGAATACCTTAGTTAAAGTAATATAACCTAACTATCTACTTTACTTCTTATACTATTATATTCGATAGTAAATACTACTAATAATACTATAACCTACTTAGTAAGCCTATAAAGCTTAGAGTATTATAAGATATCTCGAAAGTAAATTACTAATATAACTAACCTAACTACTCTAATACTTTAAAAGACTATAATATCTATTCTATCTTCCTATATACTATAACTATATATATATATAGAAGAATAAATACTACTTATTCTTTATTACTCTAGAATAGATCGATAATATCTTAAGAGATATATCTACTCCTAGTATAATAGCTACTTTACTTAAGGAAGTTAAAGACTTTACTAATATCTTTTCTCCTAAGGAAGCTAAGAAACTACCTTTATACTACTTATATAACTATTATATTCAACTTATAGATAGTAAAATCCTACTATTTAGACTACTATATACTATATTCTATAATAAGCTTACTACTCTAAAGGAATAACTAAATGAAAACCTAAGGAAGGAGTTTATCTACTCGAGTTCTTTATATATTATATCGCTTATCCTATTTATTACTAAGCTTAGAGGTAGCTTTTAGTTTTATATTAACTATTATACCCTGAATAATATTATAATAAAAGACTAATACCTTCTACCCTTAACTAAGGAATCCCTAAATAACTTAAAGAGAATAAAGTTTTTCTCGAAAATCGATATTATCTCTATATTTAATAATATCTATATTATTATAGCCCTAGGGGTTATAAGCTCTAACCCTAAGGGTTAGAATTAGGATTATATAATCCCCCTAGTTAGATAAAACTCTAATACTTATTCTTAATCTTATTTTATAGCTCTTCAAGCTATATCTTATTAATAGAGCTTATACTTACTAAAGATAAAGCTTATCTATAGTAAATAGAACTATCTATCTTATTCTACTTAATATATACTATACTACTTACCTACTACTATAATACTATATAGCTCTACTACCTTATATATTAATAAGATATCGACTTATCTTAATTCCTTATTAAGTATAGACTCTTTAGAAGAGCTTACTACTTATATCCCTAAATACTTATCTAACTAGCTCTTATACTTAAGAAATATTAATACTTATATATCTACTCTAGAAGTAAAGAATATATCTTAAAGAGAAGAATATACTTCGCTCTAGAATATTATCTAGTAGTATAAAGCTATTATTAAGTACTAGGAGAAAAACTTATAAGCTACTTATTAAATAAATACTTAGCTAGAGATCGAGAAATACTAGCTAGCTACTACTACTAGACCTACTATATATATCCTTCTACTTACTCCTAACTATACTAAACCCTTTATTAATCTATTGATAGATCTTCTAATATAAATATCTATACTTACTCCTATTATAAGTTCTAGCTCTACCTACTTTAATAAGAAGCTACTTAACTTAAAAGAATTTAATAGTTCTTATAGAGACCTTTATTAGTTTATATAGTAAGTTTATACTAAAATAATTACTAATACTAACTAGTTTCTAATTACTTAATTCTACTTAACTTATATTACTAGATATTTTATAAGGTAAGCTTATAAGCTAATCCTACTTAAGATGATTTATAATATCCCTTAGTTTATTAATTACTCTATACTACTTGAATACTTAGAAGAAGTATTTAGAGACTCTAACTAAGTCTAGAATACCTAAAATAAATTATACTCTCTAAAATAAAGAAACTAAGACTTTAGTATATATTTTTTAGAGTTCTAATATTTAGCCTTAGAAGGAGAAATACTAAATAATACTCTTATACCTCTTCTATTCTAAGGGATCTCTTATAAACTATAAGATATATTACTATATAACTTAAGCTTATCTAAAGACTTCTAATAGTATACCTACTACTTATAAGAGTTAGATAACTACTATTACTAATACTAATAATAAGTATCTTAAAACTATAACCTTCTTATATTATAGCCTACTACCCTAAAGTCTATACTTAGCTAGCCCTACTTTATTATAACTTATACTTGCTCTATTACTCTAACCCTTCTTAGAGAGCTTATAGATCTTAGCTTCTAGTACTATAATAGTAGCTAATATAAATACTATAAATACTATTATTATAGCTCTTCTATCTATTTTATTACTAACTACTCTAAGCTTAACTAGTAATAATCTAAGTTATATAGCTTCTATTCTACTTTATTACCTTAGAGTCTAGCTTCTTACTTACTACCCTATTATATAGCTCCTTCTCTTACTTAGGGGAGGAGCTTATCCTTTATTTAGAGCTTAATAAATAGAGTAAGCCTAAGATAAATCGCCCTTAAGCTCTTATTAAGTATAAACTCTAGATATTAACTACTACTACTACTAGATTATTAATCGAAGATAAAGAGAACTAGTAATTAAAGATATTAATCTTACTTATAATACTAATAGTAAATAGAAAGGACTTATCTACTTATACTCTAACTAATACTAGAGCTAAAGAGAAAGCTTTTATTAATAAAAGTTAGATCGAAGAAAAGAAGATCTTAATACTTCCCTTAAAGAGGCTATTTAACCTAGAAGTAATTAATAGATATAGTTCTAAGAACTCTATTACTTACTATATATTAGTTACCTACTATATAAACGACTATTACTAGAAAAAGATAAGAATATTTATTATATAACTTACCTACTACTCTATTATATTTAGAATACCTTAGTTAAAGTAGTATAACCTAACTATCTACTTCGCTTTTTATACTATTATATTCGATAGTAAATACTACTAATAATACTATAACCTACCTAATAAGCCTATAAAGCTTAGAGTATTATAAAATATCCTAAAAATAAGTCGCTAATATAGCTAGCTTAATTACTCTAATACTCTAAAAGACTATAATATCTATTCTATCTCCTTATATACTATAATTATATATATATAAAAGAATAAATACTACTTATTCTCTATTACTCTAGAATAAATCAATAATATCTTAAGAGATATACTTACCCCTAGTATAATAACTATCTTACTTAAGGAAGTTAAGGACTTTACTAATATCTTCTCCCTTAAAGAAGCTAAGAAACTACTCCTATACTACTTATATAACTATTATATTTAACTTATAAATAGTAAAGTCCTACTATTTAGACTACTATATACTATATTCTATAATAAGCTTACTACCCTAAGGGAATAGCTAGACGAGAACCTAAAGAAAGAGTTTATCTACCTAAGTTCTTCATATATTATATTACTTATTCTATTTATCGCTAAACTTAAGGGTAGCTTCTAGTTCTATATCGACTACTATACCCTGAATAATATTATAATAAAAGACTAATACTCCTTACTCTTAACTAAGGAATCCCTAAATAACCTAAAAGGAATAAAGTTTTTCTCGAAAATCGATATTATCTCTATATTTAATAATATCTATATCTATAAAGGAGAGAAATACCTAATAGCTTTCTATACTTATTTCAGCTTATTCGAGTCCTTAGTTATATTCTTTAGACTTATAGATATACCTACTACCTTCTAAAGGTTTATTAATAATATACTAAGACTATACTTAGATATATTTTATACTACTTACCTAGATAATATCCTAATCTATAGCTATATTTACTCTAAATACGAATAGTACTTCTACTTAGTCCTAATTACTCTAAGGAAGACTAAACTATATACTAAGATCGAGAAATACGAATTCTTTATAGAAGAAATAACCTTTTTAGGACTAATCATTAATACTAATAGTATTTAGATAGATCTAAAGAAGATTAAGACTATTATAAATTAGAAATACTTAACCTACCTAATAGATATATAAGCCTTTATAGGGTTTAATAACTTTTATCGCTACTTTATCTATGATTTTTTAAAAATTATCTCCCTACTAATCTATCTAATAAAGAAAGAAGTCCTATTTGAGTTTAATACTACTTATAATAAAGCCTTCTAAAACCTTAAGACTATATTTACTTATATAATTATACTAGTTTCCTTTAACTAGAAGAAGGATATTATCTTAGAAACTAATACTTTTAACTATATCTCTACTAGTATAATATCTTAATATAGAGATAATAGAATCCTATACTCTATTATATTCTTTTCTAAGAAGTACTCGAGTATAGAGTATAACTATAAGATTTATAATAAAGAACTACTCGCTATTATCTACTACTTTGAAGAATAGTAATTAGAACTAGAAGGAGTATTATCCTTAGTTAAGGTTATTATAAACTATAAGAACCTAGAGTATTTTATAATAACGAAGCTATTAAACTACTAATAAGCCTACTAGTCTAAATTCCTATCCTATTTTAATTTCTATATAGTATTCTACTCTAGTAAATAAGGTATAAAGCCTAATATACTAACTAAGAGGTTAAAGGACTTACTTAAGAA